>OX463844.1:41892968-42209784 GCA_949825065.1 Odontocerum albicorne
GACTGGCTGGCTTTGTCTTCCCATTTGTATAGAAATACACGACACTTTATGAGGATCGGTAATTAGTGTTCCGTCCTACGATCTGATTTATTGCAGTCCCAGATAACTATTGTTACTAAGAAAAGAAATAAAACTTTGCGCAAGATATATTTCAGAGGGTGTATGCGCTTTTATGACCGCGATTGTTATGCGAGAAAGAAAAAAAAGGGGTCAAAAATTTCTCTTCTCCTTTCTAAAGAAATACGTCGCGCTTAATTTATTGCGGACATAGTTAAATATGGATTCCACGGTAAGAAGACAAAAAAAAAACACTTCACTCGAGATACATTTCAAAAGAAGTGACTAGTGTCCCTTAAGCAATTTTAAGTGTCGCCTTTAGGGTTACCGGATGTCATACAAAAGGGATTCTCGACTTAATTACGCTGCGAAAGTTTAAATATACTATTCATTGGCAAAATAACGTCCGGCCGGGCAAAAGAAGATTTATGATTTTTTTAACGGTCGCGAGCAACTTTCTAAAGAGTTCCAAAATGGCGGAGCTTGGGGAGATCCCTTAAATAAAGGAACCGCGATCTCCCCACATCATTCTCTCGCCACGAAGTTATCAAGTCAACATCATTCTCGTCTTGACGCTGTTCGCGAACTTGAACAAGCTTTTCTCACATTTGATTGTTCATTCTTATTTGATACAATTTGTCCGGTAAATTCCCGAGGAACTGAGTCGTGTGGGTGTATTACGACACGAATTGGCGGTCGCCAACCACTGAGGGAATTTCTTCACATCAGCGGCCCTGTAGTAACAGTATAAGGTCAGAGGGCCATATACGAGTCGACCTGGTCATACACTTGAAGCGGATCTGGGATAATACATTTTGTCCTGTTTTGGAGTAAGATCAACCTTATTTATCCTCTTTTGCTTGTCATTTTATGGTGATATTTGAGTATTCTAGAGATTGGCGAGATCTAATCTTTGAGAATTGACACATTTCCGCAACGGACTGTTGTGTGATAATAAATTACTTCGACTGCCTGTCCATCTGAAAGGTTAGCGGAGTAGCAGAGAGAAATCTGCCCATTTGATTTTCCTGACGGAGTATCAGCTCGTCAGGATTAAATATATAACCAATTAACAGCAAATATGTGTTTCATTATGTATTTATACCTACCCAAGCACTGACGAATGCCTACCTCTTCCCACGACATCTTGAGATCTTATTGAGCCTTGTTTTACCTATACTGAGCTACCGGAGTAAGAGTCATACATTGTAACATCCAGGCTTTTAGTAATCCAACTTAATTAATTAAAGGGAAAAAAGTCTGAAATACTTGAACTGGAAGGGAACGTAAATTTTTGTGAATCTTAGTGTTAACCCCTTATTTACAGACGGTGAGATTCTGGGAATATAAATGTTTGTCAGATGTTCACCTCGATGCACTGACTTAAAAATTTCTAGGGCTTCTAATCTGATCAATTTATTTCCGTTACTATTGATATGTAAGAATTTAGTATTTCAAATGATCTTCCTGTTTTGTCTCTTAACGACACCTATAATCATACCTCTAAATGGGGCAAAGTCCTATTTATAAAAAAAACATTTGAAATAACCAAAAAAAATTAAGTTACATAAAACCAGCTTTTTGCACTAATTTTAATCTCCGTAAACTCTTAACGGGAAAGTAAAAATGGAATACTTAACAACAGTGGTGTGTAGACACTTTTATATGCTGACTGTGATAACTTATTCATAGAAGTGACAGGAAGATCTTTTGAAAAGAGATTTGGTGAATGCAATTCTGCCTTAACAAATTCTCTAATATATTTTGAAATGGCTAATAATTGTCACCATGAAAACCATACATTTTCTATCGATGATTCCAAATTCTGACATAACAGTAGTAACGGAAATAAATTGGTTAGATTAGAGACCCCAAAAATTTTAAGTCAGTGCATCGGGGTGAACAGCAGGCCTTCGACTATAGACTTTCATATTAACATAATTCAGTGTGTTTGAAATAAAGTTAACTTAATTTTTTTCGTTACGACATCTATCGAAGAAATATGAAATAACTTTCCGGCTCACCATTAAGTATATAATAATAAGAAGTATGATGTGTTTTGATTATGAAATATTTTACATTCGTTTCTTCCCTGAAAAGTCATATATTCCCAGAATCTTGCCATTGCTCGCTGAAGCCTCCGTCCACCTACAATCCCCAACCCGAATGTTTACTATTAGAAGTATGTATAATATGTTGGCACCAGTTTGAACATGGTTCAGTCTTGTTTATGCTCCGCTGATGATGAGGTGAAAACCTTGAAACCGGTAGGGTTATACCGTTACCTAAAGTGGAATAAATAGTGTTTGATAAAACAAATATCAATGTATTTAAACCTCTACAAGGTTAATGCCTTAACTATAAATAATATAAAACATTTAATTAAATGTTCCTCATGTGGCAGCCTATACGTATCTAGGTCACGCGACTTATCAAGATGAGAATTTTTTGTGAAAAGATTCAATAATTATCAAATAGCGGTAAAGACACTCGACTGGTAATAGTTTACAAGGATCACAATAAATGGCAACAAACCTGGATTCATATGTTCTAGTTTAAGTGTTTACTTAAAATTGCATTGTGTTTCCCCTTTTTATTTTTTCCTATATTGTGTATATTTATTAAGTTAATAAATATAATAAACGAAATTTTTAACAAATTAATGTAAAAATCTTTAAAAAAAATCTTTTATTGTGTACATTCTAAATAAAAAATACAATGATTCAAGAAAAATCTAGGGCTGGATCACAGCGAATGTTATATTTAAAATAAGGAAACTTAGAAAGTCTGCGAAATTATAGGAATTGTATGAGAAGAAATATAGATGTAGAAGAAGTTTTTGATATTTTTTGAGATAGAAAGGTTGCTCTGTATTCACTACCTACCCCAATATGGAAATGGCGGGATGGTTTGTGTGGAAGGAAAAATAAAACATGAATAAAAAAATAATGAATACATCCTCTCATTTACACAAACACGAATACAGAACAACAACAAACAACTGACATAAACAGCATCTCTGTGGACGGTAATAAAATGTGAACAATGTAACCAGTTTGTTTTTTAAGATTCTGGATGGATAAAGACCGTCCTTAAGTGCTGGTTCTAGATGGGGAACTGGAACTGTAGGTCTGTTAGGGGGGGATAAATAGTCAGTGTCACTTAGAATACCACGACATCGAACTCTGGTTTTAAAAATATTTAAACTTAGAAATCTTCGGTATTCCACTAATTACATAAATTCCCGCGACACGTGTTCTTACCTCATACCCCAAGGATTAATTCAATTAGCTGTAACACGTGATAGAAACACGTTTAGTGGGGAGTAATGAAATTAGTGGAATTAAAAAGTAATTGAGTGTTAAAATTTTTGATATAGAAATCCACAAACTTAAAGCCGAAATATTGAATAAATTCTTGATAAATGGTTCAATACACAAGAGTACAGATTATTTAATCGGAAAAGTTAAGAGTACAGATTATTTATTAAGAAAATAAATACTTAAATTACCCATATATGTTTTGACACTTTAAAAGAAAACACAAAATGATAAGTAATAAGAAATCACACATTACGTTATAAGTGATCAAAAGGTCTGGGCTCACCTAGTAATATCCCTCCAGTTAAGATATTGGGTGTTAACATAAGTTGTGTCCGTTTTTTTCCAAATTTAAAAATGAGCACCAAAAGTCAAACACAATGGTAAAGGTTATACGTCATTCGAAAGAAAATTTTCTGCTCTACAAGATATTGTATTTGCTTTTACGTTACGTATATTATTTTATTTTCTTACAATCCTTCAAATGGAATGTCAAGTAGACGAAAGTGAGCATTTTCGACACCTCCTTCTGTTCGCGTTCAATCGAGGAAATAAAGCTGTCAAAGCTACTAGCGATATTTCCGAAGTGTACGGTGAAGATGCTATGAATGAAAGGACAGCTCGTCGATGGTTTTTGCGTTTCAAAGACGGTAATTTCAACCTGAAAGACATGAAGCGTTCCGGACGATCAATGGACTTCGATGAAGACCGCTTAAACCATATTATTCATGAAGATCCCCTTCAAACCACCGTAGAATTGGCTGAGCAGGTGAATTGTAATTACTACCGCCATTTAAATCAATGGGATTTGCAAATATCGCGAGCAGCTTTATTCCCTCGATTGAACGCGAATAGAAGGAGGTGTCGAAAATGCTCACTTTCGTCTACTTGACATTCTATTTTGAAGGCTTGTAATTAAATAAAATAATATATGTAACGTAAAAGCAAATACAATATTTTGTAGAGCGGAAAATTTTCTTTCGAATGACTTATAACCTTCACCATTTTGTTTTACTTTTGGTGCTCATTTTTAAATTGGAAAAAAACGGACACAATTTATGTCAACACCTAACATTTGTGTAAAAGACACATTAGCTAGAACAAAAAAACGGACACAATTTATGTCAACACCCAACATTCGTGTAAAAGACACATTAGCTAGAACAAAAAAACGGACACAATTTATGTCATCACCCAACATTCGTGTAAAACACACATTAGCTAGAACAAAAAAAACGGACACAATTTATGTCAACACCCAACATTCCTGTAAAAGACACATTAGCTAGAACAAAAAAATGGACACAATTTATGTCAACACCCAAAACATTCGTGTAAAAAACACATTAGCTAGAACAATAAATAAATTAAATAAATAAATTGTTTAGTAATTTGAAGACTCACTAAGGATGAAGCTAAAGACCTAGTAATGGTTGTCTATCCAATTATGACAGTGTTTAGATACATATCATACATAATTGGTAAAGACATAGAGGACAGAGCGTCAAATTTTGCTATCAAGACATTCTTCCTTCGCCTCCTCCACATTTATATACGAGTATATTATCATACAGTTTAACTATCATACTGATCTTTAATCAGTCTTTTATCACCCATCCTTTCAACATATTCAAACCACCTAAACATCAGTTCATATTCACTCTCTAGAATTAAATTTTTTATTCTGTCGTACATCGCACACTGCACATTATTCTCAGTATGCGCATTTTCCCTCTATTTACTCGGCTATTTTAATTAAATTTATAAGTCCACGTTTCATTTCAATAATAAAATTTGCTTTGAACTTTAAACTTCATGAATAAAAAGTTTTTCTATTCACTTGTTTTTCTAATAAATATTTAGGCACATTGAATCATTTTCTCCAATAGCTAAATATTTAAATCGTACTGTAAAAATATTAACATATATTTTTTAGTTTACATATGACATATTTAAGGAAATCTATATTCATTGAATTGTTAAACTATGTAATATTTGTGTTGGAAATATTTTTAGGCACACATCAAAAATACCGATAACGAAGTATTGTATAATAAATTTCTTAACAATTTTTTTATGAATTTCTAAGTTTTGAACATTTTCAGAATATAAAAATTTATTCTACATTCATAAAGACCCTTATTTTTTACTTTTACTCACATAAAATATTCTTGATAATTTTCTATTCTTTCTTTAGTTTATCCCTTACGTATTACCATTTTGTTGTGTACAATAAGTACAGACAATCTCTTCCAACAGACAAGAAATATATTTAACATAAGTGAAAATCTTTCTTTAAAAAAAAACTAGATTCTAACGATATTCAAATCACCAACCATGAGCCTGTAAGACATCTTATTAACAAGGCCATGGAGGTGCTCATATTAAGAATACAAATTTTTTTTGTCAGTTCTTTCTTTATTTTACTTTCAAAATTTTTCTCCAACAAACATTTATATTTTTTCTGATATTTTTTTACTTAATCGTATTATACTCGTTTATTGTAATATCAGATATTCTTGGCATTGTTGTTATTCTGACAATATCAAAAAATATTTCAGTAATTTATACTAAAAACAAAACATTAATAGTTTTTTTTTTGTGAAAAACTGAATATTTTAAACCTTAAATAATAATAATTTATAATAAAATCTCAAACGTTGCTTGTAAAATATCGCAACAATCTACAATTCTTCCCCTAAAAGTAAAAATGTGTTAACAAGTAAATTCCTCAATCACGCATCAAAACCACAAAAACGTTTTCAGATCACCGCCAATTAGAAAATGCTTTAAGGCCCGGTTAAGAGAGAGTGAAACAGTCTTTGTGTTTTATAATGAATTCAGATTTCCCATTAAAACAGGAATTACAAATGAGCCGGTAGTCTCCTCGAGCCTAGCCTTATTACCCAGTCATCGTACATTTTCCCTTTTATGAATACTAATACCCTCTATCAGCCACCCCTCTCACATGAACACATCCGTCTCCATGCACATCTGTCGTATTCTCATTGTGCTCGAAATTGAAAATAATATTTAATGGAGTTTTTTTTTCATACAAAAACGAAGACTCTCTCCGGACGGGCAGATTGCACACGCGAGAGATTCGGAATGAAAGAATAGATAGGAAAAGAAAGGGTGGATAAAATGGAAGGTCCAATTAAAAAAGAATCTAAGTCCATATCTCATTCGTTCCAGAAAAAGTAATCTTGTTTTTTTTAATTATATTTACTAATTGATTAACACCTTGAATGTATGTTACTTGACGTGAAAAAATATTATTTTTAACGTATATTATCACCAGTGTTAATTTGTTTGGTCAACATTTTTATAGTACGAGTATGTATATAAAAAAATATGTTGTTAACATAGTTGCGATTTTGTAAGGCAAATTATATTATAATACTTTTATTTATTACCTAGTCGGTAAGATGTCTATCTTTCAACCCAGGAGCTGTGGGTTCAATTGCCGTCGGAGCCCAGATTTTTAAAGGGTTCCAGTCTGGTTTTCACTTAAGATCTCTATAACATCCTTGTGGCTGGTTGAAACAAACTGTTACATTGCAATCAGCTCACAAGGTATACAACGAAACCATAATACAAATTAATAATCCTTTTTTTCTTTATTAGAAATTTACGAAATTTTAATTTTAAAAATATACTTGTAAATACATTTATTAATTTATAATAAAACAGTAAAATAAATATAACAGAAATAAGTATTTTACATTTATGTATACCATCCCGACATTTCTCTGTCGGGGTAGGCAGAGAGGACCGAGCACCAGCCTTTCCTATCACAACACACATCCATGCAACTTTTCACCACAACTCCTACGATGTCTCTGCATTTTTGCTTTCTTAATATCATTCGACAAATCCAACATTAATTTTATAAGTCTTTCTCTTTCATGCCTGTAAATCACATTTGCACTGTTTTTCTTTTTTCGTAAGTCTTTCTTCATTCATTAGTTCTATATGTCCAAACCATCACAAAGTGTTGTTCTTTATCTTGCTCAACACATCAAACTTAAATTTATTAAGTTTGATGTGTTGAGAATAAATATTCACATTTATTCCCAAAACTTCATTCTGTGATTTTAATTATTTGTCGTCTCAAATATTTTTCTCACTGCAGGCATTTCTACAACATTTATTCAGCTTTTTTCTTATTTTTTCTACGTTTAACTTCCATACATCAAAGTTGGTAATAAAGCATTATGGTGGACTGCCGTCTTAATTAATTTTGATACTGTTCGGTTCCAATAAATATGTTTTAGTGCCCCATTGACTTTGATTTCTATCGCTATAAGTCGTTCAATATCACTCGTAGCTTTTCCGTCAGATAAAAAAAAATCTATTGAAATAGCGGCATTGCTTAACTTGCTCCAATAATAATTTTTCACGCATATATCTTATTTACTTTTTATTTTGATGTTAAAAATACGACACGTACTCGTATTACAGAAAGGACCTTGAAATTTAAGTTAAAAGTTTATAAGGTGTGAAAATCTTTGGATATGAAAAACAAAATAATACATACTAAAAGTGTGTTAAGTGTTATGAAATATACAGTGTCGCTACAAAATGAAAATGTTATTTTTCAATGAATTGTAAAGCAAATAAAGCAGCCTCAAGTAAAATGTTCAAAAGATTATCAGTTAAACACAATTTAATGTGTCTTAATGTTTACATCTCAAATCCATTATCTGGCTCTATCATCGAGAGGAAGGGAAGGTGCAGACTCAGCAGAGACGCATGACACGCATGGCAACTGATCAAATGTTCACCATCCCTAGGGTCAAAACATATTTTGCCCAAAGGCAATATGCCTATTTAGCTCCCATGATATGCAATGGGGTGCCGAATTCAATAAAGGTAAAAGGAGGAAAACAGTTTAGGCAATCGATTAGAGCGTGGTTGTTATTGCGACAGGAGTTTGAATACTTGGGCTTGCAAGATGAATGATTTGTGAAAGAGGTTGATGTGAGCTCTTGAGTGTTGTGTTTTTTGTTGTTTTATATTTATATTTCTGTATAAATGTATATTTTGCTTTATGATTGTGTGTTGAATGTTTTGATCAGTCTGGAGTGATGAAGTGTGAGGAGTTTAATTTCGCACGATGTATACATATGTAATTGAGTGTCACTGTTTGTCAGGTTGATGAGAATGTGCAACGGGGTTTTACATAATCCAAAATCGGAAAGAAGTATTGATTGGTTTTCATGCTATATGTCCTCAGTGAGATACAGGCAAAAGCCTAGTTGACTGGGGACATGACAAATGAAAGGCAATAAACCTTGATCCATTAAAATTAGGTGTCTGAATTAAATTACTTGTTGTTTTTATCGCAAATTATGTATATTTCTTATCATGTGTAAAATAAATAAATTTAATTAGTACACATCACCATAATAAGGTAATACTCGTATAAGAAAATATTATTTTTCTCCATTTCTGAAAAAGGCTTTGAAGCTAGTTGATTGACAAGAGTTGATGAAATACAAAGTATGTTAAGTGCTAGAAATAATACGTTTTGGACTAGGCCCATTACATAACATCCCTTCAAATGTAATCCTTTATTTCTGAGCAGTTAAGCCAGACGCGTGGGAGTTCTTCTAATAAAGAATTTCGTAAGACCGGTCTACTTTTTGCTCTCAAATTGAGATATGCATATTTAAATCTTTATTTATTTATGTTATTTACTGTTGAGACAATTTGTATTTTTCTATATCTTAATGCAATTACGAGTCAGCAATATGCCTTAGACGAGTTCTTCGTTTCTTTGGGCATATTGTTTGTGGTCAAGGAGGTAGGTTGGAGAGGTTTGTGGTTATTGAGGCGTGGAAGGACAACGTACAAAAGAAATTATCTTCATTTGTTGGACTGATCAAGTGAGAGACACAACTGGACTATCCATTAAAACTGATTTTTTAGCCGCGGATTTCAGAGATGGGTGAAGAGGAGTCTTCAGAGGCTTTCGTGGGAGCCACGATGCTCAGTCATAAGCTATACGACGGGATGATTAAAACAATTATAAAAATACATACACACAAGGAAGATAACATTTATGTGTAGAGCTGCTTTAATTACCCTGACTCTTAAACTTCTCATTTTTTCGTAATTTACACGTACACTTAACTTAGTTCAGCCATACAGAAAGAAGTGAAGTTAAAAGTGTGCGCTACGTATGGGTTAACTCGGAAAAACTGGAACAGATTGATGAGTTCTGTTATCTAGGCAGTATGTTACCATGTGATGGATGAATTGAAAGGGACATTGAAAGAAGGGTAGTGACAGGACAAGGTAAACGGAACACTTAACGTTATATAAAGGGTCTTTCAAATTGAGCGGGTTTATTTAATTCTTGGATAAAATACAGATGGCGTCGCAAACTTGCCTGGATCTTGTGACATTTGAAAAGTGACGACATTCATAAAAATGGAGTCATATAAAATACAAGAACGCGTTCAAATTGCTGAATTATTTTATGTATTGTAATCTCCGGAAGCGGTGACGTTAATTTGCCACCAAGATCATGTGATCTGACACCGTTGGACCATTAAAAATAGCCCCCAATCAATTTCTGAGCTGAATAAAAAAAATATTCGCGTTATTGGTGAGCCGTGAAAAACTAGTATGCCAAAGTGTCATTGAAAATTTTGACAAAAGTGTGGACATCTGTGGAGCTGCAAGAGGTGGACATTTGGCGGATATTGGTTTTTTGTGTTTAAATGTCAAACATTATATGTATTTCAATGACCAATAACAAGTTTTTTTGAAATCAAAGCAAATTGTGGGGTTTATTCAAGAATTAAAGACCCTTTACAACAACCACACAATATCAAGAACACCAAAAATTAAAATGCACAAAAATGTGCATGACAATGTCTACGTTTGCATTATTCATTCAATCACATATTTATTTAGTGACCTCCAAAAGCTCAAAATTTATTTTAAATAACAAACGTAGGAATATATTCATAAGTATCATCTCAACTCATGCAATCCATTTTGAATAATTGAGAAAATATTGCGCCAACTTTCGCTTTAAAATATTAAATACTCGTAATAAATATTTCTGGATATGGGGTACGAGGTCATGATTTTATTGTAAGCTGCGCTGATCAACAACGTTACTGCAAAGAATTACAGTACTTGGAATCTGTTTATAAGACACACTGCATAAAAATCTTTCTCTTTTAAATAACATCAACTTCATATTTTTCTATTCCACGTTTTTATATCCTTTCGCCGTACACATAATGCATTAAAATTGAAACTGCTTTCCTGGATGGGAAGTTACGGGATTAACGGGAAATTCCTCGTGATTAAGTTTAACATTATCAACCATCTTGTGAGAGGAAAATGTACGTGTTTTATTGTTTAATGTGTGTTAACTATTGCACTTTAGTAAAAAGACAATCTTAACAGATTAAATCCAAAATACAGAAGGTAAGATGATTAATGTTCCAAGACGATCAACAGATTTAATCAGTTACTGCCTTTCATTACGCTGTTTTCGTATTTCTTTATACTGCTATATCAATTTACTATCAACAGCTTTAAAGTATAGAAAAAAAATGCTAAAGCAAAGGCAAAATAAATAACGTTAACTCTGTATTTTTTATAATATTATACATTAAGTACGTTTGGAATTAGGTTAGGAGCGAAATAATCTAATTCTTCAAAATAACTACAGTATGAAGATAAATAAAGACAAAACAAAGCTGCTGACTGTAGGCCGAGCGCAACACCAGATGAGAATAGTGATGTCGGGTAAACCACTAAAGAACACCAAGGAGTTTGTCTACCTCGGGAGCAAAATAACATGGGACGGTCGGTTCAAGAGCGAGGTCGACAGCCGTATACATCAGGCTAGACTTGCATTTAATAAAAGGTCGAAAATAATAGAATCAAATAATATAGACCTAAAACTGAGAATACTCCTCATCAAGACCTATGTATGGAGTATCTTGATGTACGGCTGCGAGACATGGTGCCTATCCGAAAGAGATAGACGAAGACTAGAGGCTTTTGAGATGTGGTCCTATAGAAGACTATTAGGAATTTCCTGGAGAGACCGCATCACAAATGAAGAGGTTCTCCAACGAATCGAAGGAAGAAGGCACCTGCTCAGGATCCTGTCCGAAAGGCGTGCAAGATGGATCGGTCATATAATACGACAAGAGGACCTCTTGCATGCCATAATGGAGGGTATGACCGAGGGGACAAACTCTAGGGGACGCCCTCGCCGAGAGTACCTGGAGGACCTGTTGGTGGACGTGCGCTGCTCAACATATACAGATTTAAAAAGAGCCGCACAGGACAGGGGGGAATGGAGGAGAAGAGTTGAAATTGCTGCAAACCAGTCTTAGGACTGCAACCACGGAGAGAGAATCTAAATGGCATACATGTCATATAGAATTTTTAGAAAAGTAGTTTCGTAAGTCTGATATATATGAGATATACAAAACTGCTTTCCAGACAATAAATAAGTTATGTACACGGCTAAACAATACAAAATATTTATTGTCTTAAATAGTTAACTTAACCTAGATTGACCGCGACGTATATGTTAACAAATATAGCCAATCGTGATAAATTTCGTTCGTTTGCTATATCGACAATAAATATGTTTAAAGAAAACGTAGAAAAACAATTTGAAAAGATAGCTTTTATTTCACGAGCTTGTTTCAATACTTGATATATTTCCAACAATCGCGACACGTGCACAGAGTTTAACTATCCCCAGGACCAGTGCCGCCTCTGTGTAAATTTAAATATATTAAACGTACATCATTAGAAAAATAAAACTATCCTACATATTGAAGCGAAAACGGTTCATAAAATAATTCATTTTCTATATTATTTATAGTTAAGCGATTCACGCTGTGGAGGTTTAAACACATTGTAATCAAACACTTTTTATTCCACTTTTTGTAATGGTATAACCCTACCGGTTTCAAGGCTTTCAACTCATCTTCAGGGGAGCACAAACAAGACTTATTTAGTAGTAACGGAAATAAATTGGACAGATTAGAGGCCCTAGAAATTTCTAAGTCAGTGCATCAAGGTAAACATCTGGCTCACACACATACCCCAAGAATCTCTCCGCTGCTCGCCGAGGTTGTCTCATCGCTCCCTCCACCCTCAGTCCCCAACCCGAAATTTTACCGTTAGAAGCGTATATCTCGGTACCAGTTCGAACAAAATTCAGCCTTTTTTGTGCTCCTCTGATGATGAAGTTAAAGCCTTGAAACCGGTAGGGTTATACCGTTACAAAAAGTGGAATAAACAGTGTTTGATAAAACAAATTACAACAATTTATTTTCTACTGCCGTCGTAAGACTAACCAACATTTTATTTTTATTATTTTTTGTAAATTAAGTGTTAAATAGGCCATCACATTGTCAGTTTACAAAAGAAAGGGTTTATCTTAGTAGATAAACTAAAATAAGGTATTTTTCTTAGTTCCCAATTCTTTTACAAAAATGAGGTTTTTCGTAATCGATAAAGTTCGTTATGGGTTTTAGTCAAAGTACGATTGGCTCTATGGGTCCATGATTGGACCTCACAGTCACCGGAAAAAGTTTCATCGTTGCCTGTGTCATTAAGGGCTACGCCTCTAGTGACAGGGATACACATATAAATATATTTTTCCTTTTTCCCAATTCATCAGTCTTATTTCTTAACCCTCACGTCCTTTTTTCATTCAATGATGAAATAAAATGTAATTTTGTTCATGTATGTACTCGTATGAAATTTTCACGATTGAGTATTTCATGTGCAGTTATTTCCCTTTTCCTTGATTTTTGCAAATTGATTATGATTTGTGATTTTTTGTGGCCTTAAACAATCCTTTGTGAATTAAATGTTATGTTTTGGTGTAATGTGATTAATCATCATAATATACGATTTATTTTGTCTTCTTAATATAATTTTTAATCACAAATTTTTATTCACTGCTCATTTTTTTAAATTTATATTAATTTTATTTTATATAATATGCCTGCCTTAAGCTGGGCATATGCGTATTTATTTTTATTTATCCACTTTTATTGCAAATACAATCTGGTGGGTCTATGACCAGGCGGCAATCTCTTCCAACCAACTGGACAAAAGTAAATGAAGCAAGTAACATGGTTGCATAAATCATTCAAATGACTACCCATCTCCACGAAATCCATAAACACATACGTGAGCATATGCCTCACGAACCTCACAAAAAACGGACAATCACTCGAACATTATTTTTCATATAAAGTGAGATATCATCAATCAAAAGAGAAGGAAGGAATGGGGGAGAGGAAAGGAAAAGAAAAATCGGGAGTGAAACACGTTATTTTACTGACTAAAAATTAAGAGTTTTTCAATCGCTTCTTAAAGCATGCCAAGGACGGAGCGAGTCTTACATTGATTTGTAACTGATTCTAGAGTCTCACTGAATGGACAGTAAAGGACAACGTAAAAAAAGAGAAGCGGTGAACTGGAACGACCAATAAACAATCTCTGTTTGAGTGTAGCGCTAATCCATGATTGGAAAGTCGCTGAAAATTTTCGTGCTAAAATATGCTTTATATATATTTTCTTGTTAAAATTGAAACTTAGAAATAAATAAAAAAAACGTCTTTATTTAAAATATTTTTTTCCTTTTATTGTGAATAAAAACATTTTTTTTAATACTTTAATTTTAACAATCTGTGTCCATTAACGTTCTTCGCCATTACAGAGTATTAAATTAATTTTATTAATTTTGTACATGGTATTGCTACAATATACTTAGTTTCCATCAAGCAGCTTGTCTTAGGATGTGGGCTGAAAAACATCTGGTGTCCCCGTGGCTCGGTTTGCCCTACATTGGTGGGGTGTATCTTGGCCGATAGGATGTTATTAGATGAGCCCAGACCTTTTGATAGCTTCTGTATTTAATGTATTATCTGCAATTTATGTGTTTTAGAAGTGTTATTTAAATATATTTTGTACATACTATGTTGCTGTCAATAAACCTATATTTATTTATCTTGAATATAAGGTATTTGCATCCATGACAGATTTTACAAAAAATTAAATTCAAATAAAAAAATCATAAAGTGAAGATGTCTAAAATAATGTATGATGTGCTGGTATAAAGAGTGTCTCATCGCCCAATGAAATAGAAATTGTCTTATGATATTCAAAGCTGTTTAACACAGGACGCCTCCGATTGACGATTATTTTTTCTCCCTGATAAATATTTTTAGCCTGTACGTAAAATATGAAATGTTGTTGTAGCAATAAATTGTACTCATCACAGATTTTCTGCACGTAAAATATGAAATGTTGTCGTCGTAGCCATAGATTGTACTCATCACAGATTTTCTTAGTTATGGTTTATTGTATTGCACTTTCGTTGTATGAAGTATAACCTAGCGGGCTTATTGCCATGTGCAAATATCTTCATACCAACAAAAAAAAGAGACGACCGCCGTGGTTGGTGGTAAGACGCTTATCTGCCGATCCAGAGGTTGTGGGTTCGATCCCCGCTGAAACCCAGTTTTTTTAAATGGGGTCCAGTCTGGTTTTCACTTAGGATCCATAAAAACGCATTTATGGTTGATTAGAAGACATGAACACATGACAATAAACTCGCCAGGTTAAATAAAAAAAAATATTTAAGAGGATTAATTCATACAAGTATAAATCACTCTGGAATCATTTAAAAAAATCTGGGTTTTAATGACTAATGAATCCGCAACCTCCGGCTAGGAGAAAAGTGTAAACTAGGCCACTAAGGTCGTCTACTAAAATAAATCTGTTTCAATACTGATCTTCGAGAAACTAGCAGCAGAAATAAAACCCCGAGGGTGTCTATGATAAATTAGAGGATAGTGTGATGATGGGCTCTGTGGGTTTAAATATTTCTGATTGGTATACCTGGTTCATCGTGAAGTTGGCTCTAAATATTTATGGCTTGTAGCACTACAAAAGATTTCAATGTATAGTCTAAAATAGTTTTGTGAGTTTTTACTAACTATCGATTCACATTGCTCACAAACACATTTATGGCGGATTAATCGATAAGTTTCCAACCAATCACACATGAAACTTTTTTTAGGTTCTACCAGGAATCGTTCAAACAAATAGCTCCAAAAGCTAGAAGGCAAGCGTTCGACCAACTAGACTATGGATGCTGTCATTTATTTCCAAATCGTTATTTTTCAGTCTCTTGATATATTTAAGTTTAAAAAAAATCCTTGATCAAATTATTTTATACTTTTTGAATTAATTGAATATGTAATGTTCTGCAGAACTTCTGACGTTACGCTAACTAAGACGCCCATACAGATACTGAATAATTTTAATCTCCATTATAATTCTGTTCTACTCTCGATAATCTTGCATCTTTTTTTTATTTTCTCAATACAGGCTTAGCCCAATTACACTGAAAACTACAAAAAAAGTGGCAACATTAAAAAAAAATTACATTAGTCAGTCTTGTTTGTGCTCCCCTGATGATGAGGTGAAAGCCTTGAAACCGATAGGGTTATACAGTTACAAAAAGTGTTTGATAAAACAAATTACAATGTCTTTAAATCTCCACAATGTTAATGCCTTAACTATAGATAATATATGATTCAGAACAGTTCTTGCCGGCGAAGTCTAGTATTATTGTAAGGAACAACGTTAATCTTTATTTGTCTTAAGTATGTCTAAATCTCCAGATGCTGTAGGCCCATCAGTATAAATAACAAATATATTTTGTCAAGGTCAACTAAGCGATCTAATTTCTAAAGGCTCAAGAACGCGTATACATTATTCATTAAATTTCCTGTCTTTAAATTTTCAAGTCATTTACCATTATTAAGTACACTAATTAATTAGTCACCTGTGTGCATTGCATAAATTGCACTCTAGGAAGGGCTAGACCTGGGTGATCCAGTGAGAGAATACTGAATAATTCTAAGCCAGTCGCAGCCAACACTTCAACATTTGCAGCATGCTGAGCGGTGATATTGAATATTGAATATTATAACCCCATTCAAATTTTACTGAAGTCTATAAAAGTAGCGATTCCCCCAGCAAACGGCATTCATTATTTTGCATGCAACCACATAAGCCTGGCTTAAGCGTCTCGCCTGCAATTCGAATAACCAGTTGACGATATAACAAACACAACATTTATGTTCAATAAATTTCAATGAAACAAGAAAATTCATGATAAATAATTGTTTGATAAAAAAAGTAACAATATAGGTACTAAAGATGCAAATTATAGTAATAATAATGACAGTTTACTTTAAAATGAGGTTTATAAGTGTATCTTCTTTAATATTTTTATTGTTGACGGATGCAATACCTAATCCAATTGTGTAGGGAAATAAATGTTCGTTAAGATCGGTAGTAAGTAAAACTAACTTATCTAGTGTTCTTCCTTTGTTTATCGGGATGAATTTTGAACAAGACTTAAGATTTATACAATTTCAACATTTCAATAAAAAAAATATCTAAAATTAATGTAATTAGTTTCAACAAAACAATTTTCATTTCTTATTCAATTATTGTGCTGTATATATTCCTTTTTAAACTCCCATACCCAGGTTTTTGGGTTTCACCTGTTTATAAAAGTTATAAGAAAATAAATAACATGTTACAATTTAGTAAGAGGGCAGAGAATGTAAATAAACCACCTGTGTTATTTCACCTGTGGTATCCATGTCTAGACAGATAAGAAATTCTCCCATATTATGACAAACTTTACATTTTTTTTTCAGATATAATTTATTATACTGATTTTATTCTTCGTTTTTTCAACATATCTGAATGAGAATTTAGATATATTGAGGAAACTAGCCAGGAGACTGGTAATCGAGGTTTGAGAATCACTGAAGTAGGCGCGTAATTCGATGTTCGTCATTGTATGGGTTGGCAACACTGCTGCACGTGAAGAGGCTATAACACTTGCGATATACAAAATTCCATAAGTCACTCGACATGTTTATTGTTCACTGATGACATATTTTTTTTTTAAAAGATGAATTCACTTCAGGACTGTGCACAGTTATGATACATCAGGATCTAGACCAAGTGGCTGGCTGAATGGTCAGTAGAACCAGTCTCAAAATAAAAGTAGAGATATGATAGAGATTAAATAATATCTTTAAAATGCAGGATTCCCTTGACAATAAGGATCCTCTACCATGACTTACTTGTGCGAATTTTACATATTCTCTGAACTTCTCTATGATCTTGAAGCTTGGACACTTCTTCATTCTTCTTCTTCATCTTATTTTAAGCCTGTTGGCATGTTATGGTCATGCATCATTGTTTGCCTCTTTTGACGTCGACTGCCAGCTGTCTTTCCACCTTTTGGGAGGTCGTCCTGGAGGTCTGCTTGCTTGGGGGATACTGTCCCTGGCCATTCCTACGGCTCTTGGTTCCGCCATTCTCAATACGTGTTCGTTTCAGAACCTTCTTCTCTGTCGTCCCCATCTGACAATATCTTCAACTTCACGCGTCCTTCGGATTTCTGTGTGTCGTACTCTATCACGAAGGGTTTTGCCAGCGATACTACTGAGTACCTTCATTTCGTTGGTTCGAAGGAGATTTTTGGTTCTGACAAAAAACGTTTCTAAACTCCGCCATTGGCGGTTCCAAGCCCGGATGAGAAAGGAGGAGGGATCATGGGTAAGGCCAGCAACCTGTCCATGATAACAATATATACGCTCACAGACCTGCTCACACACTTCTTCATTAATTCAATTAACTTATTCACTAGAATATTTTAAAATATGATGCTGAATGCTCAGTCTTGTGCGTCGACAAAACCCGTAATGATAACACCTTGAAATGGATGACTTAAGATAGAGAACAATTATCTGCTATCGAAAGGAGAATGTTCGAGTTCTTTGGACATAAAATGCGAGACGAAAACTATAAGATCTTTCAACTAACATACTCGTAATATACCATACACACATGCATACCATCACGCTGCTTCCCTGTAAGGGTAGGCAGATATGATATAGTGCCATGTTAAATACTCTCGACACACATCCTTAGTCTCTTCTACATCCATACATCTTCTCATACATCTTATATGATTTTCCTGACGTTTTTCAGAATATCATTCACCTGATCCAACTATAATTGCCTTGTTTTGTTAATCTTTCTTCATTTATTCGTTCCACATACCATTTCAACGCACTATTTTTCATCTTACTTAACACATAAGCCTTAAGTTCCCATTCATCTCTTGTCATCATCAACTTATATTACAGGGGATAATAAAGTCAGAATAAAAACGCAAAAAAGCATATTCTGGCTAACCCTTCCTTTCCTGTGATGTGTAACTAGTACACATTGCTTCTAAAAACTTTAATATCTCTATAAATATAATAAATACTGGGTTCAGGTTTAAGGCATTCCTCCGTAATACATTTACGCATTAGATGATAAAAAAATTAATAATATGTTAATTAGGACTTATCGGGCACATCACAGATATTTTGTGAAAATCGGGAATAAATTAACCAACACAATCAAACGTGTGCCAGTGTGTGACGTAGGTATATTCATTCTTTAAAAAAAACACTATGGGTGAAGAAGCGACGCTTTTCACGTCTCACTCTCAATCTATTTCGGTATATGGGAACGCAAGAAATAGAATCTCAGTTCGCTCGTTTCAGTAGCTTTCGGGCATCCATTTGAGGTGGCCGCTTCGCCTATTTTGTGGACGTCGGCCGATGTTTTCAGCAAATTAAATTTCAATTATTATCACTTTTGACTTCGAATTTCATTAATTAAAGCGATTAGCTATAAATATTATTTTTTCGATTTTAAATCGCTCATTTTTACATGTGTATCGAATACACAGCACCGGAACGCGCAGATTTTTCAAGCACAGGAAGGGTAAGGTTAAAAAATATCAGAGAGAGGTTTTACTGTGGTACTTAAATTTTGTCTCCAGAGTTGATGCCTCAAATATTAAGATAATTGCGACGTTGATGCCTCCATGATGTTCAGAGTTAATGCCTCAAATATTAAAATTGCCAATTTCAAAAGAGAATAAAGAAGAAGTTGGTTCAGTTTACAGAAAATAAGCTATAAATTTTGTACTATTTATTTGCAAAATCAAATGAATCAGATTGTAATGTATTTGTACATTTATTTGTAAAATCAAATACAAAAAAGTAATTCTCTCTGTTTTCGTCTTATATTGTTACAGATTTTCGTCATTTTCTTAGTTCCACTGCGCTCTGATCCAGATTTGGAACGTTGACGTAAGGAAATCCAAAGTTGTCAGAGCTAATGGTTGACTGACAGAATCGCTAAATCATAGAAAATGTTGCCTTGTAAATTAAATTTGGTAAACAAGTTTGTCGCTGGCTTTGTTTTGCGTGTAACACATGTTTGACATGTAGTTGATGCGAAATTCATTGAATTTCTTTGAAAACAGTTACAAAATTGTCATTGTTATGTAATTTGTCTGTTTGAACTTTGAATTTTTTTTACGAAAATCGAAAAAAAAGGTATGCGATATTATAAAAAAACACAATAAATTGTTTTGAAACCAGCTGACGGTAATTTTTCAGTTGGGTTGATCGATTTGTTTTTTTATCACACAGATATGATGGTAACCAAATTCGTTTTTTTTTTCATTATTAATCACAAAGTTTTCTTTTGAATGAAGTTTGCATGTGAGCTTCTTGTTATGAGTAATGGATTACATTTTTTCTGCTATTAGCACCATACAGTATCATACGAGCAAATATCAATAGTGTGACTTAAATATTATAAACAGCATTTATGACTCATTTTTGCCTGACATACATACTAGGTTAGGCAGAAGGACAGTACGCCAGATTTTCCTATCTCGACATACATTCTCCCCCCCTTCCACATCTGTACATCTTCACATACAGCTCCTACGTTTTCTGTGAGTTCTTACTTTTCCTTCTTTCAATATGTCATTCACTTGAACCAAATATACTTCCTTGACCTATCTCAGCTACGACTTCCACTCAAACTTGTACTTGAATTTGTTCGTATTTCTTTATTAATTAGTTTAACGTGTCGAAACCATATCAGAATGCTCATCTTGAAATTACTTAACATTAGTTTTAAGTTCACATTAATTCCCGATCACTTCATTACGTATTCTTTTTTACATTTTTAGCCATTGTATTTTTCTCAGTATACTTATTCTACGGCATTTATTCGCATCCTTCCAGTCTTGGTCCATATCCACGTTTCACTCCCATATGTTATACCAAAGTTGACGTTAAAATATTGTTTGTAGATTATCACCTTAACAAATTCTGCTCTGGCTAGAGTAAATATGTTTAAACTTTGTTTCTTGTCGCTACATATTTCCTGGTAATAACTCTTCCACCATCATTTGTTAGCCTTAAATACCATAATGTTTTAATTTACTCTATTTTCGCGTTTTTAAATTAACTATAGCATTTTTTTATTTACTTTATTTTCGTATTGTACCCTGATGGATAAATAATCGATTATAACATAGTAAAGAGCTTGGCAAAGAAAAAATATATCTTTGGGCCTATCATTAAGCATTTGAGCTAGAACCTCTTGAGTGGGCACAACTGGAGGTCGCTGTATAATAGATAATTCTACCCCGCACGTGTAGAAACAACAACACTTGCACAAGTAAATCTTTTTTGAATACGATTGCCAGACGACCTTTTTAACCGTTCTAGGATATATTTTTTTTGTACTTTCGGGAATCGCACCCGAAACACTCTGGTGGAAGTAAAGTTAGGTCTTACAAACTAGGTAGCGGAGGTCGTATTTGAAATAAATGTGCATTTCATACAATAAATTGCACCTTTTCACCTTCAATACTGAGTTAGTATTGTATCTTTACCGGTATGGTATTCATATGTCTTGACCACCATTCATCATCAGTTTGACCACGAAGATGCTGTTTTTCATGTTGGTGAATATATCAATATAAATATAAAGCTCTTGTTATCACACAAGAATTTTTTTTACAGCTTTAATTAGTCGCTGTTCTCAAGCATAACTCTCAGTATTTTGGTATTTAAATTAGTCACTTTAATTAGTCGCTGTTCTTAAGCATAACTCTCAGTATTTTGGTATTTTAATTAGTCGCTTTAATTAGTCGCTGTTCTCAAGCATAACTCTCAGTATTTTGGTATTTTAATTAGTCGCTGTTCTTAAGCATAACTCTCAGTATTTTGGTATTTTAATTAGTCGCTGTTCTCAAGCATAACTCTCAGTATTTTGGTATTTTAATTAGTCGCTTTAATTAGTCGCTGTTCTCAAGCATAACTCTCAGTATTTTGGTATTTTAATTAGTCGCTGTTCTTAAGCATAACTCTCAGTATTTTGGTATTTTAATTAGTCGCTGTTCTCAAGCATAACTCTCAGTATTTTGGTATTTTAATTAGTCACTTTAATAAGTCGCTGTTCTTAAGCATAACTCTCAGTATTTTGGTATTTTAATTAGTCGCTTTAATTAGTCGCTGTTCTCAAGCATAACTCTCAGTATTTTGGTATTTTAATTAGCCGCTTTAATTAGTCGCTGTCCTCAAGCATAACTCTCAGTATTTTGGTATTTTAATTAGTCGCTGTTCTCAAGCATAACTCTCAGTATTTTGGTATTTCAATAATTTTATATTTCTTAATTTTCTCCGATTCAATTTTCAACTAGATTTACCTTTATCTCCCCGTTCTCATGAAATGAAAAAAAAACTTAGAATACATTGAACCTACATTTATATAATTTAGTAATTGCAAACTTCGAGTCTCCATTCCAATTCACCGAGAGATGTCTGGAAAGTTGTATAAAGATAAATTTTTAACTTTTTTTAGGCTTAATGCACAAGTTTTCCAATTTAACCAGATAAGTCCACTGCGGCTATTTATTTTATTCAGATATTCGCCGCAATGAACATCTTTTCAATTTTTTTTCCGTTATCTATTCCAGATTTTTTGAAAACTGTAAGTATATGCATGAATCAAAAAAAAAAGAGGTTTGTACAGTTGTTTTGTTTGATTTATGGCTAGTTAATTTACATAGAGAATTCAAAAATCAAAGCATGATAATATTTAGAAATTTGATTCGCTTTTACATATTCATTAGAATAATTTTAAAATACATTTTTTTTTTTATAAAACAAGAAATAATTAAATTATCAAATAAAAATGAATTATCCACCTTTTCAGTTACTTGAATTTATATACCATACACGTAAGTGTAGTTTGAAAAATTTTTTTTTTGGAAAAAAACATTGTTTGTCTGCCGTCTTTTAAAGGCACCACGCTTTTTTTTTTTTTTTTTTTTTTTTTTTTTTTTTTTTTTTTTTTTTTATTACACATGACAAGAAATATACACAATTTGAGAAAAAAACAACAGGTAATTTGATTTGGACATATAATTTTAATGGATCTGGGTTTGTTGCCTTTCATTTGTCGTATCCCCAGTAAACTAGGCTTTTGCCTGTATCTCACTGAGGATATTTAGCATGAAAAAATAAATCGATACTTCTTTCCGATTTTTGATAACACTAAAAACCCCGTTGCACGCTCTCATCAACTTTGTTTGCTTTGTCCAGCGATTTTAATTTTTTCATCTCATCTTAAATATAGTTTTTTTTTTATTCTGTAAAAAGAGTCACTAACTTCGGCGATGACATCCTGATTCGATGAAAAATTATTTCCACCGAGTCCAATTTAAAATTTTGGAAAGAGTAAAAGTCGCACAGGGCCAGTTTGAGGAAAACGGTGAATAAGGAACGTATTTGAAGCCCAATTCATGCGATTTTGCCATTGCGACTGGCGATTTGTGTGGCGGCGCGTTATACTGGTGGAAGAGTACTTTTTTGCATGCACTTTTTTTGTTGATCTTCCTTCAATTTGCATTTCAAACCGTTTAACCCTTCCCTTACGGTGTTAAAATTGAAACGCGTGCTCCGGTGTTGGGTAGTGAGTACGCGATAAAAAATTAGCGATTTTAAATCGGAAAAATAAGAACATTCATAGATAATCCCCTTAATTAATTATAATTGAAGTTAAAAATTATAATAATTGAAATTTATTTGCTGAAAACATTAAAAAACCATCTGGCAACGCTCACGGAACGGGCGTACGTCTAACCTATTTGCATGCCTAGAAGCTACTGTGGCGCGGAACGTCAGTCGCATACCCCGGCGCTTACGCTTATGCTTGCGACGTTGAGACAATTCAGCTCCTCGCAATTCAGTGGAGTATGCAAGAGTGAGATGCGAATATAGTGTCGCGCTTCCCGCATACTATTCACCTATAGTCAAGACACAAGATCGAGGCACTCACAGCGTTTAAATGCGAATTTGTTTCCGATATCTTCACAAAATACCCACGATGTAGTCGATAAATTCTGATTATTATTAATATTATTTTTTAAATCAATGCGTAAATATATTATGGAAGAATACCTAAAATCTTAACCTTGTATTTATTATATTTATAGAGATATTGATGGTTATTAGAAGCAACGTGTAGAAGATACCCAACACAGGGAAGGAAATGTTAATAATGCTGCATAATAGGCTCTTGTTATTGTTTTACTTTTTTCAAATAGTCAATCATGTGCCTCTATGGAAATCCCAAAAAAAGTGACTATCATCGACAAAAGTCGATCTTTGCCTTTTTCGGCGTATTTTTGATGTTGACTTTTGTTTGACTGCTGTTTGGACTCTGCTACGTAGTAAAATATCCAGGTTCGGTTCACAGTTATGAATCGTCGCAAAAAAATAAAAGATATTTAAACACTGCGTTGAAATGTCAACTTTAGTGCGAGTTTGGTCCACAGTCAACAATCGCGGCACTCATTGCGCAGACAGCCTTATCATTTTCAATTTTTCATGTAGGATACTGGGCACCCGTTTACTTGAAATGCTTTCAGAAATCTCGCACACATGCACGTGAAGATCTTTCATTACGACCCCATGGATTTTTTTCAATGATTTTCTCCGTGGTGTACGCAATTCGGCGTCCGGGGCACGATTCATCTTCGCTTTATGTACGAACACGTTTTAACAAATAGCGCAGATATAAACGGTTTTCAATACTAGTGCAGATTCGTGAACTTCATCTAACTTGGTTTTGATCTTCGCGGCTATCGACATCTTAAAATAATGTTTTACGACGGAACGGATATCGTTTTATTCTATTGGTGCGGTAAATTTCAAAGCGATCGATTTAAATGACTAGCAAACGTTAACTAGGCGTTGTATCTGACTAAAATTTTAACACAGGTCGCTTAAAGAATTATACTTGCTAGTAATTATGACACTTTATGGAGAATGTATTAAATAGCTTATATCAAACCTTTTAAAGTACCCTAGAACTTATAAAATCTTAATTTCACAGGCTGAGAAACTATGGTTCAAATACTGAATACTATATACTAATTGATTTGCTATATAGTTTGAAGTTAGAATGAATCAATTGTTAATATTTTTACTCCAATCGCATTGCATACTGTAAGATTTTAAATATGTAACAAGATCCAAAAAGCATGTTGATTTGGTACAATATCTCCTTCCTCTTCTCTGTGCCTATTACAAGAATATTTTTTTTTTTTAGATATAATTCAGTTCATCTTTACCTGACGAGGAAGATTAAGGTCTGTGAAACCGGTTATGAACTCAAATAAAACAGTAGATAATACAAAATAAATATTTAGTGTTTTTTTATTTTATTAAAAATGTATAAACATGACACCACAAAGTGAAAAAAACGTTTTTTATAAGATTTAAGAAATGAAAGATTTTTTTCCCATGGATACATCATTATATCAACCTCCGTTGCCAAGTTGATAAGTTGCCAGTCTTCCAGTCCGGGGATTATCATGCAAGATCAGTTTCGTGTTTATGGAAGCGGTGAAGACAGCGTCATGGGTGTAAAAGCTACAAAGTCTAGTTCAATTCCTGTTGGTACTCAAATTTATTTTAAGCCTGGTTTTTACTCAAATTTTGTTAATTATTTTTTTGGTTAAAAAAGATTGCTACATGATAATATACCTACCAATTTAAACTGTTTATAACGAAATTATAATATACTACAATACATTACACATATACATGTATTTTGAGTAATTTATTGCCATGTTATAATATTTTACTCCCAACGAGAATCGAACCCGTAATCCCTATGCTAGAAAATAAACATCTTCCAAACTAAGCCACATACGTCAAAAAATATTTTTTAAAGCTATCTTCTAAGAAAATAGAAATTTTGACATTACAATGTCCACCTAAACCCAAGTGTGTTACTAACAATCACATGGAAGATCTACAAAGGTTTTTTTTTTGTGGTTCGTCTTTCTTTGGTAATTTTCCTGTGTTTTTTTTACCTAATTTAATGGCAGCAGAAACAACTTCACTTTTCTTACATTTAACTTGTTTTTAGTTGTATTTTTAATCTATCAATACTAGCGGGTGTTAGAGTTCCCTTGAGTGAGTCTGTTTTCTAAACGGTGCTATATATTTTTTTCAATTTAATATAAAAAATATAAAAATAAAAACATGGTGGTATTTTACAGAGGGAGAGCAAGGAGTGAGGAACCTTTGGAGGCTTCCTAATAGGCACTTGAGTAAATGACTGATGCGAATGTAGAGGACGGTTGCAGAAAATTTTGATGTGGCTGTTGACATGGTTGTTGAATTTATGTGTGTAAGTGTAATGTGTAATGTGCTTAGCCTGTAAGCTATTGAGTTATATAGGAACAACATGTAACCAGGGACTGAGTTTTTAAAATATTTTTTTACATATTTTTTGTGAGATTACAGAATTATGATAAATATTTCGTTTTTTATTATAAATCGTTAAAAATTAAAACTGTATTGTGAATTGGAATTTATTATGACAAATTATCCGTAGACATCAATACAATTAACTTTTTTGGTATAATCTATACTTTTATTCGATGTCAATATGAAACGCACCGGTGCGTCCGTAATAACTTGAGATAAGTAAGGTTCACACGCACCCGTGCGTTCATACTAGCTTACAGGTTAAGGTGGAACTAATTTTTCATTGGTTTGCGCTTGTATTCTACGTTTCGCCTTTCCAATAAAGGGATATTACAATTTCGTTATACAGTACAACCTGGCGGGTTTGATGTCTATAGAAATCTCTTTCAGCCAATCCGAAAGGGTTTATACAAGTCCTGAGAAATAAAACCACATCCTTTTTAATAAAACTTTTTTTAAATACGCAATCCACACAAACTAGGATAATTTGTTTCACCAAATTAAAGTCATTATGCAATTATTTATATGAGTGAAAATAAAACAATACATTTTGAAAAATGACAATTCTAGATAATTCAAAGTTTCAATTGATTAAGCTTAAAAAAATGAACAATCGGTTTATAGTTTAACGGAAATCGAACCCAAAACTCCCGTCTTACCAACTAGGATACGGAAGTATATTTAGATTTGATGTTTTTTTATTTCGATCTTTCACTATCTTTTTATCCTTGCACTAAGGTTAGTTATTGGTTTATAATTTTTTGGAACTTTTTTATTCTTTTAACGATAGTGAGTTGAAATTCCAAGCAAATGCCTTCTCTTTGAGAGTCTGCTCTTTAAACGATGCTGTATAACGAGTGCTAATAGATAACACTCTCTCATGGCGAGATCAAATAAATAAGGTAAGCTGAAGGATCTTCTTCAGCCTTCATTCCCTTAAAGTGTTGCAAAGATTCCTACCAACTAAAACCAAAATTTTTCTCGTACATTCTCTGCTCTTTCCGATTCTGGACTATGCGGACGTTTGTTACTTGGATGTTAGAGAGGAACAGCTGGAAAAAATAGTTTCTTCAAAATGTGTGTCTAAGATTCATTTTCAACCTACGAAAGTACGATCATATAACTTCTTACCAGAAGGCATTGAACTGGTTGAATGTTAGAAATACACGCCAAATTCACATACTGTCTCTATTGTATAATATCCTTAACTGTCCCGCCGCACCCTCTTATCTCGCCGAAAATTTTCAGCGTCTTTCCAATCATGGATTAGCGCTACGCTCAAACAGAGATTGTTTATTGGCCTTTTCAGTTCAACGCTCCCCTTTCTTTACGTCGTCCTTTACTGTATATGCAGTGATACTCTGGAGTCAGTTACAAACCAATATAAGACTCGTTCCGTCCTTGGCATGCTTTAAGAAGCGACTGAAAAACTCTTAATTTCTAGTCAGTAAAATAACGTGTTTCATTCCTGATTTTTCTTTTCCTTTCCTCTCCACCATCCCTTCATTTCCTTTTGATTGATGATATCTCACTTTATATGAAAAATAATGTTCGGTTGATTGTCCGTCTTTGTGGGGTTCATGGGCATGTGCTCACGTATATGTTTATGGATTTCGTGGGGATGGATAGTCATTTGAATGATTTATGCAACCACGTTACTTGCTTTATTTACTTTTGTCTGGTTGGCTGGAAGAGATTGCCGCTTGGCAATAAACCCGTCAGATTGTATTGCAAAAAAAGTGTTAAAGAAATAAATATATAAATTGTAATTTTAAAATTATTATGGTTGTTAAATTTTGTTGAAATGAGCTGCAAAAATTATTTATGAAATGTGTCAGTTACAAAAAAATTAATGAATGCCAAATAACTATCATTTTAACTTTAGTAGTAACATACATTCACGACTTCCGAGGCAGGGGCTGCAAACCAAACCTCACGACGAAACACGACAATTCCAACATAACGAAACTCTGTCACTTAAAATGTGCGAATTCGGTGACAGCGAAGCAAAATAAATTAACCAGAACACAATTTTCCAATAAATGTTTACCGTATTTTGTGTCGCTGTGACTCGAAACACCACTCTTCCTAGTGCCACCCTCTTACCCTACTGTTCATTTCTCCCTTCTCCTTCCCTTGGCATCAGACCACAGGTGTACTCGGATTACATGACGTCATCGGCTCGGGTGTCTGTCAAAACGCTTTATTTGTGCGAACAATTCACCCTGACAAATAGGACAAAATTTAATAATACACAGGGCAGTCCAATTATCGAGTTCATCACTGAAATTGTTGATAGCAAGCAGTGATGGGGAATGCAAAATTGTGATTCGTAAATGTATGAGTTACGATTGCATTGTATTATTTTATTATGCTGCGTTTAACTGACAATCGCTTGATTAAAATTATAATTAATTACTTAAGGAGTGATAAGAGTAAAATAAATGCAACAAAATTGCGTGCCATGCATACAATATTTAGTTTTATTTATAACAATAAAAAAACAGTAGTGTCGTAACAAAAAACAGTAGTGTCGTAACAAAAAACAGAATATGTACATATATTTTTTTTAAAATAATAACATAAAGTGCTGAGAATCTTAATAAAAAAATTATTTATTTGAGTCAGAAACACATGACTGGGCGGGCCAAATACGGACAGTCCGCACTGCACTAAACCGAGAGATTCTTGACATCAATGGGAAAGGAGAGATCAGACGCGTTCAACAAAAAAATAACATTTGTATATCATAAACATAACCAAAAGTCAAAATTAGTCCCAACATGGTTCAAAAGTTTCCGGCCTGAATAATTTAGAACGTGTATGGACATACGAGTACATATACTATACTGGCGACACCCAGCGTAGTTCAGACGAAGATGTGATGTACGCAATGTTTATCATTTTGAAAACCAATATATTTTTCAGTTGTATTAAAAATGTATTTCTCACCCTAAAAAAATTTTGAATTACAGGGTGACTATTTCGATTTTTTTATGTCCATGGGTCGAAAACTTTGTACTTTGATAAGTACAATGTTCAACTGGAAAAAAATGACTACATCAAGGATAACTGTTTATTAGTAATGGATTTATATGTGGAAGGTAAATAATTTGAGAACATTAAGACACTTTAAGAAAACGAGTAACGAAAAACTGACGACAAAATATATTTGTCTGGCATAAATGGAAAGGGAGTGATATATAAAGGACCATTTATAAATCAACGTTTAGAGAGCAAGCTCTCCCCATGGGCCTTCTAACTTAGAGGTTGAACCCACTCATAAATTTTGATAAAACTTCTAAAAAAAATATTCTTAAGGTGTTTCCTAAAGCAGCGCATGCCACCCATATATCTGATGTAATGAGGCAGACTATTCCACACCATTAGATCAACGGTAAAAACTTTATGATAATACCCTGCATTGCTGAGTTGATTTGGCACAACCAATTTATTAGATGAAAAATACATTGACCTGAAAGTTGAACTTCTATTTGAAGGAACATCCTTCAGACATACTATATTCGATCGATACAATGAAGACATCCCATTGAAATACTTGAACACAAAGAGACAACAAAAAGCAATTTGTTCGTGATACTTATTAAGCCAGTGTAGATATTTTAGTAGCGGACCAATACGGCAATATTTATGACTACCATATATCAGTCTAGTAGTTGTATTGAAAATATACTGGAGAAAATTGTGAATATTCGTAATATTAACGAATTTTTTCAGCACCAGTTGATAACGATTACTTGTGGGGTGCACGGTTAACTGTGATATATATTAATAAAAAAGGTTAAATTATTTACCAATTGAAAGATTCCGTACCGTTGGGCGTTTAACTTTCTTAAAGTCTATTTTGTATGATAGGCTCAACCAATCGAATAACCCATCAAGGTATTTAGGCGTGGATCCACTACTTAACTCACTTCACTAGCCTCTCAAAGAACGTGTCCACATCACAAAATTTCCTCTTGTAATGTGACATTACATTATTGAGACCTTTAAATTCTTTAAATTTTACTTTTTGGAATACTTTGATACATCTGTAACAAAATTATCCAGTCAAATTGTTCAGCATTGAAATCATGCGGGACGTTGCGTTAAAACCCTTCCCTTACGGTGATAAAAATAATACGCGTGCTCCGGTGTTGGGTAGTGAGTGCGCAATAAAAAGTTTGCGATTTTAAATCGGAAAAATAAGAACATTCATAGATAATCCCCTTTATTAATTATAATTGAAGTTAAAAATTATAATAATTGAGATTTATTTGCTGAAAACATTAAAAAACCATCTGGCAACGCTCACGGAACGGGCGCACGTCTAACCTATTTGCAAGCCTAGAAGCCACTAGTGGCGCGGAACGTCAGTCGCATACCCCGGCGCTTACGCTTATGCTTGCGACGTTGAGACAATTCAGCTCCTCGCAATTCAGTCTAGTATGCAAGAGTGAGATGCGAATATAGTGTCGCGCTTCCCGCATACTATTCACCTATCGTCAAGACGAGGCACTCGCAGCGTTTAAATGCGAATTTGTTTTCGATCTTTACAAAACACCTCGATGTAGTCGATAAATTCTGATTATTATTAATATTACTTTTTAAATCAATGCGTAAATATATTATGGAGGAATACCTAAAATCTTAGCAACGTGTAGAAGATACCCAACACAGGGAAGGAAAGGTTAATGACATCTCGTTTTCTATCTTCACCTTAGACCATAGTTTCTGAACTCGTGAGTCACAATACTCAGAAGGGTTGAAGTTTAATAATAAATATGATGCAATAATAAATAAAATGAAAGTATACAAAAGGAAAATATTGCCTTTACTTAAAAAAACAAACACATTTAAAAAAAAATATGTAATGACCAAATTCCAAGTCATTGTTTAGTCCAATGAGTACTTATTTATTTATTTATTTTATTTTATTAACGACACAACAGTGTCTTTATATACGAATAAACATGTGACAGGTTATATTTGTACAAGTACTTAAAATTATTGACAAAAAATGTAAAACTTGATCATAAACCAACATGAAGATACAAAAACCAGTAGTAATAATAAATTACAGTCATTGTTTTAAAATTAATAAATAATTATATGTACTCGTATGTTATATTTAAGTTCAATATATGTATGTGTACCACAAAATATTACCAAACTACACCAAGCAGACTTACGTAATTGTCGAAAACTTATTTTATAAAGGTAAAAAATCAGATTTGTTTTTAGTGGAATAACGCTTATTTAGCGGATGTCCTTGTAGGACGTGCTGATGATTATGATTGTTGTTTGGTATTTAAATAAAATATCTCGATTAGCAATGCGGAAAGTGAGAGTGAATAATCAATGAATAGTAAACAGCGATGAATGGTCAAGTGATTAATAATAAGTGATTCTTTATTTATCGATAAGTAGGTATATATATATATTCAGAACGGGGCGCGTGAGTGCGTCCGCAATATATTTTTATCTCACTCCTGCGCGTGCAGAGGTGGTTGCAGACGTTGCAAATAATATAGTGGCTAGATAATTTGTTGACGAAAACGGTGAGACAGCGCGATGCGTTCTCTTTCTACTGTGGAATGTAACGTAAATAGTATTTGCGAGTAAACAATATTAATGTTCTGGTATGCGACCTTCGGACATGTCCGAAGGTCGGTTCGTCGGTCGTTGACCGTGCGTGTTGACAATATTCAGGGACGACGGTAGTCCCCACACTTACATATTACAACAAATATTGGAATTTTTGATAATTTTATGGATAGATCTTGAGATATAGAAAACACATGGGCTCACTTGTAGAACGAAATGTAAGTTGCTTTGCAGAATCGAAACCTTCCGCATGTTGATGCAGGGTTACTCAACTCCAGAGGCAAAGTATTGTCCTTAATGTTTCGTTTATACTAGGTTATTTACATTAATAAAGGAGAGTACAAAGTTAGTAGATATTTCTTAATATTGTTGTCATATTCTGGCGAATACAATATATACTTATATTAAAAATATCTAAATTGTTACAAAACTCGTTTCCACGTCTTTGCATACGAATTATAGAGGAGTTTATTTTATAATTAGTATAGCAATTTTCAGACTGTCAAAAAAGTAAGGTTAACTTTTTAAATATGAATCAATACTAATTAATTAAAATTACCTTCACCACTGCCCTCAAACATTTGAAAATCCGCACTTTTGGACATTATCAATAATGGATTGAACTTAGGTCACTTTCAAAATAATGTTTTTAATTTTAAAATAAGTGCTAAAGCTTACGAGTACGTGTCAAAATTTATCGTATACTGTGAATAAACTTAAAAATGTCGAAATACATCCAACTAAAATTATTTTGTAACCTAAATATAATCTCAACAACCACAATCACTGAAGTCAATTTTATCACAATTTTCTTTTATACGCAGCACATATTGGCACACAAATGACGCTCACGAAATAACAAAATGGCCGACATAATTCAGCTGATTGGGGTTCGTGTCTCGACTTTTCAATAAACGTACTTGAAAATTAAAAATGTATTATTTATAAAATTTATTATTTATTATTAAACTTTAAATAATTAAATATTTTATTTATATAGACTTAATAATGTTATATTTAATATTAATTCCGAAACGTCGAAAATGAAATTTGACATCTGTCAAAGTTTATTTATTTATTTCGTAGATTAGACATTTTCTATATACGAACATTTACATTTTTATTTATATAGATTGTATGAGAGATGCGACTATAAAAATCTGAGAATGAATGTTGTGAAATCCAAAGTATTGGTGATAGAAAAATGTGAAAGGAAAAGTTAATGAGATATTAGGGTGAATAATGAAAGGCTGGAGCAAATTGAGGTTTTCTGTTATTTGAGTAGTATTTTTTCAGAGGTTGGAAGCGTGAAGGGGGGTATAAAACAGCGTGTAGCAATAGGACGTAAACGAGGCACTAAGCCGTATAAATTTGAACCGAAAAATATCAAAATATGCTAAGATAATCCATAATAGTATTCTGGTACCAATTTTAATTTATGGGAGTGAAACGTACACATTTAAAATAACTGATAGGAACCGAATGAATGTGTGCATTGAGAAGAATACATGAAGTGCTAATGTATGACTGAATATGGAATTAAGTGATTAGGGTGAAAAGGAACTTAAAGCTGATATGTTGAGTAATATGAAGAAGAGCACGCTGAGATGGTTTGGGCACGTGGAAAGAATAAAAGAAGAAACACTTGAAAAACAAAATATTATGTGAATGTAAGTGGAAGGCACGTGAGAGGAAAACCAAGGAAAATATGGGTTAATCAAGTGAATGCTATGTAGAAAGAAGGAAACGCAGAAAGTCAGAGAAATCGTAGAAGTTGTATTAGGTGTGTGGATGTGGAGGAGGCTAAGGATGTGTGTGTCGAGATAGAAAACTCTGGTGTTATGTCTTATCTTCCTATCCCGACAGGGAAATGGCGTGTTAGTATGTACTCGTATGTGCGTATGTAAAAAAATAATAGATCGATTTGATGGTTGCGTTTTTTTTTACTTAAAAAAGTTCATTCGTGGATCTACATTAGAAACACACAAAGCAAATGGTCGACAAGAAAAACAGACGATTCCTGTATTTGGTCACTATCAAGGTAACTAAACAGTTTGTACTTGTCGTTCGTTTGCATACATGCGACCAGTTCAAACTGTTTAGCTGCCCTGTTTAATGACGAGAAACAGTAGATATCCAAACCAGATAAGGTGTCTTGTTTTTGTGCATGTGAAAAACTTATGCAGCTTTGTATACATGTATTAACAAGTTATTAAGTTTTTGCCAAAGGGACGTAACGTCTTAATTTTATTGTTTATATATTTTGAGATAATGCAAGGCTTAAAATGTTAAAAAAACTATGCCTTTCATACACCAAAATCAACACTAAAGCAATAGGAGATTAATTTTTTTTTTTTTAAATAATTTATAACAATTTTGAGGATAATAAAAGGAGAGAATATTTTTATTTTGGGCGTTCTTCAGGCCTTGATCCGTCCTGAGTTCTCGTTTGAGACCGCATTTATCTGGATTATGCTACGCTCGGTTTACACTATGCAAACTCAGAAAGATTCAAAGTTTTCTTCGATTCTCAGCAATGCATTTTTCAAAATGGAACTCACGTTTTATTTTCGCTGCCTTTTTTGTCTATACTTTTTAATATTTGAAAACTTTTTAAATAACTTTTTGAAAACTATTATTCTTGGAGAAATATATAATGACAATACACTACTTAACGGTAATTTATTGCAAAGGTAGTCATTTTATGTACTCGTATTATACATATGAAAAAGTAAATATTATAGTGTAGAAAAACAAGACAAACAAAATTAAGACAGACAATTTAAAGTAGATACTTGACTGATATGGATTTGGGTTTGTTATTTTTCATTTGTAGTGTCCTCAATAAACAATGCTTTTGTTTGTATCTTACTAAGGACATACGAGTATGATACATACATAAAAATGAACGTTGATGCTTTTAACCGGTTGTCGATTAAGTATTCAAAACCCCTGTCATAAATTCTCATTAACTTGATAAGTTGTGAGACCTTATTATATGTACATGTAAGTTTGTATGACGTGAGTCAACCCATGGTGTACTTTATTATTTCGGAGAAATCAATATCCCATTTCACAATGTCTTCCATACACCCATCAAAAACACACTACATTTTAGAGTACACTCAAATTTTCCCTACAACTTATTCCACCTGCAAGTATGTTAATTCTACAAGAAAAATAAACTCTTTTCTTTTTCCAGATTATTACCAGATGATACAGTTACGAGTAAACCTTTCTGAGGTGCATGGACGCGATGAAATTCCGTGCGGAAGTTCGCCGGTTCGAGCCCCGCGCTGTGCTTCTCCACTCAAATGACACAGGCATTTCTCCGCATTGTATTTAGGGGTATAAATATATCTATGATTTTAGTCATATCTTTTCTTGCAAAAAGAGAGAAAAAAACCATGCCTGTGTGTTCCGATAGTCTAACTTCAGTGTGTCATCGGATCCAGTACAGCTGTGTAGCTGGTGTATTTGCTGGTGTGCATTAGCCCACTCATTAAAAAACACTCCATGGCACAGATTCGCTTTCCAACTTAATTAAAGTTGGAATAACGAGAGGGTCCTCAACTTCGAGGCCAAACAACGACGACGAAAGATGACTGAATATAAAAATACCAGATGTCGAAACAAATTTTTATTAATTTTTTTAAGCTTTAATTTTAGAACTTCAAAAAAATAAAGACTATCATATGAGTTTCGTTTACTGGTTATTTAAAGTTCAGTAGAGGTACTGTCTCAACCGTGTGCCATTTTATTCAAAATAATCAATATCTCCAGTAAATTTTCTTATCTCTAGTACATTTTTAAAGTATGTTAGCTAAAAAATCAATATTAGCATGATGCATACAATTTGCACCAGCATGCATAAAAAATTGAAGTATCCAATGCGAATGGTTTGCATTTATTCTGACTTTTCTGATAAGAATATCTAGATCGCACATTTCTTATATACGATACATATAAGGGCTGTAGATAGGCAGGCAATCAAATTAATTACTATGTAAATAAATAAATACTCATCTTCTAAAGTGCTATTTCGTAAGTCAGTTTCACCTAGACTGATTTTATTTTATTTAAAAAGGCAACTCTAATCGATGAAGTCTATTTAGATGTATGAAAATATTTCTTCATTAAACTTAGCACATTTTACAAAAATATCATATATTGCCCTGGGGGCTTGCGAGAAAAAGTCCGACACACTTTCCCGTTTTAAGTAATATTTCAAAACATCATCTATTTCCTGACTAATATTAGCAAAAAGGACCAAGATCTGAATGAATGTGATGAAGTTCAAGAAGCATGAGCGAGTGGATATGTACGTGTGAAATCATTAGTTGTAAGAATTGTTATCTAGTTGTAAGTTATTATAAAGGTGTTAACTTTTTCTAAAAAAGATAATATTTAGATTATTAAAAATAAAAATTACGTATAAGTAATTAACATTAAGAAAGTTCAAAGATATAATATATAAATGAGATTAGTTCTTAAGATATAAGTTTGTATATTGGTATTGCCTTAGGCAAATGTTTTTATTATAGATAGCTTTATCAAATAAAATAACAAAAATACGTGCACGTGTAAAATAAAATAAACGTTTACTTGTCAATCATTTCGCAAAGAATTTACAACACATTCTTGAGAAAAAATGGTGATATTCGTAATTTTGCGCTTTAAAATGAAAAAAACTATTTAACAAGGTGGCTATTTGAAATGGGGAGAATGAGAAGAGATGAGCTTTTGTAAGTCTCAACATAAGCATGTGTGTAAATGATTAGAACGTGTAATGAGGAGCTTTTGAATATGATTTTGATGTGATTAAAATAAAGTACGTAATAATTTAGAATTAAAATTTGTGTAAGGATGTGAATATTTTAGCTGAGTGTTGAAATATTTAAGATAGAAAATTCGTGATTAAGAAATGAATCTAGTTTGTATCAAGCCTTGCCTTGTGAAGCAATTCTCTATATCCATAAAATGGTGGGATTTATGCGTTGGTGCTCATAACGTTTAAATTTTCATTAAAATTATTTAAAATGAAAATTTTGCATTAATGATAAAAAAAGAAATCAAAAGATATAATGTATTTTATGGTTACCCTTTACGGGACAGGTTTGATTTACTAAACACTTAATCTTTGCCGCGTCCAATAAATGTTCCATTTCGTCTTTCTTCGATAAACTTTTCAATTTATAGATCAATTGTAATTTTTTTAAGTTTAATTAGTTGAAATTCTTAATTGTCTAAAATTGCAATTTTTTATAAATTCATTTTATTATATTACGTATATACCATCATGCCATCTCCTCGTAAGAAAAGGCCTTGCCCCAGACTTTACTATCTTGACACACATCTTTCGCCACGTCTACATTCATACACCTTCTCATACAACTTACACGATTCATCTGAGTTTTTATATTTCTATCTTTCAGAATATCACTTATTTGATCGAATCATTTTTTATGACTATGCCACTTCTTTTATTTACTTTTGTCTATTTTATTGGATAAAATTTCCACCTAGTAATTAACGATTAGATATTTTATACAGTAAAGTGTTTATAAATAAAATAAATCAGCATACCATCAAAGAAAGCAAAAAGTTTCTGGGTCATTTCAGTTTCAGCGAATAATAATAATAATAATAAATTTCGGCACTGTCAGTAATGTTTACCTATATTTCATAACAATATAAAACCCTAAACGGTGATTTATTCATTACAAGAAACCAAAAAGAACTATTTAAAAGGTAATTTGAAAAATAATTGCGCAGATTCAATAATCGAAAAATTTAAAATAGCTCATATAAGTATGCAATTAGCCACGATAGACTTTCATAAAAATATTAATAATTCAGCAAAATATATATTGACTATACCCTATTACGGGCCCATTAAGAGGCGAAAAGCCCGCACTGCATCAAACAGGGTGCCACTCTCAACGTTAATGTGAAAAGCAATATATTAAAAATAAAATAAAAACGATATGTGCATAGTTAGAACGCAAGCAATGGTCAATATCATTCCTGCAATATTTAATATCTTAAGAATAAAAATTAATCAATTAAAAAATTGAGAAACAATAAACACGTAGTTTTTTTAAACATTATCATAAATCTTTGTATCTTTCATTTCAGTATTTGTCAATACTATTTATTCGATTTTCTGCTTGTTTTGTATAAGCTACTTTGTTGTGAAAATTCGAAAGATTTTACTTTATTTAATAACAGGTTAATTGCCAAGTGACAATCTCTGCCAATTAACCAGAAATATATTAAAGTGATCTTAAGTAAAGGCCAGACTAGAATTCTTTTTTTTTAATCTGGAAAACAACTATGGGCTACGGAGACATTAAGTGTACACGTATTAAATGTACTACGCTAAAGAAAGAAAGGAATACTACGTCTGAAGACATGTTTTAATCGGTCCAAAGATCTAAATGTCAAGTATTATAGATTTATCAAAAATATTTTTCATTAAAGCTATAGCATGATGTAGCATTTATGTAAAAAAAGACAATTATTTTCAAATCAGCAGTTTTAAGAAGATTTTTAAATAAAATAATACTGTAAAAATAACAATATCGGTTATTAACTCGAAAAGACGAAGAAAGTTAGTTGTTTAATTTTAAATTTTCCCTTCCTCTCCCCCATATCTTCCTTCTTTCATCGATTGATTATATTTCACTTTGATTATTATTATATTTTCTTGTGATAAAAATTTTATACAACTTGAAAGATGCTATAAAAATTGTACAAATCAATGGGAGTGAAACGTGGACGTGGAAAAAAAACGGAAATTATCCGAATTACTGCTATGGAAATAAGTGCACTGATAAGAATACATGAGCCGACAATGTATGATAGAATACGGAATGCAATTTATAAATACGAGTATGTATGTGATCTTAAGGCTTATTTGTGACGTAAAACAATAAAAAGCATTCCGAGATAGTTTGGGCATGTGGAACGAATAAATTTAGAAAGACTAATGAAACAAATAAATAACGCAAATGTAAGTGAAAATCATGGTAGAGGAAGACCAAGGAAAATAATGTTGGATAAAGTGAATGATATCTTGAAAGAAATTATGTCAAAAGTTAGAGAAATCGTAGAAGCTGAAGATAAAAGAAAATGGCTTGATGGAATATATTATTTTTCAATACTTTTTGACGACTATGTCACTTCCTTTACTTAATTTTGTATGTGATTTCCACCTAGCAATTAACGATTAGATATTTTATACAGTAAAGTGTTGATAAATAAAATAAATGGACTTGCCCTCAAATGATGCCAAAAGTTTCAGGTTCATTTCAGTTTCAGCGAATGATAATATAACTTTTGGCACTGTTAGTAATGCTTGCCTGTGTTTTATGGATTCCATTTCACGATGCACATTCCCTCTTAACAATTGTGCACATAAAACTCTATGTTTTTATGTTGAACGTAAGGATAAAGGGATGATTTATTGAACCTATTATTCTCGTAACGAAAGTAACCTGACTTATTTTACTGGTGACGGTAGGGAGTAGAAAAGTAACATTATAAACTGGAGTGTTTTATGTGTGTGTTGTTGCGTTAACTTTATTTCTATGCTTACAGAACAGAGAGGAATGTATCTTATTTTGAAAGTATAAAGTAAGCGTTAATATTTATTAGAGTTATCTCTATTTTCTTTAAATAAAAGTATACAATAAATACTATTAAAAATATTTCAAAATAAATAACGCATCAAAATATTTTTTTTCGTTTTGTTATACTTTCATATTTTTTAAGGAAATTATCATCATATTTAATATACAAGAAATTGTCATCATGTTTAATTATAAATAATGCTATATGATGTTCAGCCATGTCAATTTTGAAATTTTCAATCAATTCCAAATACTCGTAGGCTATAGATTATGTCAAATTTAATAAATTCACTCTAGTCTAGTCTAGATTTTATTCGTAAATACGAGTACATAGCAAAATATGCGGAGAAGTAGTTAGGTATTTGAATACAGTCGTTGTTAGTTTCAACTTATATTGGCAAGTAATAAGTTTTCTTATAAGAAAACATTTGTATTTTTGATATACCATAAACTGTTATTAGTATATGTTCAAGCAATAAATTAATAACAATACATACGAGTACATTAAAAAAAAATACTTTTAAACTTCTAACTTGTGTTACAACGAAATGGTCTTTTACGAGCTAGTGGTAATGATGACTGAAAATATTTAAATACTGAAGAAATGGCTTCATTATAATAATTAGTTATTAGAGTGTTATATCTAATGGTAAAACTGTGATGTTTAAAATATGTAGAAAAATTATTAACCTGGAAAAAAGTCTATTAGAGTAGAAGCATTGGTATGAATCTCTTATAAATTAAATAAACATATACTGGCTAATAAATATAGTTGGATTAAGGAGCGTTGTTAAATGGCTTGTTTGATTGGAGGGTGGATTTGATCATTTTGAGGGTTGTGGATTTATGTGGAATAGTTTATATTCAAGAGTAAAATGCAGTGTATTACAAAAGGAATGATGATGCATAAATTTAAATAGTTAAAAAATGTACATCTGGAATACACTTAGTAAGACAAATGTCTTAGTTTTTATTAAATGTTTATTCAATATATTTCTGTTTGTTTGAAATAAATTGCTTACGAGTAATAAATAAATTTTGATAATACAGTCGAAGAGTAAAATGAGTCTGGAAGTGAATTCGTCAGGAACAAAACCTTGATTTTTTATCTCCTTACCATAAGAACTTTTAGGGTTTATGTCTCAAGAGTATGTGCTTGCTAAAATGTAACCACTTACATACAATAAACCAACGCACACCAAGAATTCTTCTTTCTATAAGATGGCTAAATATCCTACTCCATTACAATGGGTAGCTTGTCGTAATACGATACAAGATAAAGTGAAATATTAGGATAACGTCAATTTCCTTAACCCAGACATGCAGCTTTTTTATATACGGGTAGTTTGAAGTTTAAGTAAATTTTTTTCAAACTTCAAGCCAAGCTTTTTTATGCGCGGGTAGTTGGAACTTTAACTCAATTTTCAGGTAGAAATAAATAATCATATTAATTGTATCGGCGTATTTTAAGAATTGTTTTTTTTTACTGTTCATAAATGTATGCCTATTCGTACATTAAAAATATATTTGAATTCCAAAAAAAATACACATTTCATAATTTTCTTAATCCTTTAATATTTATATCAAATGTCGAGTCCTTCACTGAAATTATATTCATAACGTAATGAACGTTCATGAAACTAAAAGTAAACAGAGACGATTCCGCATTTCTTCTAATTTATATGTGTGTTGTTTTAACTATTACCATTCGTGTAAAATCTTCATTTACATTACAAATAGTATTTACATATTTAACAAGGGAATAATTTTGTGCTAAGCGGCTCCCTACAAATAATTTAATTGTTCAAATAATAATTTGAAAGTGCAATTTAATTTGATTCTTTTGTAAAAACATAATTATTATTTGATGAAATGTTTACATATTATATATTCATTTTAATCTATTGGAGAATCAATGTCGAGAGAATGACTAAGCGAGTATACAAGTCAAAAGTGCAAGGTGTCCATAGATGAGTTAGACTGAAAGAATCTTGATTGGATCAAGTGAACCAGATTTTGAAAGAACGTTTAGTAAAAAGTATGAATTATGGAAGATTGTGCTAAACGAAATGTATGATAGTGGAGAAGGCGAATGTGTGTTTGAATAGAAACGTTTGGAGTCCTGTTATCTCTGTCTATCCCGCTAGGGACACAGATGCATGTCGATATGTATGTATTGTTCTACATTTTTATTGTATACATTAATGCCTGGCATTTACCTTTTCTTTTGTACATTTATACTGAAAATTACGGAAAAAATATCAATTTTTTTAGTTTTTTTAAAAATGATCATTTTTAGAAGGTTGAAATAAGACGATTTTATTGTTTTGTGAAATTAGATTCAATTTTTCCTGATTCATATAACGACACCCTAGTCCCATGCATTTATCATATTTTGAGTCCATATTTAAACTGTTCGTAATTCGTCTTCTTCTTCTCGAGATGCCATTCCTATCAGGGGCTGGCCATCATCATGTCAATGCTGATTCCATGTACCGCGATCGGAACAACTTTTATTAAAACATAAAATATGAAATGTGGTCATCATATAACCAAACTTTACTAATTTTTCTTTACACATTTTGACATTATCATTGAAAAATTTGTACGCATGGTTAAGAATTACAATTAAACAAAAAAGTATTCCATTTGATAAATAAATGTTGTATTGTTTACCTACTGACCAGCAAGATGTAAAATAGGTTTAAAATGAAAACCAAACTGAACTCTTTTGATCAATTTGTGTATTATGTGTTCAGATGATAACGTGAATCGAACTATCAATTCCATAGTTTTGACGATAAACAACTTACACATTAGGCCATGGAGTTATTTTTTATGTATGAAATTAAAATAAAAAACATTTTTGAGGTGAACATAAAAGAAAGTTTTATATGGATAAAAAAAAAGAAAATGTTACATGGATTGGAAAGAATAATTAATTATTCGTAGATTGAAAATAAAAGAAAAATATATGTCGATTTGAAAATGAAACAAAATTATGTGATTGTAATTTGTTTTATCAAATACTGTTTATTCCATTTTTTGTAACGGTCGAACCCTACCGGTATCAAGCCTTTCACCCTATCATCAAAAGAGCACAATCAACTCTTATTTGTGCTCTCCTGATGATGAGGTGAAAGCCTTGAAACCGGTAGGGTTAAACCGTTACAAAAAGTGGAATAAACAGTGTTTGATAAAAAAACAAATTACAATGTCTTTAAACCTCCACAATGTTAATGCCTTAACTATAAACAATGTATAAAAAATAAGTGAAGTGAAGCTTATATGTGGATTGAAAATAAATGGAAATTTTTAAGTCAAAACGAAATTGTTTTTTAAAAGCGTTAAGTAAATAAAGAAAGTTCTTTAATATCTCGACGCAAGTAAATAGAATGAATTAAAAATACATTTTTAGTGCATTCACTTATACGTATTGTACTGACATGTTAATATAAATATATTGAAGAGCGTGACCGTAAGACCATGAATTAGAGCAGTAACTCCAAACTCACCTCTTCGGTTCCTATTTATTTAATTTTAAGAAGAACTTAAGTAATAATACAAAGATTAACACATTTAAATGAGTAGAAAAAAATATTGTATTATCCCAGTTATAGCACTTATTTTTCACTATCAAAACTTACTTAGTCTAAATAAATACCTTGGTAATGTTTTATTGGGAATTATTTAAAGTATTATCTGTTCAATAGATATTTAAAAATAACCATTTTTATGAGGCTGAAATACAATAAAAATTATACAATATTTAACGTCTATTAATTAATAAATGAAACTAAATATTCTATATCTTTGCACTCACGACTGCTTTATTTATTGAAACTGGATTAATTTTATTCACCATTATTTTCCGGTAGGGAATTTAATAGGTAGAACAGTAAATGAAATTTGAGTTTAATTATCATGAAAAAAAAGTGTTATTTATTTAATAAAAAAGTTTATTAACGTACGTATTTTTTTAAGATGTGTATTATTTGTTCCTTAACTATCAAACGATTTTCCTTTTCCTATATAATGCATAGAACGATACCTTCTATTAAAGTTTTTATCATTTTGGATTCATACTTCGCTATCTATATGTAAATACTAAACAAAATTAATTTAATTTCCCTTACAGCTTCCCATATTTTCATGAAAATATGGAATGTCTTGTAAAAGATTAAATTAAAAATATATATACATTTTCTATCGTCCAAACCTAGAGAAAGCTTTTCTCCCCTATTCTCGCCGCAATACCCTTCTTCTGCTTTGAAAATTTCCTATGGCAGCCGCGAAATATTGCAACTGTCATTTTAATATAAATAGCTGAAATTTCGATATAAATAACTGGAATTCTGCACAGCCAAATGGCAGTTCCTGAGTTATGAGTCATTAATAACTGACAGCGAGATAAAAGATTTTCGACGTTTTGTATTGGGATGAAAAAATGGGTTTTCAGTATTTTTTTTTATTATTTGGTCTTTCGAGAAGTCATGAAAATAAATCTCTAGTTTTTTTATATTTTTCCAACAAATGGTGGTTGAAAATTATTTCAAAGCTTTGATGCTTATAATTCATGCTTAAATTTCCATTCATTTTATGCGAATCAGGAGCGGTTCGAGAACAATTTATATTGGCTCAAACCACAAATTTATTGAATATCAATTTTATCTTTAAACATATACTCGTATGTAACTTGGAAACTTTTTCAAAATATTATTTGGAACCATCAAAAAATATATTTTCATTTTTTGTATTTGCTTTTTTAAGAAGGCATAAAATTTTACCTATAATATTTTATTTCATTTCTCCAACAAATTATGGTTCAATATTATTTCAAAGCTTTGAAAGTCATGTTTTAATTTGCTTTCATTTTATGCAAACCAGGAGTGGTTTGAACCTTTTAACGCAAACACGTCTTAAAATTACTGTTTTTTTTGTTTTTTTGAAAATATTATAAAAGGTATCTCCATTTTTTTATCTTTTGAAAATTATACATTTAAATCTTCAACAATTAATGGTTGAATGTAAGCACAAAGATTTTACACTTAAAAGTCATGCTTAAAGCTTGACTCATTGAACCAGATAAAAATAACTGTGGCATGGTTTAAACGCATATTTACGTGTTGGAAATGTTGCAGCTTTCATTTTCAGAGGAATCATTCATTCATTAATCATACGAGTATAGCTTAATCTCACTAGGAGGCAACAGAGGTGCAACTATTGCTCGCATTAACCAGATCTTGTCCAGAGTATGTAGTCCCGATGCTGAGAACAATTAGCATGTTATTAGTTCTTTATATCCTCACAATCACGTTGAATGCTACTTTCGTTCAAGAAACCTCATCTCTGCATGTTCACTTGGCATGCAGAGATGAGGTTTCTTGAACGAAAGTAGCATAGTGCTCTTCAATAAGGTCAAGGTAATTGGATTTCGAGTGCCATATTTTTCGAGTTTACATCCAGTCGTCAGCTGTTTTTTCTTTCCCCTTCAGCAAACGTGCTGTATCTTTAGCAAAGTCAAATATATTATTGTTAATTTATACCCGCATTCTTGACTAGTTGCTTGACGAATGCCATTTATATTCGCTACAATTTTATCCAACCATAATATTTCTTTGCGTAATTTCAAAAGCAGAGGTCATACAGAATTAAAGTACGCTTTATTATTTGATGTCAGCATACGTAAAATATATCAAATACTTCTTAAATTTTAAGTTTTATATCATGGTAACAATTTTTAAATCAAGGGTTCATATATTTATAATAGACTAGAAAGTTTTTAGCAAACTTGAAGGCGTGATATCTTATCAAACGTTTCAGCTTTCACTTAGTGGATTAACAAAGTTAGAAAAAAAAACCAAAGTAATAGATTGTGAAATATAATTTTAACAACTTGTTACACATTTGTCCGAGTTTTTGTGAGTGAAATTTTTTTAGGAGTATTATGGAAATTATTAATAGAAAGTATTGTCATGGAATATGCCAAATTGAATCATCTCTTTTTAAGTGAACTCATTAGAAAGCGCTTTAAAAATATTCTATAATTTTTTATAATACATACTCGTACATACGACTATCACCACGCCATGTCCCTTGCGGGATATTCAAAGGAAACAGATTTTCAAAAAATTCTATCTTAACACACACCTTTCACTTCTTACATATTTATATATCTACTCATGCATAATCTTCTATTATTTATGTTTCTCACTTTGCCTTTTTTCAAAATCTGGTCTATTTGGTACAGCCACGTTTTTCTCCGTCTACCTCTTTCACGCACACTTTGCTCTTCTGAATTGTATACATGCTTAGTCATTCTTTAATCATTCATTCTCTCCAAATTTCCAAATCATATTAAAACTCCTTTCTTCATCGTACTTGATACATCCATTTTATCCATGCATTAATTTCTTATCTCTTCATTCCCCCTTCTTTCAAACATTGATTCTAAACTCATTTTTCTTAGTGCACGCGTCTTCACAGCATTGATCTTACTTTAATCCTTCATCGATAAGACACTTGTCGCTAAATCCGGTGGATAGGGGATCGATTTCCATTGGAACCCAGATTTTATAAGATGTATTCTTGTCTGGTTTTCACTCAAGGCGACTCCAAAATATTTTTGGTTGATAAGAAACGATTGCCATATGGCAATTAGTCCGTCAGATTGTACTGTATTTAACCAAAGTTTCATACAGTTTAAAGATGTCTTAGTACAATAAATAAATAAATATCTTATAATTAATTGATATAGTTTTTATATTATGGAACTTTATGTTATTACTGAATGATTTGAGACTAAAATGTGATAAAATTCTACACAATAACTCAAAGGTAAAAATATGTTTCGCTTACAGTTAAACATTGCTTTTGTAAAGCGAAACAGATCTGTCAATTAAATTTGAGTTATTGTGTAGATTTTTTACACATTTAAGTGTCAAATCATTCTGTATTTTTTTTTATTGTTGTGATATTGTATTTTCTTCAGAGATATTTTCAGTTTCTCCAGTTTCAAACCACTTATATCAGAAGCAGCAAGAAACTGCAAAATAATTCAATGAAATAGCAATTTCTTTGAGTTCGAGTCAAGTTCATTCGAAACGGAAAAGTTTTCATTTCTTTTGTTTCAAACTTTTCAAGCTTAAAAATTTCGTATTCATTGCATTTAAACAGTAAATAGATAAAAAAAATTAATGCACAAACTTATTCCTTTAAACTGGATTACTTAAGATGCATTCATATACATAAATAATTTTGTATCATTTTACAGTATTTATTGCATCATTTAAAACAATGTATTGGTGAAATTTCTTCAATTTATAACGCAGACTATAATTTGACCCAATGTTGCTACTATTTACCATTGCTGAATTTCAAATTTCTATTTACAAAGGAATCCAAATACTAAATTTTTTGTTTTGGACAGTTGTTGAACCAATATTTCAGCTATTCACTATTGCTAAATCTGAAATTTCCATTATCAATTAATTTTTATACAATAACTTCAGTGCATTAGCATAGATATTCAGAAAACTTAATGTAAGTAATGACCCAGTATGATGTGACAGATTCCGCCATGTAGGAAAAAACAGCATATTTGTCAAAATACCATATAAAGTTTAACTCATTTTTTTAAAAATTTAAATAAAATTGGCTAAAAAATAGTAAGCTTACGTTAGATTTTTTTGACAGTTATATATTACCTTTTTGTTTAAAATTCATAATTGACTTCAGCATAAAGCAATACATATAAATTCGTTCATTTGTATGGTGCATTTAAACATATCTGATTTGGTGCTGCCGATATATTTATGAGCATGACTTGAAGACAACATTATCTTCGGTTACATAAAGGATTATTTTAAACAACTGGAATATGCTTGAAATTCCCAGTTCTTTATTACACGTGTTGTAAATACACATATAATCACACGTGCATGATGTTGCTACACGTGCACACATCTAGCACCCGCTTGTTTTGTTACGAGACTAACTAATTTACAAGACTGGAATTTTCTTGGTATCAATGGGAATATAACCCAAGACCCCCGAGTGGAATTCAAGCGTTTTTATTTTGACGCCTACCTACTTCACACCCCTTATTAGCCACTACTCTCCTCCCCCTCTCTTCTACCTATTACTTTTAGATAAAATATATTTCCGACAATTCCAAATAGACTACAGAGGTAAATGTATAATATAAGTTGGCATTTTGACATATGCCTATACTGTTAATTTGTTGACAACGGCAGTATAAGAGTTTGTATAGAAACCCCCGAGGCGATTTTTGACAGCCTCTTTAGGGTAGTTTCTTATACTGCATAGGATTTATCAAAAAGTCTTGACTTAAAGCGACATGTTGACGTCATTTCCTTGGAGGATATTAAGAAAAAAATCTATGCATATTTATATGAACACTCTCAATTTATCAAGAATGACATAAAACATCTTGGGAGCTGGCATAATGAGGCACTTCCCCAAAGGCGCTTACCATTCCCTCTTCAATATTCGCGGCAGAAGACGGCATAAAAAGCGGCAAATCAGGCCCGCCCCAGATAGCGGTGACTGTAAACGTTCCATAGGGATTCATTCCAGACATTTGTAATAACGGGAATAGTTCAGAAATAGTTGGCATTGTTACCTTTTTATGCGGGAGTGATAAATGGTGCGATTTTGCCACCCCTTACCCCGTGAATTATGGCACAGGCTATGAACTTCAGAATAATGTATTAAAGTAAAAAAAAATGCAGAGTAGACTTTTATAAGAGAGGTTATTTATTGTCTGTATGAAAAAAGCATAATCGTTTTTATGGAATTGCTTTGTTTTTTTTTACTATAGTAAAAGCAAGAATTACATCTTAAAGAATAATTATAAATGTATTGTAACGATGGTCGTTATCAATGTAGCGTGTGTCCTATTAGGACGTGCTGATGATTTTGATATCGACATCGCTCTTCGTCTTAGTTGATTCTGCGTTACTTCTCGTTCAGAGTCATCAATATAGCGGGTTGCCTATCTTGATAACTCATGATGATCTTGATTTATATTCAATAAATATAGACTCAGGAATGCGGATATAAATCGATAAGTGGACAGCAGGTAAATAAATAAGTCTTGACAGTTGAATGGATGACAATAAAAAGTATGTTTATTTCTCGGAGCGCAGGTATTTTATACAAATGAGTGAACCAGTTCGCGCTACATGCTCCGTCTCACTCTGGCACGTGAATTGGCGGTAGCTTATTTATTTGTATTTAGAGATGGCTAGACAAATCGCGGGTACTACAAAAATAGTAAACATTGTCGCCGTTCTTGACGTGTAGCTATCTATGAATACTTCATCGGTCAATGACCCTGTATGTTTATTATTAACAATAATTAATTTAATTTATTTGTGTTTTAACAATTCACTCATTATTTTGACAATTATTCATTTACTAGGTAGGTATCCTACAGTATCAACACGCCCCTATTGGTGTAGGTAGAGATGACATATATCCATTGTATTCATATTACTCCTTTGTATCCATGAAAAAAGTTCTCTGTTTGTCCACATCCATACTTAATTTTTATTTTATAAGTTTTGTATTGTTAAAAGAACATGAACGAGTGATAAAAGAAACGCTATGGCAAAATGTGGAAAGATTGTGGTGTTGAATGTAAATTAATACGTGGCATTGCTTCATTGTATGCTAAAAGGAGATAATGTATTAAAGTGAACGGTGTCTTGACTGTGTGGTTTAATGTTTTAAAAGGGGTACAGCTTGGATATGTCATGTCACCCATGTTCATTAATATAATATTTATAAAGGTTCGTATGTTAAGAGATTGCAGTCTCAATGAGTGCCAATCAAATGTCGATTGGGAATGTGTGTGAATTGTTGTATACTGATGACATGATGAAGATGAATAAGAGAGTCTGATAAGCAAATTGCATGGGATATGTAAAAATAAAGATCTGAGAATGAATGTTGCTAAATCCTAAGTTATGGTGAAATAAAAGTGTGGAAGGAAAAGTAAATGCTATATACTATATGGGTAAGTAAGGAAATACTAGAACTAGTTGAAGAATTTTGCTATAGATGTAGTAATTTGTCAGATGATGAATAAGTTACGAGGGATATAATCCGGCGTGTAGCAATACGAAATAAAGTCAATGTGGCACTTAAACATACACGTATATATATTCGAACCAAAAATAATCAAAATCTGCTATATAAGAACAAATTTTGACGTATGGGAGTGAAACATAAAACTCAGTTATAATTTCTCCAATAGTTTCCTTCTACTCTTCATTAATTTAAGACAAATATTTTTCCCTCAGTTACAATTTTTCCAAGAATTTCCTTCTACTCTTCATTTATTTAAGGCAAATATTTTTCCCTCAGTTACAATTTCTTCAATAATTTCCTTAGGCTCTTCATTCATTTAAGACATTTTTTTTCATTAGCCTTTTGCAACTAATACTTAAGGTTTTTTTTATTCTTCGTAATTTAACTTTAAACATCCATCTCTAACAAGCAGTTCTTTTTCATTCGGTCCTTTATTTTAGTGATTTTTTCCACCAATATAATTCAAGTCAGTCAACGTTATCTGGCATTCGAAGGAAATGTTTTTGCCTAACTAGTTACGACCTCTTGATATAGAGTGACAATTATTCTTATTATGATATGGGTGCCGGATTGAATTCCAACGGCCAACTTCCTGACAGCCTAAATTCCGAGAGTTAAAATCGCGATAAACCAACATTTTGAAAACCAAAATTCCGACAGATCCATATCCTGAAAATTTATTCTAATTGACAATAAACATACATATTTAACATTTATATAAATAAAACAAATTTTGGTTACTTATTTATATTTATAGTTTTGTATCAATAATGCTACATCCTTCTTTTGCATTGATATAAATAAATGTGACATCTGTTTTGTATTGATATAAATAAATGTGACATCTGTTTTGTATTGATATGAATAAATGTGACATCTGTTTTGTATTGATATAAACAAATGTGACATCTGTTTTGTATTGATATAAATAAATGTGACGTCTGTGTTTTTTTATTTACATTAATTAATTCTCAAAATTATAAACAACCAAGTAAATTTTAATAATAGTCCTCCCTTAAGTACGTTTCCTGTTCAAAAGCCATTATTTTGACGTCTACCTACTTCCCACCCTTATTAGCCACTACTCCCCTCCCCCTCTCTTTTACCTATTACTTTTAGATAAAATATATTTACGACAATTAAATTTATTTTCATTTGACGAGAAAATATGGAGGTCTTTGAAACTGGTAGTGAAAATAATAAAACAGTGGTGAATACAAAATAAAAAAAAAGGGTTTTATTAATTTTATTAAAAATGTATAAACTCGGCACCATACAGTGAAACAAATGTTTTATCTAAGATTTAAGAACTAAATATATTATCGTTATTGTCATAAAAAGCAATGCAAGTAAAATAAATTAGATGTAAATAGATTTTAATTAAACTCTCACACTTTACAAAGCATGTGTTTAAAAACAATTTATTATAGAGTAAAGAATGAGGACATGATTTATAAAAAAAATGTTTTATCTTTATTTGCATAAAAAGCAATGCAAGTAAAATAAATGAGAAATAAATAGATTTTATTTAAACTCCCACACGTTGCGTAGCATGTGTTTAAAAACAATATATGACAAAGTTAGGAATGAGAACATGATTTACAAAAAAATGTTTTATCTTTATTATGTAAAATAAATGAGAATTATATTGATTTGAATTAAACTCCCACACGTTGCGTAGCATGTGTTTAAAAACAATATATGACAAAGTAAGGAATGAGAACATGATTTACAAAAAAATGTTTTATCTTTATTTGCATAAAAAGCAATGAAAGTAAAATAAATGAGAAATAAATCGATTTTAATTAAACTCCCACACGTTGCGTAGCATGTGTTTAAAAACAATTTATGACAAAGTAAAGAATGAGAACATGATTTACAAAAAAATGTTTTATTTTTATTGGCATATGAAGCAATGCAATTATGTAAAATAAATGAGAATTATATAGATTTGAATTAAACTCCCACACGTTGCGTAACATGTGTTTAAAAACAATTTATGACAGAGTAAGTAATGAAGACATAGTTTGCAAAAAACATGTTTTATCTTTATTGGCATAAAATGCAATGCAAGTAAAATAAATGAGAAAAAAAAATAGATTTTTATCAAACTCTCATACATCGCGTAGCATGTGTTTAAAAACAATTCATGACGGAGTAAGGAATGAGGACATGATTTAAAAATAATCTAAACATATAATATATTAGGTATGATAATGTATGGGAAAACGTTGAACACTTTTTTACGAAACTTATTTCGTTTGAGTTTCCACAAAAATAGTTATAATGTGTTTAGGTATTACTTGTGTTCGAATCATTTGTCATAATGTAATATCAATACAGATTTCATTGTTATTAAATTAATTTGGACTACATTATGATTCTTGGATACATTAATTAATTTAACATAGGCATATAAGACGTCATCCGTGGCGTTGTTGAAACACGCTTGTCTCTCGACCAGGAGGGTGCATGCTCGATTCCCTCTAGAACCGAGTTTTTTCAAAAAAGGATTTAAATCTGGTTTTCCTTTAATGCCTCCTTAGTATATTTAGAGTTAGTTGGAATAGATTACCACATGGAAAAAAGTCGGTCAGGTCATACTTTGTACGAAAAAGTCTAATAAAATACGATATAAGATTTTGGTCGCATGATGCATCGTTGAAATATTCGTCTGTCGAAATATTTGTTTGTCGGGATTTTAAGTAGCTGAAAGCAAAATGTCAGTATTATAACCTGAACCATTTTCTTAAATACCTTACTTGTATAAAAATTAAATATGTGTTTATGGTGTCAGACGAAGGCTTTGAATAAATCTAAAAATATGTTTAAATATATTATATTTTTTTGTATTTTATCTTAAGAGTACCAGGAATGGCTTATCAAGCATTTGTTCAACCAATATTATAAGATAAAAATACAGAATATAGAAAAGCAAAATATGCACTTTTACAGCCTGTATCATTTCAAACGGTCTGAGTCTGCATAATGCGGGCGAGAGAAATCTCCCCGCAATATATTTTTCATCTGCCAGAGAGAATACCTTCCTAGAAGAAATGCATCAGCCTTTGAGCAAACATAGAAACGATTGTTATAAGATGGCTGGAAGGAAAAGTACAGTAGTTCTTCGTTTCTAAGTTTTGAGCGATTAACACAGCCACGATCGATCATCGCGAAATATCGAAGGTACCATTCTGATTGCGCTTTTCTATCTGATGAAACGTTCACTCCATAGACGGCCAACAAGTTTTAAAAAAAAGATTTTTGAATCAATTACTAACATTTTTAAATACATAATTAATTGGTTGATCGATAGCAACATAGTATGGAAATATGTATCTAGAAACAACACTACTATGTTAAGACAATGTAAACTAAAATACATTGCAGAGAGAATCTATTCAACGGTCTTGGCTCATCTCATAACATCCTCCCAATAAGAGGGCGAGGTAAGTCGCGAGGAAATCAAATGTTTTTTAGCCCACACTTGTACATGTAAATTATGATAGTTTTACAAAAAAAAATTAGAGCAAAAAAGCTGTTCATACAATTATAAACTCAATACCATAAATATGTAAAAAAAATGACAAAAACACAAACGCACTCACACACACATACACTATCCCAAATAAATCTATACTGTCAATGTAAATATACAGTCAGTGTAAATATACTATCAGTATTAATATACTGTCAGTGTCAATATACTGTCTGTGTAAATATACTATCAGTATTAATATACTGTCAGTGTAAATATTCTGTCTGCGTAAATAGATTAACTAAAATAATGGTTCAATTTTTGACAAAACAAATAATTAAACTAGGAAACATTGTTTGATGAGAGGTTTCAAATCACAGAGAATGTTATGTATCAACTGTCAAAAAGTATATCCGCATACGGTGAATTTTATGTTCTGAGAAATATGAGTAACATCCACAGTTATTCAATTTTACTTAAGAAATCATTTCAGAAGGTATTTTTGCAATAAAGTTTGTAGCGATGTTCGTTACAAATGTAGCGTGTGTCCTATTAGGACGTGCTGATGATGTTGATGTTGGCATCGCTATATCTGTTTTAGTCGAATTCTGCGTTCCTTTTCGTTCGGGGTCATCAATGTAGCGAGTTGCTTATCTTTATACGTCGTGATGATCTTGATTTGTATTTATTTTAAATATAAATACTCAGGAATGCGGATGAAAACGAAAGTGAATAGCGGGTAAATAATAACAAGTCTTGACAGTTGAATGAACAATAATAATCATATTTATTTCTCGGCGAGTGGGTAATTTATACTAGTGAGTGAACCAGTTCGCGATACATATTCTGTCTCACTCTAGCGCGTGCGCTGATTGACGGGTAGATATTCGGAACGGGCCGCGTCAATGCGTCGCCGTGTATCCCCATCTTACTCTTGCGCGTGCTATCACGTCGGAAGCGATGTGTTCTCTTTCTACCTTGGTATGCGGTGTAAATGCGTGTGAATAATGTTTTTGGCATGTGACAATTTGTAAATAATTCATCGGTCGTTGACCCTGTATGTTTACAATATTGACAATAAAGTATGTTTGACTAGTCGATTTTATTTAGGGGACGTAGGTAGCTACAAGTTTATCAAACTTAATCGTTTCAAAACAAAAACCTTTATTTACCTGAAATCGAATCTGGGACCAGAGAATGTTACGGCACGATGGTTAATTAACTACCGACACTAGTTATATTCATGAAAAAAAAAACATTAAATGTATTTTTAGTCACCCTGTTACGAAAACGACATGTGAAGGGACTTCTTAAGAAAGCTGTTGTTTAACAAATTACTAATCCAAAAACAGGTGGGAATGCGATTTCAGGCAGTTCCACTTAAAGTAGGGTAACTATCGGTTTTAAGGTTTTCACTTCAAACTCGTTCGAGGAGTTGTGAGCTGTCCAGCATTACTTCAAAGATTAGCGTTAAATGTTCCTAACAATTACACTAGACTGCGCCTGCAAGAACTGTTCTCAATAACACACGCAAGAACGGATCTTCCGGCCGCTGTGCTTGTTGGAAGGGCTTTAACTCTTTTGAACGGGACTGCTTCGGATATTGACATATTTCATATCACATTACCAAAAGCAAAAGTAAATTTTCTTCTAAGATTGAGCGCGTTAGAAAGCACTCAATGTATTTAAGTGACTTTAAATATATGTGTATGTTTGTGTGTATGTATGTATGCATATACATAGTTTTTTTATTTTATATATTTTTTTTATTTCATATAATGTTTTTTTTTAATGTCAACATTTCTTGTATTTTTCAATGTAATTGGGATAACATTTCTTGTATTTTTCAATGTTTTGAGAAAATAAATAAATCATCAAGGAAGTTCAAACAAGACTAAATATGACTCGGGCTGGCACGGATAGATTAGACTCACTAGACGCATCTAAGGGAGAAATTCGGACTTCTAACGGTAAAAAATCAAACTGGAGGCTGGGGATGGAGAGTGCCAAGAGATGACTTCTGCAAAGCAGTGGGAATGTATGTTTTAACCAGGATAATCCAAATATCCTGATTTGATATTTTTAGGACAAGTATGTTCCAAGTTACATTTAAAATTAACTTTAATGAACGGAAACTTGTATTTATGACGGAAATAGAGTACATAGGAATTGTATAAACATCAATGTGCTTAATGCGATAATTTCTATATATTATAGAAAAGACGGTAGGGGTTCTTCGAAAAAAATGTCTTTGAACTTATATTCGTCTTAACGATTCTTCTAGTTAATTTTGAGAAGGCGAATTATCGTTACCGAGAAAATCACGTTTTTTCTATCGATAGTGTATATTTTTTGCATGTCAATAATAACGAAGATAAAAGGAATAAAAAAGAAAAAAAAATAGAAATTTGAGAGGAAAAAATCGAAATCAGTGCATTGTGATAAACCCTTGATAAATGCATACGTTCCCAAGGTCTCACTGCTGCTTGGCCAATTCATTTTTTACCTTTGTCCACCCCAACTCACAATCCAAATTTTTGCTGTTGGAAGTCTGAATTTTACCGTTAGATACGTCAAGTGAATCTAGTTTATCGGTGTCTGCCCATCCATAATTGTCTTGTTTGAGCTCTTCTGATGATGAGGTGAATACCTTGAAAACGGTAGTGACATACCGTTATTTTAAACAGTGTTTAAGTATTGTAAATCAATTAAAAGATCAAATGTTAGATATTATGAATATATTATTATATGTTATATATCTTGGACATACTAAAATATATAGAGGATATTGAAAGGTAAAGGATGGTGACTGTCGTGAAGGAAGTAAAGCTGGCTCCAAGATTCAGTGAATAATCCGTCGCTATAAAAAGACTATTCAACTTCCATTGCTCGTCCACTTATACAGAAATGTGTTAGAATTATATGATGTCCCAATGGGCAAAGATGCGAGGTAGGTTTAATAAAGCTTTTTGTCAGCTTTTCCACAAACATCCTTTCTGAAGTGCGAGGGAGATCCAAGAACGTCGTATTGTTGAACATATAATACGTTCGTTTGAAGCCTTAATGCGACATCATATCATGGGATGTTGGTCTTTTATTACTGAATCTTGAAATGTAATTATTGAAACTATACCCAACAGTCTCGTCGCCAATTGACATTGACGTAAAAATAACTGCTTCTAACATTAAATAGAGAAAACATATGGAAATAAAAATTTACGCTTTATATAGTATATGTCTTTTTTGTAACTTTTTGATTTTTTTCAAATATGATATGTTTGTTATTACACTTTTGTGTTGAGGTCGATGTAATATTTTCCAAATATGATATGTTTGTTATTTATTACACTTTTGTGTTGAGGTCGATGTAATATTTTCCAAATATATCGTTGTTATTACACTTTTGTTTTGAGGTCGATGTAATATATTCCAAATATGATACGTTTGTTATTACACTTTTGTGTTGAGGTCGATGTAATATTTTCTAAATATGATATGTTTGTTATTACGCTTTTGTGTTGAAGTCAATGTAATATTTTCCAAATATGATATGTTTGTTATTACGCTTTTCTCTGAGGTCGATGTAACATTTTTGATGATATATTTACTCGTATATTATTTTGTCAAAATTATTTTAAATAAATGTAGTTCTTTTCATTAAAAAATGTATTAGGCTTCTCTTCATACTTTGTTCATCTTTTTTAAAAAAATATTGCCTTAAAAATAATTATTCTTGTTAAAATATGCAGTTCCCTTTTATTCCGCTTTTAGCTTTTTCTAATCGTTTCTTCTGTTTCTTCATGTTGACAAGATAAACTTGTTTTACTTAAATAATAATAAACTTCAGCATGACTTACAGGTGTAGACGTGTAGGTCAACACCTGATGTCCTATTCTTGATGTACCCCCTTTCCAACCGTGAAATTATTTTTCAGCATAATTGAAATTTTTAACAGGATAAAAAAATGTTAAATTTTCCAATCAAGAATTAATTATTTACCTTTTACAATTGTACGAATTTAAATGGCCTATACGATAAATCAGTTTTTAGGTCAGTTAAGGTGGTAACGCCCAAAATTATATTGAAAATGATATACATTATACCAGATATAAAAATCAGTTCTACTTGTATATAGTGTTATTTCTTCCATTTTTGTAAAAAAATCTGACAAACCAGATTAATTAAGTCTGGTAAAAGCATACGTTATCACCGCCTCCTTGCAGTTTCCCATTTATTTTGATATCCTTCCCTTGGTGAACCTAATACTTTCTAGTAGGTGGTTCGACCCCCTTTGGCAAACAATGTTTTGAATCATCAAATTTCTAAAATAAAAGCAGGCAGGTGGTATTGTGGAGTTAAAGTAAAACTTTTGAAATTTAAATCTCAATAGTAATCAAAACAATAGCTGAAAACCTTCCTGGGAAATAAACCATAAAGATAATGGATAAATAGGTACCTACTTAAATTAAGTGGCACTAAGATAAAATAGAAAATTTGTAACAATGGTCCAAAATCATTTGAGATTGGAGCTTTATATTCAAGAATTTGCGGAGTAATTAAAATATATTATATTTTTAAATGAATTTAATATTTGAATATTCACGTGAGATATGAAATTGTCATGAAAATATAAAATTTGGACAGCCTTTCTTTAAACTTTTGTGCCAAACATTGCTTTAACAAGTAGTATTGTAAGTTTAAAATTGTTTAATAATAGGTTTCTTCTTCTTTCTTTATCTTTCCCCGTCGAATTTGACTTATCTAATACGAAAGCTCTGGATTGTCTCATGTCTGAATTTCTCTTCTCCTTGGCTTGCCCTCAATATTTCACCAACATCTTGCAGATAGTCACCCTCTTTTTCTTCCTTTTTTGTGTATTGTAAAAAAAGTCTAAATGGACATTAAAAACAATATCTTCATGAAGCAACAATCAAAACATAAGTATGATTAACATATCAGAGTAACAATTATAAAGTGAAGATAATGTATCAAAATTTTCAAAAAACTAATCAGGATGAGCATATATATTTTTCAAAATATGATGCACGAAAAAAATAATATATAGTTAAACACTGATTGAAAAAAGAAGTTTTCAAATATAAAAAAATAAATTCGATCAACAAAAAAAGATTTAGATCGAAAAAAAAACAGCTCTCTCAATGTCAACGAGAATACGAAACAAAAACAAATAAAACAGAATATCCTATTTCCTAGTCTCGAACAAAGATTGAAAAAAAATCTGCAGGTGTACTTTTCTGTGATCAACAACATCTAAATTAAAAATATCAACTAAACATTTAATTACTAATTTGCAGCATTACCATATTTGATAAATTATAATGTGTATATAATTATGGTTTAATCTACAATCTGCGTGCCACCTCCAGTGGTTCTCAACTCAAAGACGATGTCTTATCCCAGCCACACTTTTTAACATGTCCGCATAACCGATTCAGATTTATTGAATTGTGCCATACGAATGCATAAATGGACATAATCATAACACGTAGAATACTTTCTTGATATTTTTCAGTAATGGGGCGCATCTCGAAACTTTCCTTGATATATTTATTACTAATTATCCATATTCTTGTCATACTTCCCGATATCTTTGCCTTGAACTACAAAATGTTCTTTTGAAACTCAAGATAGGCGGGGTTGAAACTCAAGATAGGAATTAAAAAAAAAATGAAATAGTTTTCAGGTGATATTTTTTTACAAAATACAGGATCGGTCGTTTTTATACTCAGAAAACTTGAAATTATATACGAGTATTTCTTATAAGAAAAAAATGTCAAATTTGTCGTTGGAAAGGAAAACCTTCAAAAGAAAACGTTTAGTTTTTCTCAATTTTTCCAGATAAAAATATTTTGCAGAACATTTCTCAAAACGGATTTCAATGAAAGATTGTTCTCGCGCATAGTTTTCATCGAAATATTTTCAAATAATCTAATGCTTTTCTACGTTGCGAGGGAATATGAAAGGAAATTGCACGGTGTTCGCCGATCTGCGTTGAATGCAACCGACAAAGCATTTTTCCATATGTGTATAAATGAAAAACTTTTAAACTTAACATTTCCACATTCATCGTAGTGAAAAGTTTGGACCTTTAAGCATTTGAAATAAAACGAGAATACCACTTTGAGTGATATGACTCTATGATGTGAACTTTAATGATGCAGATTTTTTTATTTGGTATGTTTTTATGAATGCTTTTTTTGAAGCCTGAAAAAACCCAGTAAAAATATTTCAGAAACTAATGAAAATATATTAAAAAATATGTTTTTTAAATTTACCCTTTTGTCAAATTGATAAGTGTTTCGTCTAAATATATTTTTGAGAATAAATTACATTTAATTTTCAAGATTTGTTACGTATGATAAGTTTTAATATATACGAAATAGTGATTCGGGCTCTTTGAAAAGCGTAGATGGGAAACAACATTATCTTTCCCCTCATTAGTCGACCCTTTGGGCAAAAAAAACCACTCGCATTGTTATGGCGCTCGCAGTTCGTCAACATATTCGGAATCCTACTTAGCACTAGAAGAGACTACAATACTTGCAACATACCTAACGCATGCGAGTTTTGTTTCCAGATAAACTCTTTTACCGGATAAGGACACTTTTTATGGGTATCATCAGGATACCCCAACTGAAACTCAAGCGTTTTACCAACTAGAAAATAATGGTTGTCGGCGTTAAAAGTAAATCTTAAATATTTCGTTACGTTATATCAAAACCGCTATTGAAAAACAATTGAAATTGCATATAAGCGTTTTTCTTTAATAAAAGTCAAACTTTATAGACTCAACTTATTAGAAATTCACCCAAATAAGTGCCAATTTTCATTGAAAGTTAATAACGTTATTCAAAAAACAAAAAAAAACATTATTAAAATAAAAACAAACTGCAAAAAAAATAGTAAACAAAATATTTGCAAATGACACCAAAGACTAGTAAATGAGAAAGAAAGAAAATGTGGATAGGAAAAAAATGAGCTATGGAGAAAAAGATAAATCTTTAATGAGATGCAATATTTTTAAGTTAGCCAACGGAGTTGAGAGTCTTACGGCAGCCGATAACTGATTCCAGATTCTAGCATCACAGATAGCAAAGGACGATGTGAAGGAACAAGAGAGATGAATTGTAAATGCAAGTCCGTAATCAGGAAGCTGATGAATATTGTTAGTGGTATATTGAGACATGGCAGAACTGATTTTATTTTTATATTAAAATAAAATAATATACTTGTTAGATAAATGAATGTAAATCTATGTATAAAGCAAGGCAAATAATAGCTATCTAAGGTGACATGGACACAAATAACAAATGAGTGACGACTGGTATAGATTTTTTCACAAACGTGACAAGGTATGAAAGTATGTTTGAACCAAGCGACTAATATTTTGAAAGATGGAAAGCATCTTTCTTAAATTATTCTGCATTTAATTTTCTCCTGCAATATCATTTGAAAGGTCTTTGCTCGCAATTTTTGCTTGCATTGTAAGTCCAAAGTGATCTTTTGAAAGTTGATTTTATTTTTCTATCGTTATTCACACATTTCAAGATGTCATCATTACCGACTTTGTCAACCCCTTAAGACTGTTAGAATTATTTGATAGCACCACTTAGAAATGAGGTAATGAATGAATTTATAAGGTAATACAAAATGAACAAAATGTTTTTTTTATTATTAAACGTATTTTTAAATTTATTTTTTAAATAAATTGACTGCTTGACAAAGTGAAAGCAATGCTTAAATGAAACATGTGCCAACCTCCGATGAATGAGATTGTTCCATCCTGGCGAAAATTGATCACTTTCGTGTTGCCATCAAAATTGATTAATGTTCAATTTCATACGGTTTATACACCGTGACACGTTACGTTTCAAAGCTTTGCTTAGTTAATCAACTCCAAGTCACATTGATATTAATTAAATTTATCAAATAACAATGATGTCTCCAGGAAATAAATCAATTTTGGAATCAAATTTAATTAAAATCACGTGCTTTTTGATCAAGAAATTGCGCAGCCTGCTAACGAATTTCGAAGAAATATTTATTTTGTTATTCGACATTTGTAAGAAAAACATATTATCTCATCTCTCATTAAAAATATCCTTTTTTTCTATGGTTTCGTGTTACTTCTTCATTTATTATTACATACGCGTGTTTCAAACGTACACATATTATCGAGCTGTCTCCGTTTCGGGGTAAGCAGGAAAGTATGCCTGATTTATTTATTTATTTTTATTTATTAAACACTTTTATTGCAAATACAATCTGGCGGGCTTGTTTCCAGACGGTAATTTCTTCCAACCAACCAGACAAAGGTAAATGAAGCAAGTTACATGGTTGCATAAATCATTCAAATGACTATCCATCCCGAAATCCATAAACACACTCGTGAGCACATGATCACGAGCCCCACAAAGACGTACAATCACCCGAACATTCTTTTTCATATAAAGTGAGATATCATCAATCAAAAGGAAAGAAAGGGACGGCGGAGAGGAAAGTAAAAGAAAAATTGGGAATGAAACACGTTATTTTACTGACTAGAAATTAAGAATTTATTTAGTCGTTTCTTAAAGTATGCCAGGGACGGAGCGAGTCTTATATTGGTTTGTAACTAATTCCAGAGTCTCACTTCATGGACAGTAAAGGACGACATAAAAAAAAACATCCAAAAGACGTGTCACCTCTTTTTTTACGTCGTTTACGTTGAACTTATCGATGGTGACACATCTGTGGCCTCTTCTACACCCATATGTCTTTTATACAGCTTCTATGATTTCACTGACCTTAACATTTTCTTTCTTCAAAAGATAATTCACTTGATACAACCATACTTTCTTTGGCCTTCTTCTACCACGGCTACCACTTACATTAAAGTTGTATTTTTTTGTTAGTCTTTCTCCATCATTCCGTTTAACGGTTTAAAAATAAATAACGATATATACTCGAATTGGACAATCTCAAAATTTCCTAAGATGATAGTCCACAACAGCATTTTAGTACTAGCTTTGATGAATAGGAGTGAAACGTGCAGGTGGAAAAGACTAAAAAAGAGCCGAACAAATGGTTAAGAAAGGCGTGCACTTTAAAAAATACATGGAATGACAACGTATTACGGAATACGGAAGATTAGGGATAAATGTGCACTAACGGCTGATGTTTTTAGTAAGATATGAGTGGAAGGCGTAAAAGAGGAAGACCAAGAAAAGTATGGTTGGGTTACGTACCCAATATAAGTGTATGGGTGTGGAAGAGAGGAAATATGTGTGTCGAGATAGAAAAGTCTGGTGGTATGTCCTCTGTTTACCCCAGCAGGAAATAACGTGATGGTATGTATGTGTATATACTATATGTATGTAAAAATAATTGAAACATTATTTTTAAGAACGTGAAAATAATCGATTTATTATTTTAAATAACACTTCTACGATATCTCTGACTTTTAATATTTTCTTCTTTCAAAAGATAATTCACTTGATGCAACCATTTCTTCTTTAGTCTTCTTTTACCACGCCTTCCATTTAAATTTGAACTGTATTTTTTTGTTAGTCGTTTTTTTCATCATTCCGTTTAACTTGCCCAAACTATCTTAGAATCCTCTTTTTTATACTACTCAACACATTAGTCTTATGTTCGAATTCATCCCTTTCCACATCATTCTGTATTACCACCCCGTGAATTCTTCTCAGTGTACGGATTTCTGCAGAATTAATTCCTTATTTTAGAAAACATAACCTTAATTACCTTATTAAATAACCATTATTTATATATAATATTTTGTAAAAAATTTTGGTATAATAATTAAACAAAACTTTTATTGTTATGTTTATTTATTTATTTAACACTTCATAAAATTTATGAACAGTAAGTAGATAAAGGGCCTTTCAAATTGAGTTTTTTTTTATTCTTGACTAAAAATGCACAATTTGTTTTGATTTTAAAAAACTTTTTATTGGTCATTGAAGTTTAATGTATGAAATTTGAACACAAAAAACAATATTCGCCAAATGTCCACCTCTTGCAGCTCCACAGATGTCCACTATTTTGTCAAAATTTTCGATGACATTTTGGCATGTTTTAATTAAATTAATTAAATTACCTGTTGTTTTTTCGCAAATTATGTATATTTCTTGTCATGTGCAATAATAAATAAATAAATAAAAATATTCCGCAAATAAACATTACTTCAAATTTGGTATGATTCAATTTTTCTTTATTTAAGTTACATTTTTACTTTGTGTTTCATTATAAAATTTTCGTCCAATTAGATTTAAAAAACGAAAAAAATAAATTTATATATTTACTTTTACACATAAATAACTTAAATAAAAAGAGCTGATTTCTTTCTAAAAAAAAATTGTTTTGTGAATCGAAAGAATTTTTTTATATTAATATAGTCAACACTTACACTGCCCATTATGCTTATTATTATTATTATATAATATTTATCAAGTTCTGCGAAATATTCATTTTAATAACCCTATTTTTTTTTCTTTTTGGGCTATGTGCTATTAATCCCGAAACTATGCTTTATTAATTGCGAGCTTTAAAAATACATACATTCGATTTATAATTTCATACTTTTATCGTACCATAACTTCACAATGTTTAAAAAGAGTTGCTACCTAAATTTAGTAAGAATTTTTAAGAATATTATTTGATGCCTAACTCTTGGATATCATCCTTTATTAGCGGGAAATGTCTATGTTAATGATTAACAGTTATTTAGAAAGTCAAACCTATGCCTGGCGGAAAATCTCTGCAGCTATGAAACGGAATAACGAAAAATAATTGAGAGGAATAGATATCAAAAATCATAATTAAATATATACACGATACAATAGAAATACATGGAAAACCTAACGTCCGACGACATTTATTGAGAAATTTCTACCGTATTGGTCCGACTAATTATAAGGTGACTCCTATTTTTTAATCTGCTTTTTGGAGAAAGAAGTATGTCCCTCACCATTATTATATTATGAAAAATAGAATGCCAATGTTTAACAAAAAATATTTATTAAAACAAAGTACCCAGATAAAAGTAAAGTTCATGTTTACACATGAAAAGAAGAACTAAAAAAGTCCAACTACAGTAGCTAATCATATCAGTCAGATTCACATATGGCTATAGCATCCTCAGCATAAGTCTCATCTTCAGTGATATTATCGTCTTCGGAATCCTCAATCATATTTTCCCACAAAATATCATCTTCAGTACCGTCCATTTTATTGGATATGCAACATTTTTTAAATACATTGATGGCAGCCGCACAGTTGTTGGTTGTTTCTGCAGCACGCACCACCATTACCTTAAAATTGGAATCATAGCTTCTGCGTATTCCTTGATTCAATTGATTTTTTCGAGCTCCTCGTCTTTCAATATAGTCAGTCATAATATTTTTTAGGTAGGAAAGATTCAAAACAAAGCACAGTACAAAAAAACACTTAAAAACTGTTAGAAATTACTACGCACAGGCTATGTGTAAACAATAACGCCTTTTGAATGCCCTCATTACAATGTTGCCCTTTCACTAATCGCGAGTAGTGAATTTATTGTTACCAATTATGCTTGTGACTCGAATATAAGGCGATCCCTCGTTAATGTTATTTAGGTGTCGCTTTTAAAAATAAAAACCTCGCCTTATAGTCGGGCTAATACGATGTATTTAAAAAGACTCTGGAATGGAGAAAACATAGGAAACTTTCACAAAATTATGACATCACAGTAAAAATATGTCCTGTTTTTGAAATCAGAAACTTCTTCATCGTACTTATTATACTCAGGAAAATGTAGCACGGTCACTGTGACGTTTGAAATGTCATGTCTGAAAGGGATGGGATAAAATCGTTTTTTTTACAAATAGAATAGTTTTTCATAAACCGAAAAATTGTTTTTCTCTAAACTGACGTTTTGATTCCTAATTTTCATTATACTCGTACTGACTTTCTTATGTATTGTATGATTTGTATCTATCTTTAAATAGGCCAAGATCCACTATGAATGAATACTAATTGCGAACATTTAATTTTATGCATAAAAAAATCGAAAATCCCATAATCGGATACCCCATCCCTAGCCAATGCAGACTTACTTAGTGACTTTTGACGAACGTCGCCAAATATTATTTGATAAGATTAACAAGATGTATTAATTTGTCATTATTGTTAGTTTCATGTAATGTATTTACCTAAATAACTTGCTGTTTATTAGAATCAAGGCTTACATTAAAGTTGATAAAATAATTAAAATTACTGAAAGTCGTTACAAGGTTGCATTGGGGCAAATTTGTGAAACGTAAAAGTAACTCGACGGTCGAGATAATTGAATATTTGAAAGTTTGTAACGTAATTGAAGACTCATTGGGTGCAAATTCTTAATCGACGTTTAACCTTTTGAACTTAGTTCCTGTTTTTACTCATGAGCCGATTAGGACATGATTTTATAAACAAAAAGCAATATGTTTTTTTTATCTTTGATTGGTGTTATTTCAATTTTACTATTACTATATAAAGGGTCTTTCAAATTGAGCGGTTTTTTAAATTCTTGGATAAAATGCAGATGGCGTCGCGAACTTGCCTGGATCTTGTGACATTTGAGAAGTGTAATGTATGACATTTTAAAAAATGGACTAGTGTACAATACAACAACGTGTTCAAATTATTGAATTATTTTATGTATTGTAATATCTGGAAACGGTGATGTTAATTGGCCACCAAGATCATGTGATCTGACACCGTTGGACTATTTTCTCTGGGGTAACGTGAAAGGCCAGGTCTATAAAAATGTTAATGAAATTATGAATGAGATAATTAAAGTATGAATATGAAAGCTGTAGTTGCAAAAATACAACTTTTGCAATTTGTTATCCAAAGAAAATTATATTATTCTTTGTTACTAGAAATACGACTTTTATTTTAAAGGGTCGTTGTTTGTTTTGACAAAAAATAAAAATGGTTATTTAGTTTCTTTGCACTGCATTTTTTAGGCTGAAAGAAATATTTCATCTATGATTTAGATTTCAAAGCACTTAATACTATCGTTACTTTAATATATTTTATTGTAATTTATTTTTAACAAACACTGTTTATTCCACTTTTTGTAACGGTATAACCCTACCGGTTTCAAGGCTTTCACCTCATCTTCAGGGGAGCACAAAAAAGACTAAATGCTGTTCGGACTGGTACCGATATACACGTTTCAACGGTTGGGGACTGAGGGGTAAGGGAGGCATGAGACGATTTCGGCCAAGAGTGGAGAGGTTTTTGGGATATAACTGTTTACCAGATGTGGACATAACTGGAATATAACTGTTTACCACAAGTGGAATAAACAGTGTTTGATAAAAAAAAATTACAATGTCTTTAAACATCCACAACGTTAATGCCTTAACTATAAACAACATAATATCTTTTACTTAATTTTTTTTCATCGGGGAACCAATTGCATCATTATATATTATTTTTATTAAATTTGAAGGCATGTATTAAATCTTAATATGTATCCACATATAATTAACCTTTTTACCTTGTTAATTGTGAAACGGCGATGATAGCTTCCATTCATCTATGAGAGACAATGGATTGCCGCAGCAAATCTGACATATCCCTGACTAGGACTATGGAGTATAATATTTGACACTCATATTCACCCACATCTGTTGCAAGAATAGACAGAATTATCTGGGACCTCAAAGAACTGGATTCTTTGTAGTTGTGACATCACTCATTCATATAAGGTACCTACAGTTTCCATAGATATGGCCACATTTCAGAAGCATAAAAAAATACAGTAAATTTTACAAAATAATATACACTATTATAAATAGTTTGCCTTTTTGTAGCTTATTTTATATAATAAAAGACTATAAAAAAGTTATTTAATTTGATTTGGCACAGATTATCTATTTCGATGTTCAAATGATATATTATAGTCCTAATATATACGATGGATTACTCAATTAAAAAAAATGTATGTAATAAACACCTTAAAAAATATTATTGAATTATTTGAAAAATCTAAGTTCATGAAAATAAACCACTTGAACGTTTATCAATTAGTTTTATCAGTTATACTCGTATTATTCGGTTTTGTCTTTTGATTGAATTTTTTATAAGGTAAGAAATTGTCATTGTTTTTTTTTTTCTTTTCTTATCTTATTGTGTCTATAAACCTCTGTTAGGGAAGCGGTTCCCGAGCTGATATAAAATGCTAAAGAAAGCGATACAAAATTTCATTTTACCTTCAAAAGGGTTTCCTAAAGGAACAGAAAAGAAAAATATCTACTAAAAGTCAAGAACACTCGAACAAACCACTCAAGTTTATTGAATACGAAAGGGTATTCTTTATTATTGGATTTATTGCTGTATGATTTATTTATTACTTTTTTTTACTTTAAAGAAATTCAACAGAAACAGAGATAGCTCTGAGGTCACCAAAATTATACTTTTCAAAAAGAATCGAATACTTGGAAATAAATAACATTTATAGAAATAAAAAGTAAATTTTAAGTGAAGTTTAAAAAGTGTTTCTTTATCGATAAACCAATCAAAAGCCATGAAATCTATTTAGTCTTTTTTGTGCTATCCTGATGATTAGGTGAAAGCCTTGAAACCGGTAAGGCTATACCGTTACAAAAAGTGAAATTAACAGTGTTTGATAAAACAAATTACAAAGTCTATTTAAATTATTTTTAGTATTGTCCAACAATTTAAAATCACCTTTATCAAATGATAATAATATTCTTGCATATTAAATAGATATATTATTTTATTGTAAGGTTTATTCACTATTATGCGAATTATTTTTTGACTATCTTTCTAGAGTGCATCTCAAAATGATGGTCACATTTTTTAATGTAATTAATAAATCAGTTTTATTTTTAATCACTATAAAGTTTTTTATTCAAGTTAATATTTTTTTGAAAGATGGAAATATAAGAAATAAGAGAAATCGTAGATGCTGTCAAAATTGGAAAGTCTGGCGCTTAGTCTTCTCCGCCTATCCAAACGACGCAATGGTATGTATGTATTTAACAATGTGAAATATAGTGTCATTGTGAAATTGTTTTCATTTAACCAAGGGTGTTTAAGGTAAGAATGTAATGAATTACATTAGAACATTTTATTTTCGGTCATCATTAGAGAAAGGCATAGAAATCTGTTCATTTTGTCTATTTCAAATATAATGTGATGTGACGTTATGTTCATAAAGCAAAACAAAAACAATTTTAACCTGTTCACCGCGTTAAAAATCAAATTCCACGAATCCTGTGCGCGGCACAATTTCAGCGTTTTTTAATTTCTAAGTTTAAACACATATTTTGTTTAGAACCACTGATATTTGATTACAACACCAAGTAAACATGACACTTAAGTAATTTTCTGATAATAAATAATAGTCATTACTCTTAAGGAGACTCATTAAATAAAGGAGATAAACTTAACATTACGTAAAATAAACAAAGGAATGCTACGATCAAATCAATGCTTCATGACACTCACCCAATCAAATGCATATAGCACTAGTAATGTTTATTTACGTAAGAGAGACTTAGTAATGTTTATTTACGTAAGAAAGACTCATCGCAGGACTCGATCCGCGTGACAGGTCGTGAATGCTGGAAATATTGAGAAACCAAAAAAATTCGGCGCTCTGTTTATTCAACAATATCTCATAAACTAATATATTATTTGACAAGGTTTTCAGAGATGTCGCTAGAATAAAGATTATTTTAAATTTTAGTTCAATTTTTATTCCGGTTTTGTGTCATTTTTTTTAAGTGTTTGTGATTTGAAACTTGGATTGTCGTCAGATCACAGGCGTTTGTGCTCCCCGCGGGGAACACGTTAAACTTAAAACCAAATAAAAAAAATTGAAACGCTGTCCTACATCCGATATATTACATTTGTGAGGAATGCCAGAATCTGATCGATGGATTTATACATTTCAACATGTATAAAAAAAATCAATTCGAGTAATCTTGTCCAGATGTTCTTATGAATTGGAGAATTCCTTAAATTTCAATAAGGATGAAAGAAATTTCAACAATTTAGGACAACGCTTCTTTTAAACTTCGTAAGGTCGAAGTTTATCTTTGCAATTTAAAATTAAGGAGAAAATAATAAAATTTCTAGCACAAAAATGAAAATTTACGATCCTTTCCGCCTACCTAAGGGATTGGATTCGTAACCTCCGAACAGGATAAAGTGCGATGATTTATTATATTTTGTCTTGAAGTTCTGTTTCTTCTTAAATTATTGTGCGTCTCTTCACTTTATTTAAACCCGGAATATTATAGATGTGACTGGAAAATTTCATATTTATTTGAGTGGAAATTTTAATTTCATTTGAAATCTTCTAAAAAACGCTGTAATAGATTTCTGTGCAGATTATCGCTGGTTCAAACACCGAGATGTGCTAGTTCCTTCGAAAAACACTATCATTTTCTTTTTCTTTTTTATATTGATTTCAGTCATATTTATTCTCTAAAAAATGGTTCAGTTATAAAAGTGTAATAACATGACCGAATGTACGAGGCGTATCCAGAAAGTAAGTGTACTGAGGCTCTCACGACCGGATGGATTTTATTTTCGACATGTTGGCTACACTTCCGTGTAGCCTGACCCTTCCCCTCAGCAACGAGACCGGTTTGAGGTCAGTACGTTGAGAAGTGTCAACGCGACAACACGTTTCATGAAAAATGTCAAACCAATCTCCCGCCAAGTGCGAAATTTTGTAAAAAGGCAAGAGTTTTTGAGGCGCTGCAAACTCCATGGAGATGAATTTCTCCGCTCCATCGTTACTGGAGATGAAACTTGGGTTGCACACTACACGCCTGAAACCAAAAGGCAGTCTCAACAGTGGCGTCACACTTCTTCACCGTCCGCCAAAAAGTTCAAAACCACAATTTCATCCAAGAAAATCATGGCATCCGTGTTTTGGGACTGTCAAGGCATCATTTTAATTGAATATATGCCTCAAGGGGAGACCATCAACTCTGCAAGATACTGTGAGACCCTAAAAAAATTGCGGAGGGTGATTCAGAACAAGAGGAGAGACATGCTGAGTCTGCCTGCTGCACGACAATGCAAGACCACACAAAGCCAACGCCACGAAGGAACTGCTCGCCTCGTTTAAATGGGATGTCCTGAACCATCCCGTGCATTCCCCTGACCTAGCACCTTCAGATCTCTTTAGCTCCCTGAAGCTGCACATGGGTGGAAAAAGGTTTTCAACCAACGAGGAGGTAAATGAGGAGGTGGAAAAGTGGACGGAGGGGTTGGCGGGAAACTACTTCAAGGAAGGCATCAAAAAGTTGATACCCCGCTTCACCATCTGCATTGAGAGGAATGGCGACTATGTCGAAAAATAGCTTACGTATGTACTACAGTAACCACGTATTTTATTTTGTTTAAATAAAAAAAATTGTAACCTACAAAAATTCAGTACACTTAGTTTCTGGATATGCCTCGTATATTCCGCTTATACTCTTCACTTCTAATATTCTACTAATCTTGAGGTGTATGGCCGAGCGGTAACGCCTTGGACTTCAATGCGGAAGGCTGTCAGTTCAAACCCCATGCTGTGCTACTCTTCTCGAATGGCACAAGCATTTTTTCCACTTAGTATTGGGGGATTTAAGGATACCTATGATATTAGTTATACATATTTACAAAATCATGGTACGCACACTTACCGTCCAAATTAATCTTATATTTACAAATGCGTTCATTGTAACTAATATTTTGAACAAATGTTCTTTGACTCTTTATTAACGACTAACGAGCTTCACTTCCCAGATCAAATATTGAATTGTTATTATATGGAGTATGTATGTTGTTTTAACACGCTAACCTCTTGAGATAATTTGACCACATTGAGAAAATGAGTTGCTAAATACTAATGATAAAAATATGTATATCTGAAACGAATAGAGAGAGGGTAGAGGAAGACCGAAGAAAGAGTAGAAATAAATAGTTGAAGAAATTTTAACTGAAGAAACGGTTAAATAAATGTGAAGTAACGAGATATTTAGATGTAGACGAGATGAGAGGCGTCTTAATTGATGAAAAAAGTGCAAACAGCCATTTAAACACATGCCATGATAATATGCATGTGAAACAAAAATCTAAAAAAATCAGGGTTTAAAAGGTTACATTTTTTAATTTATTTTATTTATTCAACACTTTTATTGCATATGCAATCTGGCGGACTTATTGCCAGGCTGCGATCTCTTCCAACCAACCAGACAAAGGTAAATGAAGCTTGTTACGTGGTTGCATAAATCATTCAAATTACTATCCATCCTCACAAAATCCATAAACATATACGTGAGCACATGCCCACGAACCCCACAAAGACGAACAATCACCCGAACATTATTTTTCAAATAAAGTGACATATCATCAATCAAAAGGAAATGAAGGGATGGCGGAGGGGAAAGGAAAAAAAATCAGGAATGGAACACGTTATTTTACTGACTAGAAATTAAGAGTTTTTTCAGTAGCTTCTTAAAGCATGCCAAGGACGGAGCGAGTCTTATATTGGTCTGTAACTGATTCCAGAGTCTCACTGCATGGACAGTAAAAGAGGACGTAAATAAAGAGGTGCGGTGAACTGGAAAGGCCAATAAACAATCTCTGTTTGAGCGTAGCGCTAATCCATGATTGGAAAGACGCTGAAAATTTTCGGTGAGATAAGAGGGGGTGGCGGGACAGTTAAGGATATTATACAATAGAAAAAGTATGTGATTTTGGCGTCTATTTCTAACATTCAACCAGTTCAATGCCTTTTGGTATGAAGTTATATGATCGTGCTTACGTAGGTTGAAAATTAATCTTTGACACACATTTTGAAGACGCTGTAATTTTTTTCACTGTCATGTGAAATTTTTACAAATTATTTTGAATGAGGGATTATAAAGGAACAAAGTGTATGTAATAAATGAAAATATACAAATTACTTGAACAATTGAAATGGAATTAAGTTTATAATATACATTTTACCTGTAATGTCGATTGTGGATAACAATTGTCTTACCTTAGTATCATTAAAAATGGCGATACTGCCTCTTAAGTTTAAATAAATATCTCGATTATATAGACCTAATAAAGCATGATGATAGGTCCTATGAGACTGTTATTTTATACTCCGAGGCAGGCTTTACATAGAATCCGTTGTAAATTGTTAGCTTTAAAATTTTAGTCATTTGAAAGTAACCTTTGAAAAAAATGGAAACAAGTAAAGGATAGATAAAAAAATCTAAAAGCTTTTGAAACTGATATTAATAAAACCTTCAAGAGCGTTATGGGTAATTTTGCTAAATGTTAGTTGGTTAAAACACATTTCCTTGAATATTATATATTTTAAGACTACTTGAGCTCCGTTATTATCATCACATCATATCATCATCTCATTTATTGATTGGTGTAAATAAAAACAAAATAGATATACTTTATTCTATCTCAGCAAACTGCTAAGTCGATAAACCTCGTCACGAATACTCTCATATAACTAAGGTTTATCACACTTCCTTCTTTAAAAACTTTATTTATTTGGTTAGAGCACATTTCTTAATGCCTTCTTAAACCTTAAACTTTAGTAAAGATTTTTTCCTTGTTAAGATTCATCTACGAGTACGTTCATTCATCTACGTGGCCAACCATCACTTTAATTATTTTCTCTTGATAAAATTGACAAATTACGTTTTTTTCTTGTAATCATTCATATGTTCAATGGATATTTAGGCTTAAAATTTAAATGCTGCAGAATTCAGTAACGTATTAGTCGATTTTCATAAAATAAGAATATTTCACGATTAAAAATATTTCAAATATATCCTCGAACCAGGCAGTATCAAAATTTGCTAACACGATAGTACACATCATTTGAGTACTTACTTTGATGTAAAGAAGTGAAACATTAAGGTGGAAAAGATTTAAAAGAGTCGAATAAATGGTTTCAAAATGCGTGAACTTTAAAGAATACAAGAGGTGACAACGCATAACAGAACACGGAAGATAAGGGATGAATGTGCACTTAAGGCTGATGTGTTGAGTAAGATGAAGATGAGCACTTTAAGATGGTATGGATACGTGAAATAAATGAATGTAGAAAGACTCACAACACAAATGCACACTGCAAATATTAGTGGACGGCGGAACTGAGGAAAACCAAGGAAAGTATGATTGGGTTAAGTGAATGATATTTTAAAAGAAGCAAACGTAAGAAATCGTAAGATCTGTATGATAAAGTGTATGAATGTGGAAGAAGGGAAAAATGTGTCTCAAAATAGAAAAGTCTAGAGCTCTGTTCTCTTGGCTTACCCCAGCAAGAAATGGCGTGATGGTATGTATGTATGTAAGTAAAAATAATCGTTTTTTTTTTCTTTAAAATGTATGATTCTCCAAGAATTGTGTTTTCATTAAGTTTAAGCAGAAACTGAGCAATAATAGACGTAGTGATATATTCAAATGAAATTTATTATTAAAAAAATACATTCCCGGATTTGCACGAAATGGAACCCTGGACATAACAATTCAAAATACCTATAGTAACCAACCGGCTGCCGGCGTCCACAAAGACATTTGAAGTACACATTTAAAAAAAAACTGGAACTTCGTATTAATGGATTAAAATCCTAACACGCTTCTTGTAATAACCATTAATTCATTTTATCACAAGACATTTTTTTAAAGTTTTTATCTAAAAAAAATCCCAAGCCGACGCGGGAATATTTTATTTTTACAAGCCTGATTAAAGCTCTGGTTCAACCACTTAATTTTTTTCCCTAGTTTTTCGTCTCTAAATGCATTAAAAACTTAAAAGTATGGATGAAAGAATGTTTTTGGTATTCATCAGGGAAGCTTGGGGCAAAAAGAGAAATTGGTTCCCACTTCCAATTAGAGACGACTCCCAAAGTTTTAAGTGAAACTAATTAGAATTTTCCTACCGCCGATTCCCCGTTCAACAAATCGCTTTGTCAACTGGGCCGGGGATCAATACCACTTGAAAAATTTATAATTATAAAATTAAAAGTTAAATCCTGTATACCGCAAAACATCCCGTGGGATCAGCAAATAGCAAACGCACGTTAATTATACGCTTTTTTTAAGTTTTAATGAAAATATAAATAATAGTATTCTTCCTCGTCTTGTCCTACTTATTTCCACTAAATTTTTCTATTTTTTACAATACAAAATTTACAATTTACATTTGTTTTAAAGGTAAACGAACCATTACCTACTAGTACAGTCTACTTCATCGGCTGTTAAATGTTGATCTACCTAGTGCACTTGTAGGAACTACTGTCGTCGCTAAATATTGTCGTCACACACGGTCAACGACCGACGAAACGACCTTCGGATATGTCCAAAAGTCGCATACCAAAACATTGAAATTGTTTACCCACAAATACTATTTACGATACATTCCACAGTAGAAAGAGAACGCATCACGCTGTCTCGCCGTTTTCGCCAACAAATTGTCTACCCACAATATTATTTGCGATGTCTGCAATATTTCAATCGACCATTTCTGCACGCACAGAAGCGAGATAAAAATATATTGCGGGCGCACTCCCACGCCCATTCTGAAATGTATAAATACCTACTTACCGATAAATAAAGCATCATTAATCATTAATTATTATTCATTGATTCATTCACTCTCTCTTTCCGCATTGCTAATTGACGTATTTTATTTAAATACCAAACAATCAAAATCATCATCGCGTCCTATAAGGACATACGCTAAACACTACCTATCTCCATTCTTTCCGGTTCTGGGCCAATGCAGTGCTGAAAGAATATCCTGTTAACTCCCTTATTTGATTCGTTCATCTCATAGGACACCTTCCTCCTGTTCGCTTTCTCTTCACTGTCACCGTGATCATCAACTGCATTATTCTTTCTGGCAACATAACCAAAGTATGTGAGAATTGTTTTTCTGCATTTTCTCGAAAGTATTTTGGTAATCTCCAATTCTTGAATGATAGATACAAAAAAAATATATATTATAAATTCAAGTAAACAAAACATGCATTCGCAGAAATAAAGATTATTTAATATATTGCAATATATGTTATAACATCACTTCATAATTTGACATAAATCATTAATATCTAACAGTAGCCTTTATCGGTGTTATAAGTACAAATAGAATACTTGATTCCCGGTAACCAAAAAACAATTTCCCAGTTTTGTGAAAAAAGTCATCAGTTGCGTGTGCAAGTGTTGTCTCTTTATGTGTGGTTCTTTTACCAACATATGCAACGACGAACGTTCTGTGCCTACTCAAGAGGCTTTTAAACCAAAGGCTCAATCAATGGTATTTAATGAATTATTATATTCCAACGACGCTATTTAATATGTCTGAATCACCAATTTTGATATGTTAAAAGACTACCCATACGAATGATTTTTTGAAAGAAGAGATATTTGAATAATATTTATTTGTCAGAGGTTTCACCTATTACTTTATTTAACTCCATATTAGAATATTTAACCGATTAGGTGCCTTAAGCGAGTTTACTCACTCTCTTTTACCGTGCCCGTGGGGCCAGCCATATAAAATTAGCTAGTTAAATCGCTCAACTTTATGCCTCTTTCTAGCCAATGTCTAGTACTAATTCGAATAATATAAAATATGGAACATACTCGTATAGAGACATCTATTGAGATGATGAATAAATACTATAATATTACAGTTAACTTATTGTATATTATCGAATTTACAGAGATTTACCTAAAAGCATCGCATGACAGTCGACATGTGTCCTTAATACAAGGTTGTTAGTTTTGCGTTTTACTTATTAAACCGTTGAAATTTGAAATGATTTTATAATTACATTATTTACTTTCCGTGCGGTATTAAAATAATAAATATTTTTGTGTTACCTGTACTTTAAATTCTATCAAATATTTTATTAACGCATGTTTCCGTATTTTCTATGATAAACTGTGACAAGCCCGACATTTCGTTCAAGTTTTAGTTGTGTTTATCTGAGTGAATGGCGGCACAAACGACACATATTGTACATATTTGGTAAGTCTTCATAGTATAATTTGAATATTTATACAAAAAATATAATTCTATTAGGTTTTATTTTTGCTAAAAAAATCACGGCCCTCCGGGATCCGGGTTGCTCCTCTAATTATTGACATTAATAGGAGGCAGAAATACGTGTAGCAGGAATTATCGTTCCCGTATTTTCGTAAATTAGTTTTTTGATTTGTTTATAATTTTTTAATATCTTTAATATAACATAATTTAAAAAAATTTTTTGTCATACATAATGCAATATTAATAATTGTCATCGTTTTAATGGGAAAGTGAACCGTAGAATACAAGTAAAAAATAATGCAGAATATCTAACATTTTGTGGATGAAGACGATTATACTAGGCAAGATCTCTGAGGAAGCGCTCTCATTTCTATGACAATTCTCAGTACATAACAATAAAATATATGTTTTTTTCTCTAGTTCATACTTATAGATAAAATATTAAGTTTTTCTTATTTTTTAATGTTGCATAACTTGATGCAACACATTGACGAATAATTTGTAAATGAGATTATGTTAGTTTCATACAAATGAGTTTCTTGAACATAATTATAATTTCTTAACAAAACTCAGTTAGTTATTTAAGAAAACGCAATCAAAATGCGTTTATACTTAATTTGAAGATTAAAACTCAACTTGAGCGTTGGAACCCAAAAAAAAATAAAAAAGGGTTCCAATTTGATTTTTATATAAAACCACGTGGAAATTAACCCGCCAGGTTACAATTAAAATGTTACATACGGATGGATTTAGCTCTACCTCCTAATTACTAAATAATTGAGTTCGTAATATTAATAAACTTGATTTCAATGTTTTCTTGGCGAACGCATGTACTGATGATAAATACAATTAAGGTCCAAAAGTTTTCGGCCTGAACACGTTACAAGATATATTGATAGATACAACGCTGGTAAAGTCTATGTCATGATTAGGCGGTGTTACGTTTAAAATTAAAATTTTCTACACTCAATAGTATAGCAAATAAAGTCGATGAAGTTGTGTTGCTTCGCTATTTTCACAAATTTAAAAAAATGTATTTCGCATGGTTTTCAAAAGAAAGTTAAAGCCCGTAGAAATTAATTTAGATAGAAATAGCATCTAAACGTCGTTTCATTTCTGTTAGGCTTTAAGTTGATAACTACGTGATATTCGATTCAAACGTTTCAGACTATAACGAAACAGCGCATCTTCTATCGGCTCTGTTGACATACTGCTAAAGGTAAAGGTATCAAATTTTAATTGCTACATCGTCTGACATGCGCTGGGCGTGGCTGACGTAGTATGTATACATACCCACTCTAACTTGTTCAGGGCAGAAACTTTTGGACTTTGAGTTGAACTTTTCAATTTTTTATATTTATTAATATGCTCTAATTTCGTAAAGGTAACATTTTTATTTCATATTGAATAAGACCTTTTTCCCTGTATTTTCCTCCTTCAATACTTTGTGTAGACATATAATACTCGTATAATACGAGGCATATCCAGAAAGTAAGTGTACTGAATTTTTGTAGGTTACAATTTTTTTTATTTAAACAAAAAAAATACGTGGTTACCGTAGTACATATGTAAGCTATTTTTCGACATAGTCGCCATTCCTCTCAATGCAGGTGGTGAAGCGGGGTATCAACTTTTTGATGCCTTCCTCGAAGTAGTTTCCCGCCAACCCCTCCGTCCACTTCTCCACCTCCTCCTTTACCTCCTCGTCGGTTGAAATCCTTTTTCCACCCATGTGCAGCTTCAGGGAGGTAATGAGATAGTAATCTGAAGGTGCTAGGTCAGGGGAATGCGCGGGATGGTTCAGGAAATCCCATTTAAACGAGGCGAGCAGTTCCTTCGTGGCGTTGGCCGTGTGTGGTCAGGCATTGTCGTGCAGCAGGCAGACTCCCTTTGTCAACATGCCTCTCCTCTTGTTCTGAATCACCCTCCGCAATTTTTTTAGGGTCTCACAGTATCTTGCAGAGTTGATGGTCTCCCCTTGAGGCATATATTCAATTAAAATTATGCCTTGACAGTCCCAAAACACGGATGCCATGATTTTCTTGGCTGAAATTGTGGTTTTGAACTTTTTGGCGGAGGGTGAAGAAGTGTGACGCCACTGTTGAGACTGGCTTTTGGTTTCAGGCGTGTAGTGTGCAACCCAAGTTTCATCTCCAGTAACGATGGAGCGGAGAAATTCATCTCCATGGAGTTTGCAGCGCCTCAAAAACTCTTGCCCTGCATTATTTATTTCGCACTTGGCGAGAGATTGGATTGACATTTTTCACGAAACGTGTTGTCGCGTCGACACTTCTCAACGTACTGACCTCGAACCGGTCTCGTTGCGGAGGGGAAGGGTCAGGCTACACGGAAGTGTAGCCAACATGTCGAAAATAAAATCCATCCGGTCGTGAGAGCCTCAGTACACTTACTTTCTGGATACGCCTAGTACATCTTAGCTTTTAATAAAAAGTAATCTGCCAAATGCCAAACTGGAAAAAATAATATTGGTTGGTGAAAAAATATTTCTTTTTTTTTTTCATCAACACTTAAACAGGCGGCAATATTTTTTTTCTCACAGCTGGTTATTTGGGGTTAGTTGGTCTAAATTAAACATTAACCTTTTTTTGTAAAGAAGCACAAATTAAATACAGTACCCGGTGGTAAGTAATACACATCGGGCTTAATAAAGAGACTCGGCTATAATCAGCTAACTTCGGCTTTGTAGAGCGTCGTCTCTGTCACACGTTGACGGTGATAATGACTGACAAATCGCGACGAAACACGTGTATAAATGACAGACACGACGCTCTACAAAGCCGAAATTAACCGATTATGGCCGAAAGTATCTTTCTCAAGCCCAATGTGTATTTCTTACCGCCGGGTATTGTACATACGTGTATATATGTGTAAACAGACATTTTTAACACTAATTTGTCTAATTTAAAGTAATTTATTCAATTTACAAATAAAGGCCAATCTAATATATTATATATACACGTGTACATATTTACTAATTTGAGGTAAATTGATTAAATGTTAAGTAATTTATTCAGTTTACAAATAATGGCCAATTTAATATATTGTATATATATACACGTGTTCATATTTACTCATTTAAGGTTAATTGATTTAACGTCAAGTTATGTTTTCAATTTGCAAATAAGGACCAATCTAATATATATACACGTACACATCTACATACACTGTATACGTATAGGTATTTGAGTATAATTTATTGAACTTCAAGTCATTTATTCAATTTGTAAATAAAGGCTAATTTAATATGTATGCATGCTCATGTATACACGTAATTGTTTGAGGGTGATAAAACTAAATTAAAGTAATTTATTACAGTTGCTAAAATGAACCAACCTCATAAATATACATACACATATACACACATACCGATTCAATTTTAAATTATCTAATTTCTAGTAGTTTATTCAATTTGTGAATGAGAAGTTATGTAATATATGCTAACACGTTAAAACATACACTTATTTGAGGTTAAACGATCGTATTTAATTCAATGTTTAAATAAGGTCCAATGTAATACGAGGGTTGCTACTTAAGTTTTGAAATATGGCAACACCAGTGTAGATACGTTAAATTTGACATCAGCATCGTAAAGTTTGACGTTTTTAATAAATCGCTCAAAAAAAGGCTCGTATCGATTGGTCCAAAAAAATGTTGAAAAATTCGATCGCGGTGCTTTAAAAGACGTCTATAAAATCGTGAAAAATGACGGATCATAGATCTATGCATATGAGCCAGGAACTAAGCAGCAGTCGACTGTATGGGTCTTTCAAGACGAGCCAAATCCAACAAAAGTTGTTGGAGCACGAAGCACTTCGAAGCAAATGGCGGCTTGTTTCTTCGGTATAAATGGTCATGTAGCAACAGTGCCTTTAGTAGAACGTCGTGCGGTCAATTCTGAATGGTACACCACAATTTGTTTGCCAGAAGTGTTCGGAGAAATGAGGAAAACCAACCGCCGAATACGGATCATTCTCCACCACGACAATGCGAGTTCTCACACATCGGCTGAAACAAGTGACTTTTTGAGCACTCAAAACATCGAATTGATGGGTAATCCGCCGTACAGCCTTGATTTGGCACCCAATGACTTCTTTTTATTCCCGAACATCAAAAATAAATTGTGAGGTCAACGTTTTTCGACGTCTGAAGAAGTGGTTGATGCGTTCAAAACGCATGTTTTGAAGTTACCTCATTCGGAGTGGAAAAAGTGCTTCGAAAATTGGTTCAAACGCATGCAAAAGTGTATTGATCTTCATGGAGAGTATTTTGAAAACAATAAAGTCATTTTCGATGATAAATATTTGATTTTACTTGTCTGTCTCAACTTTTAAGTAGCAGCCCTTGTATTGAAGTCCTTTATTTTATTTGTAAAAAAAAAACACCAAACTAATAAATATACATGTATAAAAGTTTAGAAAAATAGTTCAAAAGCAATGTAGGGAAAAACACATACAATTTTGATACCCAATTCGAAAAATATGGTGTTCTCATTTATTTCACATTATTGGGGGAGGTGGGGGGGTGTTAGTGCAGTTTACACACATTCTTATTTGAGGTTAAACGATCTTATTAAAGTCATTTATTCAATTTGTAAAAAAATTACACGTACAAACGTTCAGAAAAAAAAAATCAAAAACAATTTAGGGAAAAACACATACAATTGTGATATCCAATTCCAAAAACATCGTTTTCTATTTTATTTCGCATTGTTGGTGCAGTGGCCCGTAGATGTTGTCCCGTTTCCGTAGATATCGCGTCTCTCTCCACCCGCTGCGGTCCCCTGCTGCCCGCTACACGGAGAACTAGGTGAACCGAGAATCCGGTCATATCCTGTATCTGGCAACTTTATCTTCAACGGAATCTCCCTCATGTTTGCCAGTTCCAGTTATAGCATCGTTCCATATAATCGAAGCAATTTAAAATTGCACAATTTGGGAAAGATGAACGGTTAATGTCGTAGCGAAAAGCGCCAACAATCAGAATTCATTGAATACGAATTTACAGAAGAGCACTTGTAAAATTTGATATTAGTTTAGACCAGTGGATAACAACTTGTGTTTCATAAAACTCGAGGGGAGTATAATTAGTATCGCCACTAATAGAAGTTTTGTTTTAGCGTAATAAAATATAAAATACTCGTTACATTGGGATTCCGCTGTCTACAATTAAAGAAAATTTTAAAGAATATTGTAAGAAAATAATTTGATTAATAATTTACATTTATTTCCAATTTAAATAAATAATATTTGATTTTCCGTTATCAGTTTTTTGTACTTTTAAAATTAATTAAATTTTTTTTGTTTTACTTATAAGGTTTCCTATATTTTACAATTCATTGTAGAAACAATCTGTCTGGCGAATTGTCAAGTGGCAATCTTTACCAACCAACTAGGCTAAAAGGGTTCCGTGATAAAAAATATGTTTGGAATCGCTGGATTAGATGATTGTTATAAAATATTAATGAACCTCCCTCAAAATTAAAGTTATTTATCAACGGTTTCAGCTTTAATTTACGGGACCCCATGTATAGAATATTTAATACAAAAATACTTTGTTATTCCAACAAGAACACTTATTTTTGCGACACATGATTCTACCTCGTATTTCGAGGGTCTCTTATTTATTTCATTGGGCCTTCTTCCTTCTTTTGAAATACACTTGATAATCGCGTGATATAAATTGATGTTATTTTTTAACATATTATAATAAAACGAAACAACACGTCTTTTATCAGTACTAGTTAGAAACACTTCTGAGGGTAGATGTATCAAATTTTAACTATTATACCGCCAGAACATGCGTGGGAGTGAGTGGCCCACGTGTTATCTGTCCATACACGCTCTTATTTGTTCAATTCGAAAACATTTGATCTTCAGTGATATATCGTAGAGATTTTGATCTTCAGTGATATATCGTAGAGATTTTGACACATACCTTATTATACACAAGCTGAGATTCAGTTATGTATTCAGACAAAGGAGCAAGATGTATCCGTGGAAAACGTTAAGACTGCACCTGAACAATATAATATTCAAACTAGTGGTCACATAAGAAGTCGAACCATAGAACATAACTCTAGGGCATAGATTCCTAAACTTATTTGACTCGACGCCCATTTTTATACGTCAATATTTTTCATCGCCCACCTTTGAAAAACTGTATCTCTATTTAAAATAATAGTAAATAGTAAGCGTATCTATGCGTATTTTTTTATATTCATGTTACATGTGCATTTTTAGAAATAACATAAAAATAAATGTTTCCTTTGACAGTTGGTCGGTTAATGACTAGCAGAAATTAGTGTTTTACCATTTTTTGTGACTGTGGATTACTTATCTAAATACCCATACCTGGAAAAAGGGTTAGAGCGGCTATTTTAATATACCCTAAAACGCATTATATTTCATGCAAAAAATATTTGCTTTACATATAATATAAAATGCTCAAAACATTTTTACACGACATTATTTTTTCAACAATCTGTTATTGCCCATTTTACTCCTCACATCGCCCACCAAATTCTCCCGAAGCCAGTGTTGCCCACCAAGATTCCTTCATCGTCCACAAGTGGGCGATATTGCCCAGTTTGGGAACCTATGCTCTAAGGGAACCAACTAGGTCTGCGACCAGGAATTTTATCAGCTAACATATATGGATACCAAGAAAAAAATAGGGATCCGTTTCTCGTTTCTGCAATCTTAGATCACTTGCAATATAAGTGTTCATTATCTTGGATCGGCCGTGACTTCTGTGATGATCAATGATTTATCCAAAGCATATGGGAGTCTTCGCTTCATAGTTCTGTAAAGCCTGAAGAAACCCATTTATTAAATCGTATGGTGCCTTTCAATACGTCCGAACTGGCGTTGGGTACATTGAAGAGCAAAGTCAGAAAATAATATTTACTAAGTCTCATTAATCGAGTCTTTGGACTTTAGAACTACTGGAGAAAGCACGGAATTCGTAAATCGTCATTGCATAAGTTGGCAAAACAACACAGGTGATGATGCAATAACACTGCGTACGTTTTGCGTACGTGAATAACAAGACAAATTAAGTCGTCAACTGGTGACTGCAGCCTGGAAACGAACTGAAGTGCTGCCTATCTAATATAAAACAAATATTTGATAAGATTTCAAAACTTATTTAAAGTGCATGCTCACATTTATAAGATTTCGAGTTGTCACCAATATAAGTAGTATATTTTTTATGATTAAAATATTAAATATCAATAAATAATTAATTTATCTGTTGTTTTATTGATATTTCCTTTCCATAACCATAATATTGTCCACGGCTCAAATAGATTAAGAAACACTGAAGGACACTCAAGTTCTACAGAAACTGTAGAGGTATTGGAGATAAAGGGGTAAAACATTTATGTTAAAAACTTATGTAAACTGAATAACCATTAAAGATCAAAATTTTCCGATCTGAACAAGTTAGAACGTGTGTGAACAGATACAACGTTCACCTTAACTTCAGGTGATGTTACAGTTTAACAACTATTGCCGATAGAAGACTTGTTGATCTGATATGGTAAAAAATAAATATCGCGCGGTTATCGAATTTCTCTCGAAATAAGGGAACATCCCGGTAGAACTAAAATTACGTTATGATACTGTTTCTATGTAAATGTTGTTTTAATTTCTGCCGGGCTTTTTTCTTCTTTTGGAAGAAATTTGACAAGCGGGCAATATTCTATTTTCAACATTTTAGAAACGAAATAATAGATACATCATCTATTGGCTCTAGTTACTAAGAGAATATAAAGATGTATTTGAAACTATAACATTGCCTATCTTCGCAGAGGGTATGGTAGTATATGTACCTGTAAGGCCAACATTATTCAGGTCGAAAACTTTTGGATATTAATGTTATTCGTTTGTATCGTATGTAATTTAATCTCACTTAATGATTTAAGCTAAAAAAATAGTTACCATAGTTTGTGATTTGTACAACGACGTGGTGGGTAATACTAAATGTGGCTAAGAATAAATATGTACTTAGGATTGATCTACTTTGACTAACAACAGCCTCTCTGATATGGTTTGCAGATGTTGATCGAATGAGTGCCAAAAGACTAACTTAACATACAAATTTGATTTATTCCTCTTACAGGCATTTCGGGATTTAAGATCTACGCTATATAAATATTTGTATACGCTATATACGCTATATAAATATTTGTCCTAAAATGTTAACTTGAGAGGGGTGCGTGGTATGAGACGACTGAGAAAGTGTGATTGGACTTACTGGAAGAAATGTTCTACTGAAAAAAAATCTTTTCTTTTTTAATGTTTTTTTTTTATTATTAAGAAACACTGCCTAAACACTTATTATATTGTCAACCCATGTATTATTCTAAGTGCACACATTATTTCAACTACTATCACCACTCGAGTACAATTTTACGATTAATTTCGGTAACATAAAAATATATATTCGAACAGAATTTAATGAAATAAGATAAATATTACTGACTTCTGTGACCATGTGGTACTACGTTTGTTCTCCTGCTGTGGGTTTACTTGTAGGGGGCAAGAATAAGAAGTAAACAAGTTTCTTGTTTTTTAACATACATATCTTTTATAACAATTTCTTTGTAAACAGTTTGTTGAATTAATTGCTATGTGGCAGTCCCTTACAACAAACTAGAAAGTTATTTAAGAGTGTAAAGTTTTAACCACACTGGAACGTTTCAATAACACTGGGTACCAATGGTAATCGTTCCCGTAACTCTCGGGTTGTATGATATGGTGGGTTCTAAAACAGTACCACAATAGCATTGAAATTACCATGTTTTTATGAATTAAACGGTAATTTCGTAATAATTTTAATTAAACATACTCGTAGGTACAACCAAAACAAATATTTTCAATTTACATGAGCCATATATATTTTTTATGTTGTATATATAATGGTTTTCCGTGGTTTTTACAATATTGATGTTGATTTCCATTTTTGTTACATAGTCTGTTTTAAAATTGTTGTTTTGAGTTGAATTTCGTTTATTTTCGTGTTGTATGATTCATTTTGGTTTTGATTTTTTCCAAAGCTACCGCCGTTAAAATAAATAAATAATTGTTTATTAAATCGTTCAAATATTTCAGTTTTATTTTTATATCTCAATAAATACGAATCGTTATATAATAATATTTTGAGCATTACATTGAAAATTAAGTCAATATTGAGGAATCAATTCAAATATTTATATTCACTTGAATAATTCAAATATCATAACCTTTCCGCTTGAATAAAATAATTTTATATGTCATATTGTTTATTCCAGCTCAAAGGAATAAAGATATCGAGACACGTGTAACTTAATAACCACACGAGTAGGAAAATCAACTGTCTCATTTCATATAAATATATCGAAAAATAATTGATTCCCGGTAACAATTTTACGATAATTGCGAATGAAGATGGTTTTTGTAAAACAAATAAATATCGTTTCCCTGAAGTAGAAGTTAAAAAAATGTTAAGACATTTAAAAAAATATATATTAAATTCTATGGAAGATAATTCGAAGAAATCTTCAAGATAATCAGTTTATAGTACATCTTTTCATGTTTGACATGTATGTAAATTTGAATCATTGAGTTTGTAGGAACTACGGTCGTCGCTGAATATTGTCAACACACACGGTCAACGACCGACGAAACGACCTTTGGATATGTCCAAAGGTCGCATACCAAAACATTGAAATTGTTTACCCACAAATACTATTTACGATACATTCCACAGTAGAAAGAGAACGCATCACGCTGTCTCGCCGTTTTCGCCAACAAATTGTCTACCCACAATATTATTTGCGATGTCTGCAATATTTCAATCGACCATTTCTGCACGCACAGAAGCGAGATAAAAATATATTGCGAGCGCACTCCCGCGCCCATTCTGAAATGTATAAATACCCACTTACCGATAAATAAAGCATCATTAATTATTAATTATTATTCATTGATGCATTCACTCTCTCTTTCCGCATTGCTAATTGACGTATTTTATTTAAATACCAAACAATCAAAATCATCATCGCGTCCATCAAGGACATTTCGCTAAAAGTTGTTCTATGCACTTCTATGACTTCTATCAACGGGTTTTAGATCCTACTGTTATTCGAAAAAAGGGTTCCAGAAAAAAAAGGGATTCGGTACAAGAGTTCTTCTGGTAACAATACTTTTACACGCTAGATGTATGCTTGTGTAATGCTTACAAGTGCGATTATGAAAAACTAGTTTCCCTTTTCTTCTGTGGTGTTAAAACTAAAAACTAAATAATTGGAGGCGAAAACAATGTTTGTTGTTTTTCGATCATACTCTCCAATGTGTCTTATACTCCAATTGTGATAAATTTTAGGTTACCATACTAATGAATGAATTGTACTTAGCCAGAGATACAAATATAAGTTACTAATCCATATTATACACGTTCATCTGATAGGTATCACGCGATATAACGAAAATATACGAAATTCCTGAATACTGGTTTATTTTGTGCAAGTTATTTATTACACTTCAGTAACAATTTTGCCCAATCCAAATATCCGATGGCAAGGATATCCAAATTCGGCAGCTTGACTCTGCTACATTCTTTCATTCGTAAGAGTTTTTTTATACAGAAATATTTTTGCATAGCTTTGTAATGCTATTAAAAATATGATACGCAGCATATAAGCTACAGAAAGACATACATTTTTAGTGTAAAAAGTAGTCGTAAGACATTGATTTATAAGAAAATAAATTGAACACAATTTTTTTGTACACACATCTGTTTTATTTATTGAGATCACTACTGGTTTCAAAATCATCTGTCTTCTTCGTCATTGTGTGAAGTGGAAATATAAAAAAAACATGTTTATATATTCCTTCTTCCTTCATTTATGGTGCATTAATATTTTTTTACACAATTTAATCGATATTGTATTTTTAAATCAAATATATTTATTTGTGTTTAAAAGCTTACATATACAGGTTAAACCCAATTATATACAAAGCTTAAAAATATACAATAATAAGAAATAATAATTAATAAATAAGAAATAATTGTTAAGCTGAAACAACTAGCTCACATAAAAATACTCTCAAAAAGCTCAAAATACTTTCTTTAAAAACATTTTTTGAATGTTGCAGAATGTCAATATCCGAGGCCCGATTCAAAAAGAACAGCCCGTGAAGCAAAAAAAGAGCCCTTGGAAATTTATTTCTACTTATTGCCAACCTACATGTATCAACATTTCTTTACTTTGTCAGGAATATAAACCACATATGTTTCAATATGGTGTGACTAAATGTTGCTCCCGGTAACAAATTAAAAAATATAGAATGATACTTTGGGGACGGTTGTCCCGAATGGAAAGATGATGAAGATGATCGTTGTTTTAATAAAACTAGTTTGAAATCGGAATATGCAAAGAGGTATTTTATTGTTAAACGTTGGTATTTATAATATTTGGAATGTGCGTAGAACGGCGCAGAAGATATGTCGCCGTCTCGTTTCCGCTGAACAATATATTTATTGTTGCACGTCCCGTATTTATATGATTTGTAGGAAGGCGCAGAAGATATGTCGTTGTCTCGTTCTCGCTAAACAACAACAGCGACTCGCGTCTCGACCACAGGGAGCAAAGGTCGCTACAATACCAATTGACAACAAACACTCAATCAACTAGAAGTTTGACCTTTATACATTAATTTGATGTTATAAATTCACTTTACTCCAACTGATCGACTGCTTGCCGTGTCACTGTGTGGGGATTGGATGTTCGAACATTTCCCGTGGCGTAAAGTTATCGACTGACAAGTTTTAATGTAGACAATGTGACCTAGACCAAAATTAATAGTCTGACCGACATACAAAATTTATAGTCTGACCGATATACAAAATTAATAGTCCGACCGATAAACAAAATTAATAGTCTGATCGATATACATAATTAATAGTCCGACCGATATACAAAATTAATAGTCTGACCGATATACATAATTAATAGTCTGACCGATATACAAAATTAATAGTCTGACCGATATACAAAATTATTAGTCTAACCGATGTTCAAAATTAATAGTGCAACCGATATACAAAATTAATAGTCTAACCGATATTCAAAATTAATAATCTGACCGATATACAAAATTAATAGTCTGATCGATATACAAAATTAATAGTCCGACCGATATACAAAATTAATAGTCTGTCCGATATACAAAATAAATAGTCTGACCAATATACAAAATTAATAGTCTGACCGATATACAAAATTAATAGTCTAACCGATATACAAAATTAATAGTCCGACCGATAAACAAAATTAATAGTCTGACCTATATACAAAATTAATAGTCTGACCGATATACATAATTAATAGTCTGACCGATATACAAAATTAATAGTCTGACCGATATACAAAATTAATAGTCTAACCGATGTACAAAATTAATAGTGCAACCAATATACAAAATTAATAGTCTGACCGATGTACAAAATTAATAGTACAACCGATACACAAAATCAAAAGTCTGACCGATATACAAAATAAATAGTACAACCGATATACAAAATTAATAGTCTGACCGATATACAAAATTAAAAGTCTAACCGATGTACAAAATTAATAGTGTAACCAATATACAAAATTAATAGTCGGACCGATATACAAAATTAATAGTACAACCGATACACAAAATCAATAGTCTGACCGATATACAAAATTAATAGTACAATCGATGTATAAAATTAATAGTCTGACTGACATTCTAATTTCTAATAACAAAATTTTATGATTTGTATTCAGCGAAAGGCCTCATACACCCAAAACTTTTAAGTGAGGTAATTCAACCACATGGCTCCCTTATTCAATGGATCAACAACAAATTCGTATGAAATTTAACTTTAAATACTCATTTTATCAGTAAATTATGATTAAAAACTAAGTATTTAGGTCGGATTGTGAATTCCAGCAAAAGTTGTTAAAATGCTTATTTTCGACCTAAGGTGTTCCCGGAAACGAAAAAAAATATATAAATTAAGTGTCCAAGTCATGTTATAGAGTACGTTTGATAACGAAACTCACGTATAATAGACAAATGCGAATGTTGTTGCTTTTCCACATTCGGTAGCATCATCATATATGTTAAGATGACGAACTAAAAGTAATCCATATGCATTACTTTTATGATGAACAAATATGCATTACTTAATAGATCGTCTTCTTATAACATATGATAGCGTGCAAAGACGAAAATCATGCTCTTTGAAAACGTGTTTCCCTTTTATGTTACTTAAGAAATTTTTTAAGTTACGAGTATAAAAATAATTTACTAAGCAAATTTATGCTGTATGGATAAATGAGATTCGTTGTATGGGACTACAGACAAATTGTGGTTGGATAAAGTGAATGAAATTTTGAAAGAATGAAATGTAAGGAATAATACACACATACCATCACACTACATCTCTGTCGGGGTAGAAAGAGCGCCAGAATTTCTTATCTCGACACACATTCTCTTTCTCTTCCATATCCAAACACTTCATACCGCTTCTACGATATCTCGATAATATTACTTATTTGATCCAATCATATTTTCCTTGGACTTCCTCTCAAACACCTTCCACTCACATCTGCACTTTATATTTGTTTTGTTAGTCTTTCTTCACTCATTCGTTTCACATGTCCAAACCATATTTTCGTCATCTTCTTCATATTACTTAACACCTCAACATTAAGTTCACATTCATCCCTTATCTCCACTCCATTTATGCTTCTCAATGCACGCATTTCTACAGCATTTATTCGGATCCTATAAGTATTTTTCACGTTCCTGTTTTACTCCCATACATCAAAGTTGGCACCAAAATTTGAGGTGCCTAGCCGCGCGGTAACGAACTGGACTTCCATACGGAAAGTCGTTGGTTCGAATCCCGCGCTGTGCTACTCCTTTCGAGCGACACAAGCTCTTTTTCCGCCTAGTGTTCGAGGATATAAGGATCCTATGACTTTGGTCGTGTATATTCTTTAAAACAAATATTATTGTGGACTATCATCTAAACAGATTTTATTACTGTCCGGTTTGAGTATATATGTTTAAGTGCCCCATTAACTTTGTTTCCAATTTCTATACGCCATTCTATCCTCTTAACTCTTCCATCACTTGGGAACATACTACTGCAATAGCAAAATTCCTCAACTTGCTCCAATCTTTCATTATTCTTGAATATATCGCATTTACTTTTCCTTTTACACTTTTCTATCATCATAAATTTTCTCCTACTGTATTCCTTCTGTAAGAAATAATAGAAAACGAAAATAACTGTATGAAAAATGTATGCTTATATTTAAGGCAAAGGAAGAATGTCGCGATAGAAAGGTTTGGCTGTATTCTCTGCCTACCCCAACAGGGAAATGGCGTGATGGTTTTGTATGCATAATTAGCTTAAGTCTTGATTTGAAAACTTTTTTTTGCAAATTGTTTTTAAAACACCGAACTTACTTTACTAAAGTTTACAATCAATAAAATTGATTTGAAAAGCAAAATAAGGAATTGATTCTATAAAGTGTACGAAGAATATTAATTAATTTTCGCTGAATTTATTCAAATTTATCCACTTTTATTTAAGAGATCCTTTTGACGCCCAAAATTAATGTAGGGAAATTGAACACAGAAAAAAAAGTTTTCCGGAATAAAAAAACTTTGAAAGAGAGTGGGGATCCCGATAAATTATTGACGCAATCCTCAAAAAAAGTTGGTCCTATCGCCTGAGGCCCGCTAAATTAGCACACCCCTTGGGGATCGTGAGCAAAAATAATCGGATCAAATTAACTGCCTAGAAACTAGTGACCTAAGGATAACGAAAAAAGTTTGCCACATTAAAAAAACATTATAATTGCCTTACCCCACTCTGAATGGTGCGCTCCTAATTCTGTTTGAAAACATTTTGTAAAAGGACAGCCCTATATTATCGTTAAGTCCTTAATGATCATATCGGTTTGTCCTTTGCGTGAGAAAAATGTTACTTTCTTATCTATGTATCGATTTTCCATATTCTGTTTTGCGTCTTGAACATTTTTATTTTCCTACGTATATGTAACACGTCTCTGCAATATTTTTTCATGACAAAATAAAGATGTTCACTTTCGGAGACCAATTATATATATTGAACAAATTTTATGTATTTATTTTATAATTTGTATAGATAAATGTATTATTATACTGTATAATACCATACAGAATTTATTGCAAGTGAAAATATCATCACCAGTAACGCGATAAAGCAACTTGCGCGGTATAAGATTCTCGAGTTGAGAAATGGTCTTAAATTATGATAAGTCTCAACATTATTAATATTTAAGTTAATTTCTGTAATAGTCATCTGCTTTATATGTTTCCCGTTCAAAATCCATCCTTATTTTACCTACCTACTCCCATACCCATATTAGTCAACCCTCTCCCCCCTCTTCTGTACCTAATACAATTTGGAAAAATATGTTATATTTTAGACATTAGTTATTAAGCAAATCTTCACCTGACGAGAAAGACAGAGATCTTTGAAATTGGCAGTGAACTCAAGTAAAATAGTGGTGAATACCAAAAACGGGAAAGGTTTTATTAATATCACTTTTTTCCTGAAATATTTTAACTTTTTTACTGAAATATTTTAATTTTTTTACTGAAATATTTTGATCTGTCAATAATACCAGGTAAGATCACTCTTGAGACGAGTCTCTCTTAACAGTGGTACATAAATTATTATTTTATCATTATTTCCATAAGACGACCTCCGTCGCCTAGTTGGCGAGATTGTCTTTCGAACCCAAGATAAATGCCTAGTTATTTTAAAAATGGTTATCAAATAGTTTTCTTTTCAATGTATACTTAATTTCCTTCTGATTGGTTGTAAAATATTGTTACATGACAATGAGCCCATGAGATTGAACTTTATACAACAAAAGCGTAATGCAATACAATACAAATAAATACTATTAGATTTTATTAAAAATCCTACTGCTTACATTTTTCTCTTTTTTTGAATTTTTACTTTTACGACCTCCTTGACTTTGTTGATAAGACACTTATCTTCCAGCCCAGGTGTAACTGGTTCAATTCCCGTTTTTAAAAATCCCGCAACAACTAGGAAATTCTCGAAATTAGAAATAAAACGTTATATTAAGTCTCAACATTATTAACACTCAAGCTAATTTCAATAACAGTCCTCTGCTAAATATGTTTCCCGTTCAAAAGTCAACTTTTTGACACCTACTTAAGTCCCTGCTCTTATTGGCCACTACTCCCCTCCCTACTCTCCTGTATATATTACAAATAGGAAAAAATATTTTAGACATAACTTAGGTCATCTTCACATGACGAGGAAGGCGGGGGTTTTTGAAACCGGTAGTGAACTCAAATAAAACAGTGTTGAAAAAACAAAACACACAAATAAGTGTTTTATTTATTTTATTATAAAAATGCAAATATGACACTACAGAGTGAATCAAGCGTCTGTATTAAGATTTAATTAATAAAATAAACTCTTTTTAATATAGTTTTCGGCAATGCAAAATAATATAAATTTTCGCATGAAAGGAATTTTACACTGACTAGCAGTATATAATTATCATTATCGTTGCCATCATGCCATATCCCTATTAGGGTAGGCGGAAACGGCAGACATATTTCTGGAGTGATGAAGTGTGAGGAGTTGAATTTCGCAAGATGTTTCCAGTTGTAGTTGAGTGTCACTGTTTGTCAGGTTGATGAGAGCGTGCAACGTGGTTTTGTTTTTGTGTAATCAAAAATCGGAAAGATGTATCGATTTATTTTTTCATGCTAAATATCCTCAGTGAGATACAGGCAAAAGCCTAGTTTACTGGGGATACGACAAATGAAAGGCAACAAACCCAGATCCATTAAAATTGTATGTCCAAATCAAATTACCTGTTGTTTTTTCGCAAATTGTGTATATTTCTTGTCATGTGTAATAATAAATAAATAAATAAATAAATATTTTCCTTCTGCTAAGTCCACACACCTCGTCATGTATACTCTCCTATTATAAAGACTTTTCAAACTCTTATGTTTCAGAATTTGATTGATTTGACAGTCCTACGTTTTTATGTTTTTTTATACTGAAATAATAATTATAGACAAAGTTTTTAATTTACAATTCTTAAAAACTCTCGCATTTATAACACTTAAAAATTCTCGCATTAACAATACTTAAAAACTATCGCATTTGTACATGTCGCTTTTCGCATTTGTACAAAACCTTTGATAATATTCCAACTATAAACTGAAAGGCTTATTTAATATTAAAAAAATGAAAACAAACGTCTTTTGTAATAAACTGAATTCTACCTCTTACTTATATCGTGTCTGGGGGAGTCGCACATTTAGAAGTTGGCGGTTTTTGTTTAGGTGACGATTAAGGCTTTTATTCTGCTCAACTCTTTGTTTTCTTCTGTTGGCTCCCCTTTTATCCTCCACACAAGTGTTGCCAACACTAGCCAGTTTTATGGAAATTTATTCCCGGGGTGTCTCCTTATTCCGACTTTAGTTTTATTTCACCCAATGCACAGAGTCGGCTGATAAAAAAACAGGAAGTATTATATATAATAAATGTAATCAAATCTTTTCGACTTTATGTATGTACGCTTGATAAATTCACATAGTTAATAAATACATTTGTTAAAACTGAATATATTTCATACACTTCAAACAAATTAAAATTTTCTTAAAAAAAATACACATAATTCTTTCTATGACTTGTTTTCTGTCATTTAAATGATTTTGGGAATCTCCGCTATTGTTTCACTGGAAAAATTGTTAACGAGGCAGGTAAAAAATGTGAAGCGACTCGCTGTTTTTATGGTTAACTACCGATAATTATTAATTGTTACAAATACTGAAACAAATTCATCACCATCAGTTCTAAAACCTTACATGGCTCTAGGATTTTCTGAAGCTAATTTCTGTCTGCAGCATCCCTCATCCAATTGGTTATATCCTGTGTGCGGTAGTTCTCTGTTACACCATCTAGCCACTCAGGTTTGCTCTCCCCTTCCCCTTCGCCCCAACGGTTCGCTGAACAAAGCCTTCCTTCAAGGTGAATATCCTGCATGCGGTATAAATACTCAATCCAGCATAGTGCTGTAATTTTTATAACTTTTTCTCCTTTGGTTAATTGTACAGGGTGTAGTGTTCTTTATAACACCTGATTATTAATTGTCAATGTCAAAAAAAAACTACAAATATAATAATATTTTTTATGGTATAAATGCATTAATTTGTTACCTCCTACAAAAAGCCACGTATTTTTGTAAATACTATATGTTCCTATTTACAGGATTTTTTTTTCATAATTATCTCGCACTTACTTACTGAATTCTGAAATCTGAGAAGATAACCTGTTTTATGGTAATTTTCTTAATTAAAAGGGTTACAATATACTTTTAAAAATTTGCTGGTTTTTTTAAAAAGGAACAATTAAATTTTCATCACTAATATATTGAGACTAATTTGTTCTTTATAATGTCAAACAAGAATTTGAAGATTTTAGTACAATGTATCAATTGTATTTAAACACAACATTCACAAAATGATTTTTATGGTCTGCTTGCGATCGATCTCTCAATTTTTCAATCAAATATTCCGAAGACAACAAGAAGGCCTTAAAAGCCTTATGGTGGTTGATACCCTAACCAAAGAAGACGTGGTCACAGACGAGGTGAAATAACTTAGAAAAAGAGGATTGAAGACGTGAAACGCTTGGATCAATGTGAAAAAGAGAAGTGAGAAACATGAAAACTATTCACTGTCAATGTGAGAAATACATGACTTATTTGCCAATTGATACTAAATATTCCGTTTCAGTTGTTAGTTATCAGTTTTATCGATTACATTCTAATTGATATAAAGGATTGGATGGTTTTAACTATAGAGACATTAGTATTTGACTTTGAACTACCCTGGAGAACCTCGAAATCTTTTAGCAGTCACCTTAATAGGAATTGGGATAACAAAGGACAATGTGGCTAAATGGGGAATATTACGTGATGGATGGCCTCTTTGTATCTGCGGTAAGGAGCCGTTCAAACGATACTTCCTCAAGGAGAGCAATGTCCAGGTGGCAATATTCTAGGAGAAAATTATTTAATACTTTTGACACAATAAGAAAAAGAATAGCCAAATATATTTGGGTTGATGAATATAAAAATGAGTGCTAGCAATTAAATATAATACATATTTCACACCGAATCCCTTTTTATGTAGGCAGAGATGACAGATCTCTAAACTTTTCAACCCAAGCGCACATCTTGTCATGCACACTTTTCTTTTATTTATATTCCTCACTTTATTTTTTTTTAAATCTGATTCTGTTTCATTTACGTCTTGCAGACACACTTAACACTTCGGACTTGTGTACTCGCTTAGGCATTATTTTGTTATTTATTTTCTACACATGTCCAAACATCTTGAAACTCATTTTCTGGTCTTGCTTAAAACATCTTTTCATCCATGTATTATTTTCTGATGTATGTAAACGATGGCACCATCGTACCTTTGTGTATTGACATTTTTGCTACTTTTGATACATCGCGGTTAATGTTAATTAAATTGAGTGCTCCGTTTATCATGTAAAAGGTCGTCAATTTTAGATTGAGTGATCCGTTTATCATGTAAAACGTCGTCAATTTTAGATTGAGTGCTCCGTTTATCATGTAAAAGGTCGTCAATTTTAGATTGAGTGCTCCGTTTATCATGTAATAGGTCGTCAATTTTAGATTATACTTATTTGACACAAGGAAACATACATACGAGTTCTCGTATGCTAAGGTTATTTAATTTTTAAAGTATTTCAATTATAAACAAATGTTTTGTTTTTATTTTTCATCAGTAAATAATGAATACATTTTAAATATAAATGTCAAAAATATTTGGCACTCCCTTAATAATATTTTAATGATAATTTTTTTTAATTAGTCCTTGAATGAAGTTTTATCTAAGCCGTCCCTTTGGTTTGCTGCAAAGGTCTAAGAAAAGAGAAAACGAAAACAAAACTCTGATTTTAAACAACGTATAAATAATTGTCAAGATAAGCGCGTTTTGGGCAAATTGCGTTTCCAGATATTTTAAAGAATTATCAAAATTTCGCTTTGTTTAAAACTTTGGTTAATAACTTAACTTTTGTACTCTGTTTATATTACAATTACATATATTTTTACGTTATTTCACGTATTTTTCAAGTATCTGGCTAAATTAAATAAGTTTTAAATAAAAACCATCGTTTATTGTCTCGAGCTTTTGAAGACACTGACTTCTCATAATAGTATGTTAACCTCAACATTACAAGTGCTAAAATAGCGATATGAAAATTCAATTTAAGTTCAATTGAGTTCAATTTAAGTTCAACTAAAATCTTTTCCGAAATTTGGTTCATCATAACAGAATTGATGTCATTTTCTTAATACACATATGGTAATGTAATTCACATACGAGTACGCCGCTTGAATAACTATAAAAATGTTTTTTAAATTTTTTATTAATATTAGATATACTTTTCATATAATTCATTTTATTATATAAATTGGTTTAGTTTAATAAATAAAAGTGAAAACTGAGACATGAGAGTAAGTTGAGGAAATTTTTAAACCATGTTCACAAGATATAGTCACGCGAAGTGCTATATTGAAGTATGTTCACAAGATATAGTCACGCGAAGTGCTGTGTTGAAACATGTTCACAAGATATAGTCACGCGAAGTGCAATATTGAAATATGTTAACAAGATATAGTCACGCGAAGTGCTGTGTTGAAATATGTTCACAAGATATAGTCACGCGAAGTGCAATATTGAAATATGTTAACAAGATATAGTCACGCGAAGTGCAATACCAGAATACTTTAAGAGAAAAAAACTGTTCGCTTATAATTTGATCCTGGTCCTAATATAGTACATAAAAGGATATGCAAGGGAAGTTTGGGTATGGCAGTAAAGAGATGAAAATCAGATAAATGCGGTAAAAATAAGAGTGTCGCGTCTAACAGAATAAGTAATGATGATATAAATGTAGATTAAAATAAGATTCACCGCTTATGATTAAGAAAAGAACATTGAGATGAATCAGTCATCAAGAAAAAAAGTATGATTTAAGACTTAGTAAAATAATCTTGACGGGCAATTAATTCTTAGGATAAGAGTTTGGGCGGACCTGAAAAAAAGTCGTACGACGAGATGAATGAAATAAGAAAGTTATCATACGAGAAAAAAAATGTCCTTTTTTTATATGCATAGTGCAATTGAATATGATCCGTTTGAATATTTAAATAAATAAACATAATTTGAATAAGTAGAAATAATAATTCATTTCAAATAAATTTTTCATTTTCGAAACGTGTTCATTAAAGCTTTCATTATATTTAAATAATAGAGAAATCAAAAACAGATTATCAGTAATCTCCTTTTATCCGTGGACAATAAGTTCCAAGAACCCCAGTGAATGCCTGAAATCACTGATAATATTGAACCTTATAAGGTATACCATATATTTTTCTATGTGGCATTTTTATCAGTTTTTCCATCAACATATTTTATTGTTTTATTCTCAACCATATTTTTGTGATGATATGATGATGAAAGTGAGTATGTGATAGATAAAATGGGATAAATTACATAGCGTTAGGCTACTTTTGACCTTCTGTTGATAAGTGGAAATTTTTCATTTAATATTTTTGAACAGCGATCGACCACGGATAACAGAAACCGTCGAAATTAAAACCGCGGTTGAGGAGGGACTACAGTATAAATTATTTAATTCCAATTAATTAGAGACCTCCGTCATCTGGAGATGGGCAATTACTGGCATCCTGATTTTTTGGGTTCTAATTCCAACTGACTAAAAAAATGCCTCATTCCGGTTTTCCATCACTTTTCCATTATACACGACTAAGGGCTGTGATCAATAAGGAAACTTATTTCAACTCTAATGACTACCTTATGTTATAATCATCACCATCAAGATATAGCCTTATTAAAGAAGAAAAGACAACAGATCTCAACTTCAGAATTTCCTGGTACACACATTTCACTTCATGCATGTCCAAACACCTCGTCATCCACATTTTCCTACAATAAAGACGTTTCATACCACTCCCTTTATAATTCATTAATTAATCTTTTCCCTATTTTTTACTTTTTTCAAACTCCTTTTATCTTATTTATGATTCAAATATATATTATTTCTGAATTGAATAATTATTAATTATTTCTACGTGGCCAAACAATCTTAATTTTCCTTATTTTTTCACACATTCTATGCAACTTTATCATCTCTACCGTTTTTTTCATACTTTCTTCCCTTTTGCCACGTTCGAGAATTGCTTTCATACCCCCCTGTTTAGACCAATAATCTGGTTAAGATCACATACTGATTTCGTCAGTCAGGAATTTCTATTGGTTCACAATTCTTCACTCCAGCGGCTTGGTGATTTGTATATGTTTTTCTTTCCCCGAATATTGTCAACAAACTTTATACTTTCAAAGTTATCTAGCTCTCACCCTGCAATTATATAATACTTTTGTAGTCGTATAACACTTAAATCTTATCTAGTAAACCTGGCAGATTTTTCACTATATGGCAATTTCTTCAAACCATCCAAGAAAATATCAAAGTGATCTCGGGGGAAAACCAGACTGGAATCCTAAAAAAAAACGTGTTCCAAAGAAAATCGAATCCACAATCCCTGGAATGGAAGATAAGAGTTTTGCCAACAAGGCTATGGAAATCATCACTAGTGTTTCAAAGAAATGAAAGTCACCTTGATGGTACATCACTAAAATATGATCTTTTACATCGAGTTCTTACAGGGAGGAGTGATTCGTTATTTTTTTTGTATAGAGCATTCTGAATTTTCGTCGCTTACATAAAAGATTTTAAAATAAAGAAAGCATCATGAATTTATCGTTTATAAAATTGTTTTACTGTTTGTAAATATTTTTATTAAATTATAACCACCTTTAAATTGATAATTTCATCTATGAACGTGTCGACCTTAACATATAACTACCCTTAGTTTGATAATTTCATCTATGAACGTGTCGACCTTAACATATAACCACCCTTAGTTTGATAATTTCATCTATGAACGTGTCGACCTTAACATATAACCACTCTTAGTTTGGTAATTTTATCGAACGTGTTGACCTTAACATATAACCACCCTTAGTTTGATAATTTCATCTATGAACGTGTCGACCTTAACATATAACACACCCTTAGTTTAATAATTTCATCTATGAACGTGTCGACCTTAACATATAACCACCCTTAGTTTGATAATTTCATCTATGAACGTGTCGACCTTAACATATAACCACCCTTAGTTTGTTGACCTTAACATATAACACACCCTTAGTTTGATAATTTCATCTATGAACGTGTCAACCTTAACATATAACACACCCTTAGTTTGATAATTTCATCTATGAACGTGCCGACCTTAACATAATAATTTACATTTCTTATGTATAAAATTGAAGCTGTCAAAAATATAAATTGTATGGAATAAAATATCAGGTGTAGTGGACTTTAAAAATTTATAAACCGTTAGTGAATATGCTTATTCAAATCACAATAAGCCTTATATTATATTAACAACATAAAAGGTGTTTTCATGTGTTTCTATACATGTTTGTAAGAAATTTATTACAATCCGCTTTGTCATACACAAAGGTCTCATATCGGTTTCATCTATTTTATGACCCGGTTTAAACAGAAAAACAGGATGTTTACCACATCTGATTCTTCTGTTGACGATTTAATAGGAGTTTCAAGTAAAACTGCATAGTTAAATAATAACATTGTTTCACTATTCTCGCGTTAATTCGTTAGTCAATATGAGTGCATTTAAAAAAAACAGTGTAGATTAAATAATAAATAAATACAATGTAATAAAATAAAAATACATATTATTAATTTTCAAAACCAAATTGAAATTCATTTTTATTATTGTTTTGAATTTACTTTGTGGAACTTTATATTAGAATATTTATTATTAAACACTTAACAGTCGGATTTTTAACACGCGACGTAACACAATGACGAACTGTGTTCGGAGAAAACAAGTTGAAATAAGATCTGCCCAAACGACGCTAGAGAGAAACACTACCAACAAGTCGAAACAAGATTTACCCGAACAAGGCTCGGGTTCGTGAGTATAAAAAGAAACTTCGTGCCCGAGTCCCGCTCGGGCAAAACTGTCAGGTGGTTAAATAATTTTGTAATTTCACTTATCATATAAATAATTTACATTAATTATTTACAAGTGAGAGGAAATGTTAGTGCTGTCATATCTTCCTATATCAACAGGGTAATGTATAATTAATATGCTGAAATAATATAATATAAACGATAAGCCGTGAATTCTTAAAAAAATGCGAGGAACGAGTGAAACAATAAAACATTGACCTTACCTTTTTTTATATTTCAGCTTTTACTTTGTAAAAAATTAGCGGCGGAATGAATACAGTTTTTCTTATTTAAAGTTTAGTTCTGTCTTTTAAGAGTCATGAGTTTTGTTATCTTAATAGCTTTTTTTGGTTGAATAGAATAATTAATTAAGTAAAATTAAACGAGTACATTTGATAAATGTGTAATAATTAACTGTCCTAATTTAAAATTTTTTTTTGATCGCATATTAATTAATCTGTTCAATTAACTACCCATAAAAATTAATTTTACTAAATATGCTCAGTTTAATTTATGCAATTTTACAATTTAATTTAAAACCATGAGATAGTATGTAGGTATCAGGATTTGATATTATTGAAATGTGTTTTTAAAATTTTCACCATAATTTTATCAGTCTATGTTAGCGTGTTTGGTTGTCGTTGAATTTTTTAGACAGTTTTAGTCCGTTTTATTTACTTAAAACCTCTTTAAAGTCTTTCTAGTTGGTTGAAAGAGCTTGCCACAAGAAAATAAACCGGCTTAGTTGTACTATATACAACGTAAGTTAAAAACAACACATTTAATTAAATTATATTTCAGTTAAACTTGTTTTTTTTTTTTAAATCACAAAAGATAAACCACTGCGTTTATTTCGGCAACATGTCCTATATATTCAAATAAGAAAAGATCATATAAGGATTTTTATACGTTTGAAACATCGAAACTCAATTTGTTTTTATGTGTGTCGAAAGTCCGATTTGGGTTTACCTCAGAACCAGGCTTTCCTTCTACCCTCCAGCACGGGGGTGAAATAGATGGAATGAAACTGATACAAACGCTGACTCCATTCTCCTTACAATTCAATTATATGAGTTTATAAAAGAATAAACTTCTTTTATTGTTATTTGAAGTGAGGATTTTTTTTCACTTGAACTCAATAAGATTCGATTATGTACTCGGTTTTGTTTTGTACGCTCATAGTTTTTCTCTTTTATAAAAAAATAAAAACATTTTATAAAAATGTATTATGTGGAGAAAAAAGTTAAATCAAGGGATTTTCATTTCAAAACTACGAGTATAAATAATCGATATATCGCGAAAGTGAATAATTGATGCGAATGTGGAGCGTGTGATGAGGAGTTGAAATACAGTTACTAATCGAAGGTAAATGGATTTGTGTAAATTCAAGGATTGCACTTCGAGAAGATATTACTTTGGGGGTCATACATATTCGTATCATATATACATTAAATAGTAGTATACTTACGTTAATTTACTCACGTAATAATTTACGTAAGACCTTATAGATAACTACGATATAACGACTATGAGTTTATATAATATATTACTAGAATGTGAAGGGTATGACCTTATATATTACTGGGATATGACGACCTTATATATCACTACGATATTACGAGTATGACCTTATATGTTGACTTTGATATTACGAATATGACCTTATATGTTGACTTTGATATTACGAGTATGACCTTATATGTTGACTTTGATATTACGAGTATGACCTTATATGTTTTATAGTATTATTAGTATATCTTTATATATTTTTTTAATATTTTTCCGAAAATAAAACACGCAAGGTCACTGGTAAAAATAAAGCAAACTCATATTATTGAAGGTTATAATACATACGTAGATATGTGAGTAAATAACTGATGCAAATGTAGAGCGTGTGATAAGTTGTTACACAAGATTTTTATGTAGTTGTTAAGATTATCATTTGATGTAGTTGTTAAGAATTCTATTGCAATCTTTTGGAATTCAGGTATATGATTGCAGAGTTTAATTGTTCAACTTGAGTGTTTTAGAATTAAGAACAAATGTATGGAATTTGTGACTAAAGCACAAGACCATTTCGTCATGGACCTTGCCTTGCGAAATGCTTCTCGATATCCACAAAATTGTATTTGTATTTTATATTCTTCTTCATAGTTTTCCACGAAAACGATTTAAGTGGTATTTATTTTAATGTGGATGGTAAGAAAATAAAAAAGTTTGTCATTTTAATCTGAAGCAGCAGTTGTTTTAAACAACCTAGATTTAATGAAGTCATTGGAATATCATATGGCAAAAGTGAAAAGTATGACAAACATAGGAACATGTGTGACGAAATAAAAAAATAAGAGGCCACGGATGTGTTGCATGATGGCGTGTATAAGTCATAATACTTTAGATATCTACCCAAAAATCAGAGACAACATTATCAAACGGTTATTATCTGGAAGAAGGTAGACTTATTATACTTTGTTGACATCTCAGATAAAAGATCTATTTCAAACCTTTTAACGCCAATACATAAGTTCCTTTATTATAAATTGATTGCTTGATAATTTTTTTTGCTATTGTGGCAATCGCCCACTCGGCGTTCATACATACGGTCAATGACCGATGAAATGACCTTTGGATTCCTCGATAAATCTAAGTAAACAAGTCCGAAGGTCACCCGCCGGCCAGTCATCCCGTAGCCGAGCGGACCGCACTCCATACTAGAGAGAGAACGCACCACGCTGTCTCGCCGGTTCCGTAAATAGATTGTTACCTACATACAACAATTCATCGTTTTTGCATTTACAGAAACGAGACGCAGACATATCGCGAGCGCATTCTCGCGCGCATTCTAAAAATATATAAATACCTCTGTTACTAATAAAATTGGACAGACTCTCTTTCCGCATTGCGATCTAACGTGTTTTATTATTTATCAACAAACCATCATCATCTCTTCCCTATCGGACGATCTGCTAAACTATTATTATTATGAGAAAAAAGGAGTCCGCAAATCAAACTTCTCCTGTTTACCTCTCCGGCGTATTATCTCGCCTTTTTCTTGGTTGTTTTTGTATCGAGGATGTCGCAGGAGTAAACCACACGATCACCTACAGTTGCAACAATAGTTTGCACAATTCCGCTTTATATATCTCACATTTTTATAGACCAATAAAAGAAAGCATAAAAATGTACTTAATACACGTTTGTAAAACGTGCTTGTTAAATGAATGATAATGCATACAATACAAGAACCAATTCTGCAGAGGTTTCTATCCATCATAAAGTTGTCCTCCTCAGGTGTCACAAGACATTTACATTTATCATATTGAACGATTCACGATGTTCGATTGGAAAAGATTGTTGTGTTGATTAATACAGATGACCTTCTTGCCCAAGTTGGTGAGACGCCTGTCTTACCAACTTAGCTACGCCTAGTTTGATTCCCATCTGTATCTTGGCTTGATTCTTATTGATATCTTTGTGAATGGCAATAAACTCCCTTAGTTATACAACACAAGATAATAAAATTATTTAAAAATAGACTTCCACTTTAAATACTAAGTTTGCTCTTGATATATTACTCCGTTTCCTTATATCACACAGCAGCACATTCTAATCGAGGACTCGCCAGTTTACATGGACAGAAATGTCACTTTTGATGATATCCTTCGTTCTTTTAAATGAACCCCGCATTAGCTTTTTTCTATTGATTTTGCCCGATTTAGGTGAAATTGTCTAGAACAAATGTTTTGTTTAACATTATCTTCTTTAATTCACAATAATAAAGAAATGTCAATTTCTGTAGTACAACTAAGAGATAATCTCTTATCATGGGGCTAAAATGGTATGAAATATAACTTTATTTTATCGAAAATCAAATATATATTTAGAGAGAATATTTTTTAATTGATTAAATTAACAATGTCAAAAAATTTTTTACAAAGCATATACATACATAAAAAACTTGTTAACGAAGAAAATTGCCAAAAACTTAGCAAAGAAAGACGTACTAAATATAAAATATGTAGATCATTAGATAAACGATTTAGGACACATAAAGCTTTAAAAAATTCAATTTATTTAAAAACTACCACAATTTTATGTAAGAAAAATGTCCTTTATCAGGCATCTCAATAGGTTCATTGTCTGTTCAGGTGACTTAAGCCCTCAAAATTCACACATATATAATCCAACAAATCCAAGCCGCAACCTATCGTCAAATTTGACAATGTGTGTATTATATTCAATAATTTTCAAATACCTATAAAAATTATTTTAGAACGCCTTCTGCAGGTGTACATATTTCGATTAATATTATCATGTCATGGGACTAGCCACAATTAACGCTAAACCGTTATAACACCTTGTCTGTTTGACAGATTAAAAATAGTCACTTTGTTAAATGGAAGATCAGACTGACCTCAACGTACTGCACCTCTCAAAGACGAAATATCGCAAATAGAGTGGTTAAAGGTCTTTCGAAGTGTTCTACCGCGTGGTTTGGCTTATGGTGCCAAAGTGTCGAGAACATTCAGGGCTTGTTTGAATTCAACTTCGCCGTACAACGTTGGCATCGTAAGCTAAACCACGCTGTACAATACTCTGAAATACCTTAAATAAATAATACAATGATACATGGATGCCTCACAACACATATCGTAGATACAATTCTAAATAATACCATGGAAAAATTCTATTAAGTCTTGAAATACTAGGACAAATATTAAAATTAATCCTTTAACTATACAACACTTTGTCAAATGCGTCGTAAAAGTTTCATTTAATTTAGATTGTTCTGTTTGTTATCCTGACCGTTTATTTCGACTGACAAATTGTAATAATATAGTGAAAACAATATAACCGCGCTTTAAGAGTACACATATTTTATCTACCCTTATAATTCTTGGATTAGGGACAGCAAAATTCCCATTTACCATATATCAGCTGAATTATCGAAAAGAAGATGTATAAAATTATTCAAATATAAGTGAATGAAATCCAGAGGGGTTTTTTTATATCCTTTATTGAAAAAATATCCTTAAGAACTTTCCGATGCAAGATTTCCTTCAGGAAATCTCTGAAAATGTTTTTTTTTTCATCTTTTGTGTCCCTTGTAAATAAGTAAATCTTTGATACAATTGAAAAGGGCCATGGTAAATTTAGTCCATCCCAATAAAACCTCTTGACGTTGTGTTGGTTTCGATCCTTCTTCAGAATGCACAGAGGTGATTTGTAAAGGACTTCGGGTGCGGTGTCCCAAAGCTCTATTGTAGTTGTCACGACAAAAATAAATAAACGAGAACGTTTTTTTAACCGCTGATATATTCGAAGATTTCTTTTATTCAATTCACTTAACGTTGTTACATATTTTATCCATATCGTTACAAAGAATAAGACATGCACGTATATAAAAAAGTTTTCATTAAATTATTTTTTTACTTAATTATCGCAAAATTGTCAAAGTTTGTTCAGACTTTTTCTGATTTGATGGATTCTTTTTACTGTAGATATTTTTGAGTTAAGTAGGTCCCTTCTCTATTCAGTTTTTTCTTAATTTCTTTATTGAGAGACTGATTTTTCCATTGTTTTTTATTTTTTCCGTCTCACATATTGTGTTGTTATTTTTTTTAATTGTATCATGTTTTTTTTTAATTTTCAGCGTTCTTACTATACATTGATATTTTTACGCGTCATGATTTGAAAGATACGTGTTATGAATCCTTAATAACGAGTATCTCTTGTTTGTTTTTGTTAGTGTGATATCTAAAAAGTCAAGTATTATTTATTTAAGAAAATTAAAGATTTTTTTCATAATCATGTGAATAAAATGTATCCATTTAAATATCATACAATTTAAAACAAAATATATGTATTAAATCGCACAGTTTTCCTGTCGAGGTAGACAGGTAGAATAGGGCCGAACTTTCCTATCTCGATATAATTTTATTGGAATTGAATATTTTATAAAAATATGCGGAAAATATCTGGTTTAAAATTTTTTAAACTGTAATTTTTGGTTAGTTAGTAAAAATTAATGCAAATCAATTTGAATATTAATATATTGTTCATTGTGTATAATTTTTGATAGCAAAATAATACAAATTAAAATCTCTTAACTGTGTGACAAATAAGATTCAATCAAACCATATTGAAGTTTTGTCTCATTTGCTATACTGGCTTGAAACATTTCCGTGTTGTTTTTCAACTTTTTTGGCTATCGGATATTATTTTTTTTATATCTAACGCTTTTTTAACTCAGGAAATCGGGTAATATATGAAAGACTGTTTATTTTACGTAGCATTCAATGGATTAATTAAAGCAGTTATCATTTATGCGTTGTTTTATTAGAAGCAATTAACACTTGCCTTACTGTGCTAAAAAAATCTGCCAGCCACGGTGCTGGACGTTAAGCGTCCAGTGAAAAATATATGTTTTAAATTTAAATTATGAAAATTCTGCTAGGTTATTTTTTGTAATAAGCCATAAAAATAATTTTATTACGTATTAAAACGTCGAATAATCAAATACAATATAAGTCCCGGTCACTCGATATCCATCACAGGGTGGCAAGTGTTAACCACGTTAATGAAGGGGTTGTTGTATTTTATAAGAATTCGTAACAGCGATGATATAATATATTTTAAAAGTTTTCGTTTAAATCATTCATGAATAGCACTGCAAGTTTGTTGGGACACAAAGACTTTTATCTTTTTTATTCCACGTGAAAAAAAAATAGCTTATTTTAATGATCTCCTCATCTAGGAGTTCCTAATATTTTCTTTATCAGTTTAATTGTCAATCTTTATAAGTAACGACATTTTCCAAGATACTCTTTAACAGTCTGGATAAAATTGCCACAAGGTATTTCATAACGCTTTGTTGGATAAATATATTGAATTATACACAATATTCAAAGTTGGCAGTCAAACATAATTTCCTGGCTTTTGTCCCAGTTAGAATTAGGGAGGGGAAAATAAAGAGATTTATTTATAAATATGAATTTTCTGAACTAAAAGGAAAACTGAGTTAGTCGCGCTTTTTTTAAAATTTCAGATTTTTTATAACTTTCAAATTATTAGTTGCTTACGGTTGTACAAAAAAAAATGAAATAATACGCATTTAACAAATATTTATAAGAATGATGAAATGAAAAAAAAAACGTTGAAATAATTTTTTTTATTGCGTGTATGAAAATAGGAAGGGTTGTCAAAATGTTTTTTTTTTAATGAATAAAATCCTTGTTTCAAAATAAATAATCTTTTATCTCCTTCAAATAACCTGAGACCTCACTTTTCCTCGCCAGAAAGCACCTTGTTATATATTTTTTATTTGATGGCACAACGTAATAAATATTTCAATTGTCTTACATGAATGTATTGTAAACTAATAATAAGGATATTATGTCACCATATTCAGACGTAATATTTTATATACATCTAATCGTATTTTTTAATCAATAAAATAGGATAAACGTATTTTCAATATAGTTAAACAATTTTCTGGTTTTTTGACTGAAATAAAAAATCAAGACAATTATAAAATAAAGATTTTAAAGTGGTTAATAATTGTATACCTTTTTCTTATATAAGAAAATTAAAACGAGTTATGCATTTAAGAAGAACAGCGATTTGTAATAGGAAAAAAGTTAGTGGTGTACTAAACTACACATATTTAAACTAAGCGATATCAAGATCTGATAACATTTCAATCAAGATCTGACAAAATCCTAATTTGTACGAGGCGTATCCAGAAAGTAAGTGTACTGAGGCTCTCACGACCGGATGGATTTTATTTTCGACATGTTGGCTACACTTCCGTGTAGCCTGACCTTTCCCCTTCCGCAACGAGACCGGTTCGAGGTCAGTACGTTGAGAAGCGTCGACGCGACAACACGTTTCGTGAAAAATGTAAATCCAATCTCCCGCCAAGTGCGAAATACGCGGCGTCATCCGTTATCTCGTTTGGAAGGGAAAACCTCCGGTTGAGGTTTATAATGAGGTAAAAACTGCACATGGTGATAAAGCTATGAATTGTACGAGTGTGTACAAGTGGTGTCGCGAGTTTAAAAACGGTCGTACGTCTGTGCATGATGATCAGAGGAGCCGATGACCTTCAATTGTGACTGACGAAATTGACGAAATTGTTTTGGGATTGTCAAGGCATAATTTTAATTGAATATATGCCTCAAGGGGAGACCATCAACTCTGCAAGATACTGTGAGACCCTAAAAAAATTGCGGAGGGCAATTCAGAACAATAAGAGAGGCATGCTGACAAAGGGAGTCTGTCTGCTGCACGACAATGCCAGACCACACACGGCCAACGCCACTAAGGAACTGCTGGCCTCGTTTAAATGGGATGTCCTGAACCATCCCGCGCATTCCCCTGACCTAGCACCTTCAGATTAATATCTCTTTACCTCCCTGAAGCTGCACATGGGTAGAAAAAGGTTTTCAACCGACGAGTAGGTAAAGGATGAGGTGGAGAAGTGGACAGAGGGGTTGGCGGGAAACTACTTCGAGGAAGGCATCAAAAAGTTGATACCCCGCTTTACCACCTGCATTGAGAGGAATGGCGACTATGTCGAAAAATAGCTTACATATGTACTACGGTAACCACTTAATTTTTTTGTTTAAATAAAAAAAATTGTAACCTACAAATATTCAGTACACTTACTTTCTGGACTTACCTAGTACATGGAATGGAAAAATAAATGTTAAAAAATAAATCAAAGGAGCCGAGTAAATGCGATTGGGATTTGTGCACTGAAAATAGTATGTGGTGTGTCGGTACATAAGAGAAAAAGCTATACAATTATTAAATACAAACGTGAACTAATACGTTAAATATAACATTTTAGTCGTTTGAACATATTGAACAGAGTTGTGGTAGAGAACAACCGAGAAATGTATGATTTGACCAAGTACAGGAGAAAGGTTGAGAGAAACAGAAAGAACTTATGTGAAGATTTATCGATATGGATGAGGCTATGAACGTGTATTGTTATGAGAAAGTTTGACGTTCTATATTTTCTGCGTATTTGAACAGGAAACTTACGTGATGGTATATACGAGTATGTATGAATGCAAAAAAGTACAAGCAGAATCGTTGGCACACATCGGAAAAGTACAAGCAGAATCGTTGGCACACATCGGAAAAGTACAAGCAGAATCGTTGGCACACATCTGAAAAGTACAAGCAGAATCGTTGGCACACATCTGAAAAGTACAAGCAGAATCGTTGGCAGACATCTGAAAAGTACAAGCAGAATCGTTGGCACACATCTGAAAAGTACAAGCAGAATCGTTGGCACACATCTGAAAAGTACAAGCAGAATCGTTGGCACACATCTGAAAAGCTATTTCAAAAATACTCAATCTTTATCTTGGAACTATTAATAAAATATGTTTTTATGCAAGATATTCCAGAAATTAAATTTCGCACGTATTATAATGAAAGGAAGAGCCAGTACCATAAAATATTAAATTATAAAGGAACATTTCCGAACAAAGGACTATGAAACTACAATGGGAACAATGAAAAGCGGGGATTTAGCCAATGCATATATATTTTTTCTCTACATACATATTTTTTTTTATCTATGATTTTTAGCAGTTGTTAGATAATTTATTTCATTTTTTTTTTAAATTATTCTCAGTATAACGACCTCCGTGGTCTGATTGGTATGACACTTAATTTTTATCTGGGAATTTTAGATTGGATTATCGATCTATTGTGTCATATTATTGTTTTGCTGTATACAGTACTATCTAAAGGGTTTATTGCTTTATGGGTATTTCGACAAACTATCCATTGTGTCGTGTAGCTCATGACTTAGCATCCTGGACTCCCATGACCGCCTTTGACGATTCCTATCCGTCCATCCCGGTACTCCGCGGCTCGAAGGGCAATTGTTAAGGGCAGTCCAGTTGCGTCTCTCACTTGGTCAATCCAACGCATTTGGATTATTTTTCTGGTGCGTCATCCTTCCACGCTTCCAGTAACCTCTTCAAATTGTCTCCTTCACCACGAGCAATATGGCCAAAGAATCGGAGGACTCGTCGAAACCACATTTTTAACAATATAATAATAATAATAAATAATAAATAATAAATAATGAATTATGAATAATGAATAATGAATAATGAATAACGAATAATGAATAATGAATAATGAATAATGAATAATGAATAATGAATAATGAATAATAAATAATAAATAATAAATAATAAATTATAAATAATAAATAATAAATAATAAATAATAAACAATAAACAATAAATAATAAATAATAAATAATAAATAATAAATAATTAATAATAAATAATCAATATTTAATAATAAATATTAAATAATAAATAATAATAAGAATAATAAATAATAATAATTATAATAATAATAAATAATAATAATAATAAATACAAGTCTATTAAAAGCAACATAGTATGTACATAATAACATACATTTTAATATATTTGAAGAACATATTAAAAAGAGAATGCATTAAAAAACCGAAGCTATCAAAAGGTCTCGGCTCATCTACTAACATCCCCCCGGCCAATATTTGTTTTTACTTGTCTGTCTCAAAACTTAAGTAGCAACCCTCGTAGTTCACTTGACTGTCCATGAAATTCGTAACATCCTTCTCTAGTACCACATTTAAAATGCATCTATACTACGTCTCTCACCAGCTCTCAGAGTCCAAGTTCGCGCCACACATGAATATTGCGAAGACATGAAACTTAACTGGGCGCATTTTCGTCGTCATAGTGATAGTTCTGCTCTTCTACATATTTTCCAGCTTTGACATCGCATTCTTTATCATTCCAGTTATTTTTACTTCAGCCTCGCGCCCTCCATTGTTGGTAATACTAAAGCCTAAGTAAATAAAGTCAGTAACCACTACTAGACTATTACTGGTCAGTAACTATTTCTGAGCCATGATCAACAAACCAAAAATATTTTTATCAAGGCTTAAGTTAAACCAGACTTGACCTTTTTTATAAATCTGGAAAGCTACAGGAATCGAACCCGCAAGTCTCGGGCTGGAAGACAGGTGTCTTATTTATTAATCCATGGAGGTCAAAGGAAGAGTTTGGAATGTATATGCAAAGTGTGAATTAAGAAGCATTAAAAGAAATTGTTATTAAGGAACGATAACACTAAATTACAAAGCTTACATTATGAAGTGGTTCTCTATATCTACAAATAGTGTAAATATATTATTATTGTTCTAGGACTTTATAATTTGACTTTCTATTTAAACGAATTCAATAAAAGTATTGAATATTGGATAAGACTTAACAAAAAAAAATAAACTTCAAAATAAAATTACTCCCTCAATAAAGTCCTACGTTTATTTTATTGTTAAAAATATTTGCTAAATTTCAATTAGAAGTGTTTATAGATTAAATATTGTAAATTTAAAGCAGCATATTGTCAGTCTAAATGAATAATTCGCTATGAATAGCTTCTTTGTGGGTAAACATTATGGTTTGTGTTCTTCCACTATTTAAGAGTAATACTTCTCCCACGGGTTCTACACTCATACCCTTTATTCCACTTTTATGACAACCAACGAACTAAAATGCGATTAAATAATTTACTCCCACCAACGAATAAACAAATTGATATCGCAAATTCCAATACAATAATTGGAATCACAGTCTCTCTGTGAAGATCCCATGTGACAATATAATGATAATCTAGAATTATATAATAGATAACTGTTTTCTTTATTAATTTTAAAAGTATTCGATGCGTTTGTTAATGCTGATATTTTTTTGTGAAAAATATACATAACATAAATGCCAAATTTATCGCTATACGCAAAACTTTTCCATCTAACCAAGCAAGAATTATGTAATCAACTTAGGGTTAAGTTTCCGATGGTGTCCAAAAAAAGTAAGTGAAAAAGGATTAAAGAGTTCGCAGGATAGTAACACTTCACCATTATTTCCAATACGTACGATATCAAACTGTGAATTACTTGTCTACTCTAGTGGTTGGTAATCCAATTACTAGAAGGTGGAAACAATATTGTCTGCCGGTCCCATTATTTAAAGTTAACTTATTAATTCGAATATTTAGAGGAGTTTTATATGAATAAAAAAATTGACATCAATGAAAATTTTATATTTTTAAATATATCGTGAGTTTTTCATACACGTCTTTTAACATCTTTTTGGCATTTGGGGTGGAAGAATATCACCCTGGAAGAATATCACCAATTAAAACTTCAATTCTAATCACCAAATTTATCAAAAAGCCTCAGACACCTGACTCCACACACAACAGACACTAGTGGCTAATCCAGACAAGTCAAGATAATTTGTCACTATTTGTCATGCTTTATAGTGGGAGTGTAAGCGGATAGTCACGATTTTTTGGTTATTTGAGCAGCCTTAAGGAGGCAGCTCTCTTAAGGTTGTATATACATTAACCTTTTGTTATTATTTTAGCGAATGTCTTTGGAGGACGCGATGATGATTTTGATTGTTTGGTATTTAAAATAAAATACGTCGATTAGCAATGCGGAAAGTGAGAGTGAATAATCAATGAATAGTAAACAGTGATTAATGGTCCAATGATAAATGATGCTTTTATTTATCGGTAAGTAGGTATTTATACAATTCAGAACGGGGCGCGTGAGTGCGCCCGCCATATATTTTTATCTCACTCCTGTGCGTGCAGAGATGGTCGCAGACGTCGCGAATAATATTGTGGGTAGATAATTTGTTGGCGAAAACGGCGAGACAGCGCGATGCGTTCTCTTTCTACTGTGGAATGTATCGTAAATAGTATTTGCGGGTAAACAATTTCAATGTTTTGGTATGCGACCTTTGGACATATCCGAAGGTCGTTTCGTCAGTCGTTGACCGTGCGTGTTGACAATATTCAGGGACGACCGTAGTTCCTACATTATTATTGTTTACGTTAAAACTGAACAAATTATTGTGCTACGCGACAACCGATTTATTAACTATACAAATTGTGATTCAGTAGTGGATAATGATTTTGTTTACCAAGCTAAATGACCAACAATTGAGGATGTGAATAAAACAGAACTGTCAAAAATCTGAGATAGAAGCTTACTTTGAGCGTCTACTTCGGAATTTGAATCTTGATTAAATTAATTGTATCTGTTACGTGCGGATAAGAATAGGTCACTCTGTTATTCATAAAAAACAAAGTCCAGCAAGCAGTGTGTGAGATAAACGAGGAAATCCTTGACCACATTTTTTGTGTCCTGCACTCACCGCCAATAAAAAGAATTGTTAAAAATCTGAGATAGACGCTTAATTTGAGCGTCTACTTCGGAATTTGAAACTTGATTACATGAATTGTATCTGTCACGTGTAGGATAAAAATAGGCCACTGTCTTGTTATTCATAAAAAAACAAAGTCCAGCAAGCAGTGTGTGAGATAAACGAGGACATTCTTGACCACATTTTTTGTGTCCTGTACTCACCGCCAATGATAATCCTATCACGAGTATAAATATCCAACATTTCTTAACTAGTTTCACTTGATTCTGTACTTATTTTTTCTCAATTTCAATTCAAAGGAAAATTTATATAGTGCCGTTTAGAGAGCAAATTATCCTCAAAGACAGTCTTACTCGAGACTCGAACTCACTATTATTGAATAAATCAGGTCTAGAGTGCCTGAAAAATCAAGTGTCACCAACCCTTGCTTTGTGTGCAGTTTAACCTTCTGAATTTATGTACAGTGTAGCCTTATGAATTTATGTATAGTCATATATCTGAAATAATTATCCAAAAATCCCTCAATATTAAGTAATACAGTCATTTTACACTCCCTCCTTTTCTTTAAATTTTCATTGGTACAAATTATCCTTTTTATAGGATTACATGCTAAATTCGCTTGTTAGAATATTGTTTTCTGTCTTAATATTTTTTTTATTTTTTACATATTTGTACATTATGAGTTATTGTCTATCGAGTCAAAATCAGTCCAATTATTTATACACAAATGATCTCTCTCAACATAATTCAAATTTCGATAAGTAGTGTGTTTGCTCATTATTGTTTAAAACATATTATTGCCAGAAAAATATATTATTGCCTTAAATTTCCCTGAAAACAAAATTGTTAGACTAATATCTATTTTAAACTAACCTTAATATGAGAATATTTGAGTTTTTACCTGGAATTTTTTTGGCTTGAAAATTAAACAATATTTTTTAAAACAAAATTAATAACGTTCAAATATGCATTCATATTGTATCAGTACAATAAAGACTTAATTAATTTCATACAAAAATTATTAAATTTAAAAAAGTTATAAAGAGGCTTTTCTTCAAAAACAACTGTAAATTTTATGAGCAGTTTGACAATACTTTCATAAAGCGAAACAACTTCTGAAAGTTTTTATTTTTGTACAACTAACTGAAAGCACCGGCTGAAAACTTTAAAGGTTTAAGGTTGAAGTTTTGAACTAGCCCAATTGAAGTGGTCATCTTACTTAATAATCTTATTATTGTTTTACATTTTCGTTGTAAAGGGTTTTTTGTTCGAAGTTTTCTACGAAAGAAAACTTGCTGGGCTGTTGGTACGAGTATTCCAGACCGTAAGCCGCTTTATAAGTATGTATAGTATATAGTATTTACTGTTATGCGAGTCATTTTAATTATTCCGTGGCATTGAACTTTAAGTACGGCGTGGCGCAGAGGAAACGCATGTTTTTTGAATGGCTAGTATTTTGCAAAGAGAGGTAACGCATGTTTTTCCCTTAAGCGTAACATTGTTTATTTTCAAGATTTTTTTTATTAATACAGATAAATGAAGTAATAATATTACACCTTTAAATTAATTGTGAAAAATAATGTCAGGCAAGCGTTACCCTTCTTCGCGGTCACATATCTGCAGCCTCTCTTGAAAGTTATGCATCACTCTCTCAAACATTTCTTCTTGTATTCCTTCGATTTCTGGACGAATAGAAACTTTCAGTGGGCGAAGAAGGGCAACACTTGCCTGACATTATTTTTCACAATTAATTTAAAGGTGCAGTATTATTACTTCATTTACCTGTATTAATCAAAACATTATCTTGAAAATAAACAATGTTACGCTTAAATTAAACACATGCGTTTCCTCTCTTTGCAAAATACTAGCCATTCAAAAAACATGTGTTTCCTCTGCGCCACCCTGTGTATTATCTCAACTAATATTTTTACACTTAGGCGTGTCACCGCAGGTGCAGTTGCTTTTGCGAATTTTGTCTTTCGGCAGTTTTTTTAGTCACTTAGTGACATCGAACTAGTCATAAATAAAAAATATCTTCAAGTAAAGATGGGGTTTTTTTTGTTCACCATGACAGCGTGGACGCTAGTGGGATGAAGTTAATAGTAAAACTAAAGTAATAAAATAAACTATACAATACAACTCATATTTGGCGTGTTGTGAGATATTTGTTATTTCAAATATTTGAACGATTTGTATGGTCTTGGTATGGAATATGTTTTTAACGGAATTTTTGCAAGACAATTTTGTCTCCTTATATGTATTATTTTTCATCCTAACAGAACATCCAGAAAAATACATGTTCATGTTCCATCCCAACAGAACATCCAGAATATAGCTCTAATACATATTCATTTTCCATCCCATCAGAACATCGAGAATAAAGCTCTAATACATATTCATTTTTGTATCGGTCTCGTTAGCTGACATTTCTGACAACGATTTTTATTGAACTGTACCCACCTAACATACTTAATTCTGGGGGTTTATTGCTTGTGGCATGTCTTCTCTCCAACCACCCTTCTTATCTTTAACGTTCCTCTCCACGTTGGAAGTTGACAATCATCATGACTATTTTATCTTTGTCTGCAGCTGATCTGTCTCTTTGTAATAGTGGAACCACTCTCTTTGATTTTTCAGCCATTCTTCTTTAAACACTTTGTTCTCCTTGCATGACTTTCCCTGCAATATGACTTGGATGATTTCATAATTGTTTCCTCTCAGGAAAGGCCCAAAGTATTCCAAACTCTTATCTTACTGCAAATGAGTACCATCTCCAATTTTCCTTTGATTTCTTGAGACTGTTCTGATTGACCATTTGGCCTGAATTCCAGATATTTATATTTGCTGGACTCTTTCGATACTTAAAATATTTGTATTAAAAGATGATCATGTCTGTACTTTCCTTTAACTTTAAATGTAAATTTAATTAAATAATGTCCACTTTTAAAAACAGACAACAAGGTGGATAATACAAAATAGCAATGGTTTTTTTTTGTACGAATAAAATAAATTATTTTGCCTGTGGTATTTATACTCCAATTTTAAGAAACTTAAGAACACTTAAGTGAAATAACCTCCATTTGAACTCCAGTTCGTAAAAATATTTCAGTCGAGTTTTTTTCGTGAAACGAAAAAAAAACCAGCCTTATTTCTTCTATAAATTTGACATGGAACGAAAGTGAAGTATCATTCAAGAAGACATTTTTTTATATTTCAGAAATATTCAGGATATCAAGTGGTTCAGATTTGCCTTTTAAGATTATTTTGTCAAATGTATAGAACTGTTAAATTTAGTTAAAAAAATCCTCAAAACAATGCATTTTTTTGTTGGTGAATTTTCCACTGGTAACCTTCCTCCTGATGTAAGATGGCAACACAATCAAATCGAGTGATATGAGATATGTGATAGACAATCCTTCGTAATCGAGTGTAATTATCAGCCATCCTGCGGAGGGTAATACCCGCATGTATATTGACTTTTTGTGTGCAAAATATTGCACTTTAGCAAGCACATAGTTTTGACAGATCAAGCCCAAAGCTTTGATGGAAAGGGAACAAAGTTCCAAGACGATTGGCAGGCTCAACATATTCTTTATAATTGATTAAAATAGTTTAAAACCTTAAAAATAAACTGGATACTTCTCTCTTGTAGCGAGAAGACTGGACGATGTTGTTTTGAAACGTAGAAAGTCAGAGAAATCGTAGAAGTTGTATGAGAAGGCATATGGATGTAGATGAGGCTAAGGATGTGTATTAAAATAGGAAAGTTTGACTCGTTGTCCTCTCTGCTTACCCCAAAAAAGATGAATCCACAACTCTCGTACACTTGATCCAACCATACTTTTCTTGATCTTTTTTTACCACGCTTCCACTCACATTTGCACTGTTATTTATTTTATAAGTCTTCCATTTTTCTTTAGATCTTGCTTAATAAATCAACCTTAAGTTCATATTCATTTCTAATCACTTCATTCCGTATTATATTATACATTGCCCCCCCATGCATTTTTCTCAGCGCACGCATTTATTCTGATCCTTTCAGCCTTTTTCTACGTCCACGTTTTTCTTTCATTCATTAAAGTTTAATCACATAAATATTTCTTTTAATAATCTCAAGTAGCCGACCTACTTGTGACGTGCGTTTCGATTCCATAAATTAAAGTTGGTACAAAAATACTCTAGTGGAATATCATTTTTACAGATTTAGATATTTTTTTGAGTATGTTTAAGTGCCCCTGTTGACTTTGTTTCCTATTGTTATGCGTCATTCGATATCATTCGTTATTTTCCCATTAATTGTGAAAATACTACTTGAACGGCAATATTTTTTTTTTACTAACTTTGAATGAAAGGTTAATCGGAAATTTTAAGAACTTGTAGATTTTATGTTTCCTAAATATCATATATGTGTTTAGAAATATTGGATCAGTTAGGATACACAGGGGATATATTTTCGGCATCGCCTCGCACAAATGTTTTAAATATTATCGCTCTCAATTTCTTTGAAAACCTTTTTCTTAAGAAATGAGAGCGAATCTGGCCAACAACGAATTTGGTATTTCCAATTTGAGCCTCGCAAATTTGACAGCGAATTTCGATAAATGGATTCTTCGGCTGAAACTTATTTATATCCCTAATCTCCAGCTCCTTGTCCCGCCGCAAGACTGGAAGCGGACTATTTAGGATTCCAGGTAGGCATTAGAGCATTTTATGGTCAGGGCGGTGCTTATTCGCGCAGGTGCTTAAGTGCGGCTATGGAGGTTTACCGCTTTTAGGGAATGGAGTTGAATTTCAAGAGGCACCTTAATCTACCCATTTCTCCCTTAATCAGAGGCTCACCCTGAAGGACGCCTTCAACTGTGGGCTGCAACACTCTTTTGTGAATTACGTTTGTGGCTATATAACAATATCTGAAAATTGCTCGTTGACCTTTTGACATTTTAAATATTTCATTAATTTCACAGTAACGTTAATAAGTTACAATAGCATTTAAGTGCCTATTGTGATGTATGAATGACTTGGACGTGAAAATATATTGCAAGGAGTCGAATAAATGTTGTAGGAATGCGTGAACGAAGAATGTATTGAGGGGTAATGGTTAACAGAATACGGACTGAAGTGATTAAGGATAAATGTAGAATTAAGACTATCGTGTTGAGTAAGATGAAAAAGATCACTCTGAGATGGTTTGGGTACGTGGAACGAAAGAAGGAAGAAAAACTAATAAAACAAATATATTGTGCAAATGTGAGTGAAAGACTCCGTAGAGAAACACCAATGAAAAGTAAGGTTGGATAAAGTGAATGATATTTTTGAATAAAGGTACGTTATAAGTAATAGAAATCGTAAAACTTGTGTAAGAAGATATTGTCCGAATGGGAAAAAGTTTGTCGTGGTCTTTTGCTGGGTCTCGAAGTCAATTCAATTGGAAAGTGAAACTGTGCCGTGGAGTTTTTTGTTTGTTTTTTTTTTCATTCCTTTAAGTGAGTTGTCGTTGCACACTAAATATATTAAACTCGCCACTGTACTGGATTCGATGGTACACCGAAGTGAGACTATCGAAGCACACCGGCGTGTTTTGTATCTTTTTTTGTGGAAAAGTAAAATGTACTCGTATAATCGAAATAAGATTAATAAAATCGAATATTTTTTTTACTATATAAAATTCACACTTTTTGATGTGAAACACTTTGACTTCATAAATCAGATATGTCTCCATATTTTTTATTTTTTTTATACATGACAAGAAATACACATAATTAGCGAAAAAAACAACAGGTTATTGAATTCGGACACACAATTTTAATGCATCTGGATTTGTTGCCTTCCATTTGTCGTGTCTTTCATTTAGAAAGAAACTTTATTTATCATATCTTAGTATAAATATGTCAAAACTCATACGATGGTTGTCGTCGATGAAAGAATACGAGAATTGAATTTTGAATACAAGAATTCGAAAGTAATTCGAAATTTGAACTCGGTGGGTCCGTGATAACTGAACGAATTTTAAATACCTAGCTAACAGTTTTTGAACCGGTGTAAAAGGGGACGATGTATAAATGATATATATATACACAAATTCTATATTTATGAATATATATTTTCATAAATGTAGAATTTATTTTACTTACATTTGGTTGCAACTAGTGTTAAATTAATATTCTAAAATCAGGTTGTGTACACAAGTTTAAGAAAATATACCAGGACTAAAATATAAATAACATATCATCTACAACATTATGCCATATTGGGGTGAGCAAAGAGAACAGATCTCCACTAGAGTATTTCCTGACATACTTCTTTCGATTCTGTTACGTCCATACATCTCCTCATATATACTCACTCATTATAAAAAAAATTAATTCCTGCTTCTTTAGAATTTGATTAATTTAGTCAAAACATGATTTTCTTCTCAAATTGCCCATACCTTCTTTATAATTCAATAATATATTTTTTTGGAAACCTTTCAGTCTTAATTTTTTCTATGTAACCTCGTCACTTTTCGATGTGCATCATTTCCTGGTTTCTCGTTTGTTTCTTTTCTCATTCCTTATTTAGTCTCAAATATTATAGTTTTTCTCATTCCTTATTGAGTCTCAAATAGTTTTTCTCATTCCTTATTGAGTCTCAAATAGTTTTTCTACATATTCAGACTACTCGTATTAATAAAATATCATAAATGTTAAGGTACTTATCATTATTTTACCAATATGATATATTTTTTCTGCTTTATATTTACTACTATACGAGTTTCGCTATTTTATATGTTTTTGTTATAACTTTTTTCTTTTTCAGTGCAATCGATCTGCTTTATACTTTAGAAAGTCTAGGATGAATTGTGCGGCGTTTAAAACGTCATGTCACAAAGGGATGGGGTAAAATAGTTTTATTTTTACAAATCGAATAATTTTTTTTCTCTAAACTGGAGTTTTAAATCCTAATTTTCATTATGCTGTCTTTGAAATGTATTGTATGATTTGTATCTATCTTAAAATAGGCCAAGATCCACAATGAGTTAATACTAATTACGAACATTTCATTTTAGGTATAAAAAAACCGAAAATCCAATTATCGAATACCCCATCCCTACCCAATGCGGACTAACGTAGTGACTTTTGACAAACGTCACAAAATATTATTTGATTTTTACAAACTGCAACATTTTTGCTAATTTGTAACAAGATGTGTTAATTTGTCATTATTGTTAGTTTTTTGTAATTACGAATCACGATTGGCTGAGTGAATGAGATGTTCTTGCCGCCAAGAACAATAACGTCTATGAACTTAACAATATTATTCAGTTCCTTTTTTAATGTTTCACAATTTTATATGTTTTTGTTATAACTTTCTTTCTTCTTTTTCAGTGCAACCGATCTGCTTTAGTTCATCAAAATGCCGAGGAAGCAGCAGAGCGACGTGCAGCTAGACTTGAGGATACCCGGTTGCGAGCACGGCGATCGCGTTCTACAGGTTCTGCAATTTAGTGACGTAAAAAGAAGAGTTGGTTGAAAAAGTATTTCCCAATATTCAAATCAATTATAAGAATCATGATTGGCTGAGTGAACGAGTTATTCTTGCCACCCAGAACAAAGACGTTTACAAACTTAACAATTTTATTCAGTTCCTTTTTTAATGTTTAATGTTAATAAGCTTTATATGTTTTTGTTATAACTTTCTTTCTTTTTTTTTCAGTGCAATCAATCTGCTTTAGTTCATCAAAATACCGAGAAAGCAGCAGAGGGACGTGCAGCCAGACTTGAGGATGCCCGGTTGCGAGCACGGTGATCGCGTTCTACAGCTTCAAATCTGCTTCGTTCTTAACAGAATGAACGCGACATGCTGAGAGTGACTGAAACACGTCAAAAATATTGTATACCCACAATCATTGTGAAATTAAACATGTTAGAAATGTGTGCTTTCTTTTTTCTTTCTTTTCCATTTAACCAGGCTGAGCCACAGCAACGCGTGGCCGGGTACAGCTAGTACTTAAAATAAGATTTATCTATAATTTACATTTGAGACTTATAATCACCTGATAAAATGGTTAAACAGGGAGCACAAATAAAGCTAGGATATCTTTCAAAACATATGGACAACATCGCTTAAGTGTATAAAAATTTTAAATATTTTAACCTTAAATAAATATAAAAAGCTTCATATTTTATTCATTTTAAGATAAGTTCCTATATAAAGGGTCTTTCAAATTGAGTGGTTTTTGATAAACATTTTGGCATAATTGCGGTTCTAACTCACCAATAACGCAAATAATTTCATCCTTCAGCTCAGGATTTGATTGGAGCTTATTCTTCAAGACCTGGCTTTTCACGTAACCTCAGAGAAAATAGTCCGACGGTGTCAGATCACCTGATATTGGTGGCCAATTTACATCACCGTTTCCGGAGATTACAACACATAAAATAATTCTCAATTTGAACGCGTTGTTGTACTGTATACGACTCCATTTTTATAAATGTCATACATTACACTTCTCAAATGCCACAAGACCCAGGCAGGTTTGCGACGCCATCTGTGTTTTATCCAAGAATAAAAAAACCGCTCAATTTGAAAGACTATAATGACTTAATTTACATTTTAGAGAACTTTAAAATACAACTATTAAAAATTAAGTTTTCTTATTCATTTAGGGAATATTTTACTGAATTTCATACACTGATGAATCAGAAAGCTTTTAAAACCATTGAACATAAAAGTGTGTTTAAAGTTTAAAATTTTCCGCTTAATTCACAAAAAAATAATTATAGGACAAAAACTTATAATGTTTAGCATAAAAAAGTTTGACATTCAGGAGACCTTAAAGACATGTATATACTCGTATATATTTATCTATTGCTTGTAGAATAATATTTTTTTCACAAAGGGGCTTTTAAATACAGCTTAATTAGAATTTAAAACATATTATAATTTGTTTAGTCAAACACTGTCTATTCCACTTCAGAGAATGGTATAACCTTACCGCATTCAAGGTTTTCCCCTAATCATCAGAAGAGCACAAACAAGTCTTTTTCACTTATGTTTAAACCTCCACAGTGTAAATGCCTTTACTATAAATAATACGAGTATATTATTTTTTTTATGCAAGATTATAATTTATACACTTATGTTGTTTATAGTCCAGGCATTAACGTTGTGGAAGTTTAAAGACATTGTAATTTATTTTTATCAAACACTGTTTATTCCACTTTTTTGTGACGGTACAACCCTACCGGTTTCAAGGATTTCACCTCATCTTCAAAATCTTGTTTGTGCTCCCCTGAAGATGAGGTGAAAGCCTTGAAACCGGTAGGGTTATACCGTCACAAAAAAATGGAACAAACAGTGTTTGATAAAAATAAATTACTTATAGGTACACTTATACTGATTACTCATCGATCCGATGGGGCGTGGGAGAGTAGAAATACCAAAGCATTTATGGCTGGATGGTGTGACAAAGAACTATTGAACGTTGGTTACGTCCAATTGCTGCTGAGAAATACATGTTACAGAAAAACCTGCAGGCAACCAAAATATACCGTGGGGCAGATGGTAGTGACGATTTACATTATTCTTTATCAACTCTTAAATACAGCTTAGCAAAATTCCAATTTAAGTTATAAGAAGCAACTAAAAGACAAATTTAAAATTAATTGTAAAAGACGTTTATCTTAGCTGGAGAAAGTTTCACAAACTCTGATCTCTTAATCAGAACTACTTAAAGACAGTACAGAAATCTCGAGTAAAGCCAGGATTTAGACAAAATCGGAATTTTGTCTAACGCTATCGGTAAACATTTTCGACGGCACGGCAATTGTAAAACTTGACAGTCTTGTTTCAAATATCTTCAATCGAATTTCTAAATCACAAAGGGAAGAATTCATTTCACCAGCTTTTAGAGAGACGGGTCTGTCGAGAACTATTGATGGACAAAGAAATCATCATCTTTGAAGAATAATACCAATGTCTCGAAATCTCATTGACGTTGAATTCCAGATTTAAAAATCTCACGTCGAAATCTCATTGACGTTGAATTCCAGATTAAAAAAAAAATCAGTCTGGTTTTCACTTGAGGTTTTTAATTCCATTTCTGGTTAGTTGGAAGAGATTGTCATGAGGTAATAATTCTACCAGGTTGCAATGTATGCAGCAAAAGTAACACAATATAATACAACAAATATTTGTAATTTGTTTTATCAAACACTGTTTATTCCACTTTATGTAACGGTATAACCCTACCGGTTTCAAGATTTTCACGTCATCATCAGGGGAGTACAAACAAGACGAGAGGATATGAGGTGAAAACCTGATGATCCCCTGATGATGAGATCAATAACCTTGAAACCAGTAGAGTTTTACCGTTACTTAAAGTGGAATGAACAGTATATATTTGATAAAAAATACAATATCTTTAAACCTCCACAGTATTAATGCCTTAACTATAAGTCATACAACAAATAGTCTTATTTTTTTTGGCCCAGTTTGGAAATACAATAGATTAAAGAAAACATAGCCTCTCCATTTTCCTTTTGATGTACGTAAAAACGATGGAACGGCAAACATTTCCTACCATGACGTTCTTTCTTCACCTTCTTAACTTCCACACACTTTCTTATACAACTCCTGTTTCTCCCACATATCCTTTTTTCGACATTTAATTAACTTTGTCCAATCATACATTTCTTGACTTTCTTTCACTTGTGTTCGCATTGAAGATTTGCTAAGTTGGAGCATTTTATTAATATAAGGTTATTCAATTTTATTTTTTTTGTTCTTTTTTTGTAATTTGCCTATTAATATTGAATTTCTATTATCAATGAAAGATTTTTTTCAATAAAATTTTGTATTTTCGAAAGAATTTAATAAATTGCTTTGTTTCTAGTTAAAATTACTGTAAGTTGATATTTTCATATTTAAAAAAATTATCAGATTTTTTTAAAGATATTGATACAATGCATTTCATTGTATAATTGTTAATGTGATGTTTAAATATCGTTTATTTAGTAAATAAATAAATAAGTTAAATACGAAGTGACCAAATAAATAGAAAATATAACTCAATAATGACTTGTTTTAATTTCCACAATGATAAAAATTATTAGATATTTATTTTGTTTTAGCATTCAGTATCTAAACAATGGCCGGAGAAAAAAGGAGGGAAACGCATTAGAGCAATTTGTACTTCCTGTTTATTCATTCTTTCATTTCCCCGTTTTTTCTTGAGCTTTTCTGAGTGTTGACGCTACACAGAATTTATCTCCCCCAATTTTTGGATTCACTTTATTTAGGTGAATTTTCTTCTTTTTCCAGTTTTTTATACCTCGGTGCAACTTTTCTATTGTGCTACCTAAAAGTTAACTCACTGGTTTACTTGTTTTTTTATATATTCCGTTTGTTTCAGAAAACAAAGAGAAAAATAGCTTTCACGAAGTAGACCAACTTAGTGTAGCCACATTGAATAGCTAAGGTGAAACACAATGCACGCCACGTTCTTCTCACATTTTTTTCAAGCCTCGAAAAAGCTAAGATTCCTTAGTCAATACAAAATTTACAAAAACACTACAAACATGTCTTATTAGAGGGTTTGATCTTATTGCAATTTATTTTTCCTAAACTAAATATTTGTTTGTCATTCTCTTAGGCTATTCAATTATTGAAAGATTTGAAAAAAAATAATTTCTTTTTGACTTTGTTGTGATATTGGTTTACCAACTTCGAATTTGCAGTTTGATCTCCGTTGATTCTGAATTTTGATAACTCGTTTCAGTCCAGTTTACAGTCACATTAATATTTTTCTGGTTCGTTGAAAGATTTTGCTCTCTTCGTATGCAATGATCACGATTTGTTACTACAGCAATGTTTACATATAACAAGTATCATGCTTCGTATGCAATGCTCACGATTTGTTACTACAGCAATGTTTACATATAATAAGTATCATGCTTCGTATGCAATTATCACGATTTTGTTACGACAGCAATGTTTACATATAGCAAGTATCATTCTTCGCATGTAATGATCACGATTTGTTACTACAGCAATGTTTACATATAAAAAGTATCATGCTTCGTATGCAATGATCACGATTTGTTACTACAGCAATGTTTACAAATAACAAGTATCATGCTTCGTACGCAATGATAACGATTTGTTACGACAGCAATGTTTACATATAACAAGTATCATGCTTGGTATGCAATAATCACGATTTGTTACGACAGCAATATTTACATATAACAAGTATCATGCTTCGTATGCAATGATCACGATTTGTTACAACAGCAATATTTACATATAGCAAGTATCATGCTTGGTATGCAATGATCACGATTTGTTACGACATCAATGTTTACATATAACAAGTATCATGCTTCGTATGCAATGATCACGATTTGTTACGACAGCAATGTTTACATATAACAAGTATCATGCTTGGTATGCAATAATCACGATTTGTTACGACAGCAATATTTACATATAACAAGTATCATGCTTCGTATGCAATGATCACGATTTGTTACAACAGCAATATTTACATATAGCAAGTATCATGCTTGGTATGCAATGATCACGATTTGTTACGACATCAATGTTTACATATAACAAGTATCATGCTTCGTATGCAATGATCACGATTTGTTACGACAGCAATGTTTACATATAACAAGTATTATGATTGGTATGTAATAATCACGATTTGTTACGACAGCAATGTTTACATATAACAAGTATCATGCTTCGTATGCAATGCTCACGATTTGTTACTACAGCAATGTTTACATATAATAAGTATCATGCTTCGTATGCAATTATCACGATTTTGTTACGACAGCAATGTTTACATATAGCAAGTATCATTCTTCGTATGTAATGATCACGATTTGTTACTACAGCAATGTTTACATATAAAAAGTATCATGCTTCGTATGCAATGATCACGATTTGTTACTACAGCAATGTTTACAAATAACAAGTATCATGCTTCGTACGCAATGATAACGATTTGTTACGACAGCAATGTTTACATATAACAAGTATCATGCTTGGTATGCAATAATCACGATTTGTTACGACAGCAATATTTACATATAACAAGTATCATGCTTCGTATGCAATGATCACGATTTGTTACAACAGCAATATTTACATATAGCAAGTATCATGCTTGGTATGCAATGATCACGATTTGTTACGACATCAATGTTTACATATAACAAGTATCATGCTTCGTATGCAATGATCACGATTTGTTACGACAGCAATGTTTACATATAACAAGTATCATGCTTGGTATGCAATAATCACGATTTGTTACGACAGCAATATTTACATATAACAAGTATCATGCTTCGTATGCAATGATCACGATTTGTTACAACAGCAATATTTACATATAGCAAGTATCATGCTTGGTATGCAATGATCACGATTTGTTACGACATCAATGTTTACATATAACAAGTATCATGCTTCGTATGCAATGATCACGATTTGTTACGACAGCAATGTTTACATATAACAAGTATTATGATTGGTATGCAATAATCACGATTTGTTACGACAGCAATGTTTACATATAACAAGTATCATGCTTCGTATGCAATGATCACGATTTGTTACGACAACAATGTTTACATATAGCAAGTATCATGCTTCGTATGCAATGATTACGATTTGTTATGACAGCAATGTTTATATATAACAAGTATCATGCTTCGTATGCATTGATCACGATTTTTTACGACAGCAATGTTTACATATAATAAGTATCATGCTTCGTATGCAATGATCACGATTTGTTACGACAGCAATGTTTACATATAACAAGTATCATGCCTCATCTGAAAAATGTGTGCTCTATTGATTCAAAGTAAATATTTTTGACAGAAATATTTTTTTTTAGTTTTCTTATGTTAAATGAAAAATTATTAAATATCTCAAAAGACAAACAATGTTTCAAACAATGAGACAAACATCTCAAAAGATAAACAATGTGTGCGGGCAAGTATTTAAAATATATGATCAAACCAACATGCCGTTTTCCTGTTAGGGTAGGTAGATAGGGCCTAACTCCAGCCTTTCTGAACTCGAAACACATCCATTGCCTTTTAAACACCATATACCATCTCATACAACTCCTACAATTTATCCTACTTAATATTTACTTCTTTCAAAATAGCCTTCTTTTGATCGAGCCATACTTTCTTAAGTCTTCCTCTACCACGCCTTTTTCTAATATTTACACTGTAAATTTGTAAATTTATTGACATTTTTATCGACATTTGTAAATTATAAATATAAATAATTATACAACATATCGATATATTATGTATTTTATTGAAAAGAAGATGAATAACAATATTTTTTATTCCACGTTTTATATTAACGACTTACCAAACTAGCTACCATTTAAATTTTCAGCACAAAATTCAACACAGTGGAAAATGCGTTCCCGTTTATAATTATTAACCGTAAATTGATCGATTTTAAAGGTTTTGTCATAGCTAAAGTGGAGTTGATAGCCAATTTCAAAAAACATATATTAACAAGTAATTACTTTCAGTTCGTCAAGTTTTCAAACTCTATTTTGTATTTGCAATTCTTGCGAAATAATTATTTTACACTGAATCGCATAAATGTGGCATTTAAGTCTGAAAATATATTCAAACACTGATAAGAAGAGTAATTTTAACTGAAAAATGGCTGAAATTTGTATCTTCTTGAATCTTCGAAAAGACTATAGTTTCACTTTGTGGTGCCATTTTTTACATAAAAGGAAAAATAAGTAAAATAAAAATAAATAAAATAAAAAACTTATTTTATATTCTAGTGTTTCCCACAGGTTTATTTTAGGTTCACAACTAGTTTCGAATACCACCGTCTTCATCGTCAGATGAAGATAAGCTAAGTTGTTAAAATATATTCTGTGCAAGTGTTAATAATATAATACAAGAGAGATGGGGTAGGGGTAGAGAAGTGGGGAGAGATGTGATACAATGGTGAATGGGGCGGGAAAAAAAATTGGTGAAAGTGAATGTGAATCTTTAAGACAGGCGGGGGTTTTAAATTGGGAACGTATTAAGCAGACGGCTATTATGAAAATTGGTTTGGTTATTAATGATATTTAAACTTAATTTTATAGATTTTTTAATCTCGAGAATTTCCAAATTGTCAAGATGCAATTCCCCTCAGTTTATATGTATTATAGAATCCTCAAACCACGATTAATATCGAACAAATTGATGTTTTCGATTAGGTGGTTAGCGAACTTTTTATCGTTTAAAGAAAGACTCCCTTTTTGCATGAGTTATGTTGAAACAAACTATCAAGCAAATAAAGATAAAAAAATATTAAGTTATTTTCTTTATGAAAGTATAATAACAATAGGTAACGGGGTTTGTTAAACTCACCTACATATTTCAAGAGAGATAGGAAAAAGGTTGCGTGTGAAAAGGTTTACAAGTTATAACTATGTTTTCACCCTCATAAGTGTCGAAAACACATTACTTTGGAATTATTAAAATTGTGTGGGAATATCGTTAGAGTGCTTCTCTCGCGCTCTCATCTTATAAGATATTCAGCATTCACCAGATATTTCGCGCAACGCAGGGTGATTCAACATTTATTCCATAACACACACCTATCATGGTGCAAAAACCAAACTAAGATAACTCACCTCACGCAACTTTAAAACGAAGTAATATTTAGGATTTGCTCTAAATTTAAACAATCAATTCAGTTTAATTTGATTCCTCCACCAGCCCCACTGTTACGGGGTACCAAATAAATCACTATCCAACGCGATCTACACAAGAAGATTGAAATGTTTTTAATTTAATTATGAAAATTTAAATTTCTGTCTTCCGACGGGGTTGACGACGATTGATGCTATCAAGTTCGCAACTGGGTCACTAGACAAGTTTTGAGAATTGCGCGAGAAGGTATCCTCGTCAAGGGATGATGTGGACATTACACATATTCGTGGGTAAGCCTTTCCGAGAAAGATAATAATAATAGCACAAAGCCGAACCAACTAATGCACGTATTGGCAAAGAAAGAACCACCCAAAGGGAATCCTACTCCAATGGTGATATCCGAGTGTGAAAAAAAAAGGAAAATTACTTGAAGTGCAGTAAATATATTTATAAAGTGACTTAAGGTCTGGAGTTCAACCAATCTACTAATTGCCAGAACTTTCATATAAAATTTTAAATGCAACAAAACTATTTTTTGATGCCATTAGATTGGATTATGGTCAGCAACACAAGGGTTCTTCAAAGGGCCAAAGCTGATAGCGAGTTGCTGACTAATATTAAAATACGAAAGATGTCATATTTGGGTCATGTGCTTAGAGGAGCAAAGTATAAATTAGTGCACCTGATCATCAAAGGCAAAATAGAGGGTAGAAGAGGTGTGGGCAGACGTGATTGGACTGGCATAAGGAGCGTCGGGGATCTTTTACGGGCTGCCGGGGACAAAGATGTCTACTCTCAGGTGATATTCAACATTGGGGGGACCTGACATGGCACTGGGAAGAAGAAGAAGATTGGATTAGCTAATCTGTCCGAAAATTTACTAATGTAAGGCTGAGTATAGACCTCTTTGGAATTTATTGACTCGATAATCATTGCAGTACCACGAAATATGATTTACAGGTTAATCCACTTGGCCACAAAAATTACAGCACGGCGAAAGTTCAAGATTGCAAATAAAACGATTGTGGTTGAAGCTGCCATGACCGAAAAGAAATTTTAACAACGATCGTAATTTTGATATTTATACAATGGCATGCCATAGGTCCTCAAAATACAAAAGCTAATTTTGTATTTATAAAGGTGAGTTTTTTTGTAGAATATTTAACGTATTAAACTATATATAGTAGTGATTGATCACAACAGTAGTTGGTGATCATCCATGTGAATAGGTGATCACTAATTAACAAAACATAGTCTATACCTAGATGTAATGGGAAAGCGAAGAGTCAGTGGACAACAAAGGCGTGGAGAGAACAGTCTGCGGGAGTTGCTGTTCTTCTAGGGCTCCTCTTCTAGACTGGTAAGAGGGGACTCAAGATTGTCAAAGGTTGAGATATCCATTATCTAAATGAAAAAATATGAGCACATTCATCATCCTGTCATGAAGCTCATGACTGAGCATCGTGACTGCCATGACAGCCTCTGACGATTCCTCTTCATCTATCTCTGCACTCCGCGGCTCAAAATGTAGTTGTTAATCGTAGTCCAATTGCATATGTCACTTGGTCAGTACAATGCATTGGGATTCTTCCTCTTTAGCGTCGTTCTTCTACGTCTCCAGTAACCACAAACCTCTACAAACTGTCTCTTAGGCCACAAGGAATATGTTCAAAGATATTTAAATAACTGTTGAACAAAGTATTCAATACTTTTGATCTCAAACTGAATACCTTAAAGATTCTTCCTCGTTGGCGTCGTTCTTCCACGTCTCCAGTAATCACAAACCTCTACAAACTGTATCTTAGGCCACGAGCAACATGTTCAAAGATATTTAAATAACTGTTGAACAAAGTATTCAATACCTGTGATACTTTTGATCTCAAATTAAATACCTTAAAGAACTAAATTAATTATCATAAGGAAATAAGGGATTTACGTAAGCACAATTAATGTAAGAGGAACTTAGCTCAAAAGAAGAAAAACATACGAATGCTCGTGCAATGGATGTAATTTGAATGAATACTAGAATCCTCCAAATGAAATAAAATATCGTATTAAGGAAGTACGAGCTACTTTTATAAGTATGGAAAAAAGTAATTTTGACTTAAAAGGGATGGTCAGGAGCCTGTGAATTTAGATAATAATGTAGAGTCATTTAGATGAACACAATGCGAAATGATGAGATATTGGCTAGGACACATAAATAAAATAACTAACGAGAAGTACAAAAGTGCCAAAACTACAATATCTCGGATATGTCATGCGCCATTCTGAGAAATACCAATTTCCACATCTCATAATTTAGGACCAAATTAAGGTCCTAGAAGAAGGCGAACATCATAGATAAAAAAACAAGCGACAATATTTCTGATAAACATCTGTGCAGCTATTCCGAGAAGCTGTTAATAAAATCCTAATAGCTTATTTTGGGTAGTGGAACAGAGCACTACAGGAAGAAGAAAATATGTAGTGAGTTATGTTTAGATGATTTTGTTAAGTTATCAGGAGAAAAATGAAATCGAAATTGTGTTGAACTTAACTTCTCATATAATTATGTATTTTTCTTCATATTATAATCATGGCACTTATATTAATTGTCATATTATTTTTTAATTATAAAATTTATATTTTATTCATCTTCATATTATAAATATATCATCATCGTCATCATCACTGTCAACCAGGGTCGATCCACTGCTGGATGAAGGTCTCCCCAAGTTGACTCCAAGTAGTTCGGTTTTTTGCTCGTTGATGCCATGTGATGCTGCCATGCTTCCTGATTTCATCTATCCAGCGTACCTTCGGTCTTCTTCTGGGCCTCTTAGGTACCATTGGGTAATTTCGGATGTCCATCGGGAGTCTGACATTCTGGCTACGTGTCCAGCCCATTGCCACTTCATTCTTTTGCACACCTTTATAACTATATAGCTAATATTATATTCATCTTCAATATAAATATATAGCTAATATTATATTTATCTTCATATTATATAGATAGACCCTCCATTATATTCATTGTCATATTCTGTAGATAGATCAGCCATTACATTCATCTTCATATTATAAATATGGAACGTATATTATATTCATCTTCATATTTTATAGATAGATCATCCATTATTATTATCTTAATATTATAAATATAGAACTTACATTATATTCATCTTCATATTACAATACATACATAGATAGATCATCCATTATATTCATCTTTATATTATAAGACAGATAATCCATTATATTCATCTTCATATTATAAATATAGAACTTACATTATATTCATCTTCATATTATATACATACGAGTAGATAGATCATCCATTATATTCATCTTCACATTATAAGATAGATAATCCATTATATTCATCTTAATATTATAAATATAGAACTTATATTATATTCATCATATATTATATTGACATATCATCATATTATAAATATAGAACTTATTATATTTTCATCTTCATATAAATAAAGAACTTATATTATATTCACTTTCATATTAATATATCTTCATATTACAATACATACATAGATAGACCATCCATTATATTCATCTTTATATTATAAGACAGATAATCCATTATATTCATCTTCATATTATAAATATAGAACTTACATTTTATTCATCTTCATATTATATACATACGAGTAGATAGATCATCCATTATATTCATCTTCATATTATAAGATAGATAATCCATTATATTCATCTTAATATTATAAATATAGAATTTATATTATATTCATCATATATTATATTGACATATCATCATATTATAAATATAGATCTTATTATATTTTCATCTTCATATAAATAAAGAACTTATATTATATTCACTTTCATATTAACATATATAGATAGATCATACATTATATTCATTTTCATATCATACATATAGAACTTATATTATATTCACCTTCATATTATTATACGTATAATAGATAGATCATCCATCATATACATATTTATATTCAAATTACACAACTTTTAAAATATAATTATCTTTATATTATATTAATATACAATATATTCCAATATATTCATTATCATAATATAATTATGGAATTTTTGGAGTTATATGACACAATAAGATAAAAATGCGGATTGATATAATATGCAGTTCTTATGATAAAAAAGGAAGCATTGAGATGATCGGTTACATAGAAAGAATAAATTGTTAAAGATTAACAATACTAATCAATAAGACAGAAAAAAAGTGACATTCTAATGGAGGGAGCAGTGAAAAACCTTCATAATCGAAGGGTGTATGGAAAGATGTGTGCCATGATATACTGAAGTTTATATATGTTCTCTCTGACTACCTCAATATGGAGATCGCATGTTGGTGATGAATTAATGTAGGACAACTTAATGATAATATAATCCTCTGTTTAAAATATATGTGTAGAAAAAAAAAAAAAAAATGGCCCATTCATTTCCTTGAGTAATAGAAATTAAAGTCTAATGGATGTTAAGGAATTTAGAAAAAAGTATAAAGAGCAGGCCTCGAAAATCAAATAACATTCATATTTTATTGTGCGCAATGAGAATACCAATGAGGCAACAAATGAAACGGAGAAATAAAAAAAAACACATCAAGTCCAGACGAAGCAATAGAAAATTTTATTTATGGGTCGACTTTCTGAAAATGAAGGGTGACTGTAGTCAATATTATGTTATTTCCGAGCAACAACACAAAGGCGATACATGTTTCGAATCTTTCGTTACTTTTTTTTTCATTTAATACTAATATATTTTTTACTTACACAATTGATGCGTGATTTAACTTGTGTACTAGACATCACTATTATAACTTTATTTATAATACAATTATTTTAAACTAATCATCTGAACGCAAATCATTTACCAGCGAAAATACACAAGTTTAAATATGTATTACAAATAAATTCTGCTTTGTTAGAAGTTTTTATTTGGATAATGGAAGTTTGATGCATAGTTTAACTTGTGTACCAGACTACACCATAACTTAACTTGTAATATAATTATTTTAAACTAATCATCTAAACGCAATTGATGCATGGTTTAACTTGTGTACAAGACTTCACCATAACTTTACTTATATTGTAATTATTTTAAACTAATCATCTGAACTCAATTGATGCATGGTTTAACTTGTGTACAAGACTTCACCATAACTTTACTTATATTGTAATTATTTTAAACTAATCATCTGAACGCAATTGGTGCATGGTTTAACTTGTGTACAAGACTTCACCATAACTTTACTTATTTTGCAATTATTTTCAACTAATCATCTGAACGCAATTGATGCATGGTTTAACTTGTGTACAAGACTTCACCATAACTTTACTTATATTGTAATTATTTTAAACTAATCATCTGAACGCAATTGATGCATGGTTTAACTTGTGTACAAGACTTCACCATAACTTTACTTATATTGTAATTATTTTAAACTAATCACCTTAACGGAATTGAAGCATGGTTTAACTTGTGTACCAGACTTCAGTATTACTTTATTTATAATATTATTATTTAAACTTATCATCTGTACGCAAATAAGTTGTCGACGAAACTATAAAGTTTTAAATAATTATTATAAATAAATTCTGCATTGTTAGAAGTTTTAACTCTTACATGACAGAAGTTTTACGAAATATATCAAATGGCGTGTAGCGAAAGGAAACAAAGTAATTTGGGCATATATACTCAAACCGGAGAGTATGACAAGCGGCTGAAATCATGAACCACAACAGTTCTAAAGTATCGATTTCAATACATGGGTGTCAAACGTGTAAAAAGGCTGAAAGGAGCCGAATAAATGTTGTAAAAATGCGTCTACTAAAAATAATACATGGAGCGACAATGTATGACATAATACGTAATATAGTGATTTAGGGATACTATGAACGTTAAACTAACAAAACTTATGTATAGTTCAAATGTAAGTAGAAAGCGTTGTAAAGAAAGATCAAGGAAAGTATGATTGGATCAAGTCAATTGTATTTTGAATAAAGGAAACGTTTTAAGTCAGAGAAATCGTAGGAGTTGTATGAGAAAGTGCATGAATGTAGAAGAGGCAAAGTATGTTTGCTGGAGAGAAAAGAAATTCGTTCAAGAGTAAGGAAGGAAATTAAGGATGAAAGGATATTCTGAGTTAAGTATTATTTTGTTTACGTATCTTGTTGGTTGGAAGAGATAGCCATATAGCAGTATATACGTCAGCTTATACAGTATAAAAGAAGAAACAAAAGTGTGACACAATACCATACAATGATCGAGAAATGTATTTTCCTCCCAAAATAGTGTATACCATATGTATACTCACTCGTTTGTGTATATGTACTCTAACAAAATATGTATTTACAATTTGTATTAAACTTGACAAATTAAAATATGTATTAACAATTTGTATTAAACTTGACAAATTAAAATATGTATTTACAATTTGTATTAAACTTGACAAATTAAATTAAAAACTTTTCAACGTTTTCCTACACAAAACATTCCAATAACATTTTCATTCCTTTGGTACGAAACGTTTTGGTTTTTTTTTTCAAAGCCGGAAAATATTGACTTACCTCTGAGCGTTCGTACCCAACATTTACTTTACCTCTAAAATTCACCGTTGTCATTCAATTGGAATAACCGGTCTTTTCATTCAGACTTCCCCACTGCGATTTATCGATGGACTCTGTATGTTGGAATTAATAAAACTTAAACGTTTCGACTGTTCCCGATTGTGAAACATTGCAGTTCCTGTCACAAGGGAAAAGGACTCAATTTAAATCAATGTCCAAAAAGGGAACAGTTTATGTCATTGTTCAATATAAAAGTTGAAGGGTAAAGTCCCTAAGTACATCGGCACATATATCCACTTGTAACTGTGAAAAAAAAAACGATAAACGATCCTTACACTCACTGACACGACACTATGGTTCTTTTGTGTGAATTTTGTGAAAATATGAAGGGAATATTTAATTTCCATATATGATTGAATTTCGTATGACATGATATTGAATGCATTGAATTAAGTATAATAATATTTTGTTTATCAAAGGTTTCGACTTTGTGGAAATATATAAGAATATTTAACAACATTTTTTTAAATTATTTCACTTTTTCCCTCGTGTGTTGCAGCTTGAATACTGCCTCGAGATCGGAAGTAGAAACCACTTAATATAATATTTTGTTCTGCTTAACTGTCAAACTGGGACCTTTCAGTGTCTTCTCTCTTGAATGTATTTTTTTTTGTCATCTATTTATTTTCTGTGTTTTTTTTTATATTCTTGTTCTACGTGTTCAAGGGTGTGGGCTGAAAAACATCTGGTGTCCCCGTGGCTGGGTTCGCCCTATATTGGTGGGGTGTATCTTGGCCCGAGGGGATGTTATTAGATGAGCCCAGACCTTTTGATAGCTTCTGTATTTAATGTATTATCTGCAATTTATGTGTTTTAGAAGTGTTATAATTTGTACATACTATGTTGGTATCAATAAACCTATTATTTATTTATTTTATTTATTTATTAAACTCTTCTATTGATATATTGTACTATTTTTTTTAAATGTACCTTACTTCGTTTTCATACACCAAGGTGGATATTAACAAACAACTGTGTACAATAACTTTCAAGTATTTTTCAACAGTTTTATTGGAAAATAGAGTTTGTGTATTTGGCAAAACGCCTTTCAATATCTTTCTCTATCTTACTATGTCTCGAAAATATTCTTTCTAGATAGCAAAATTCCTCGACTAACTCTAGTAATTTATTGTTCACTCATATGATCACTTTTTTCGATAACTAACTATAAATTCTTTTTCAATTACTTTTCATACATTTCTTCAATCAAAACTGTTAAATTTATTTTACGTTATCTATCATAGTATAGTCTGCACATAATAAACCATAAACGACCAAAGCTGAGATTTCCTCTTTTCGCCTTTTTTGTTTTAAAAAGCTTAAGAATATTTTGTTTGGTAGGAGTACCTTGCTAGTTCTGTGGGGTGGAATATAATACCGCTTAGTGTTAGACTATTAGAGATATATTGTAGGTAGCGTGTGCAGCATTTGGAAACGCTTGTTAACAACCCTTTTTGAAAGGTTTTTAACAAAATTGATTTTGCTATACGAACACTGCACAAAAAGCTGAAAGTGTTACTATTACATATCTGAACATCTATCTACAAAGGTTTTTTTAGCTTGTTTTCTCTTATTAAGTTTTCTTACAAAATTTGTACTTGTGAACATATGTAGATGCTTACATCTCAAGCCAGAAGTATCTCTATCACGTATCAGAATACCCTAAAAGTTTTAATATATTTGGTTTTCCCTTATTGAGTTTTCTACAGTTTTCTTATAAAATGTGTCTTTCTGAACATATAAAGATGCGAAGAAGTACCTTATGGATAGTCGTATCCACTACATTGAGAAGGGTTAGCTCTCTAAATGACAATATATAAATTGTTCGTTTATTGTAATTAGTTTCTGATTTTTTTTATGTACACATTAAATTCATTTTATTACATCATACATTGCAAAAAAAATATCTGTTATATAATATTAACACAATGAATTATATAAAACCAGAGGATAGAAAATATATATGGAAAAATACATGTTACTATAATCGTAAATAAAAAGAAATGTTGAGAAACACGAGAATAGAGATTCGATATAAACCTTGCCAAGAGTTTGTGTTGTATTAAATCCTTTAAACGAGAATGTTCTGAAATAATTCCAAGATATATGAAGGCAACTTGGGCTAAAACGAGAGAAATACAAAAATTCATCCAAGCCTTAAAAAGATAAATCCTTTTGAGCTTTCTATCCGTGAATGATGTTGTTCTCTTAAACTATGAAAGATCCATTCTTTCTTGTGTCAAAAGTTTCAAAGTAAGGCATTACGTGACCGAGCCGCGTGAAGGAGATGAAGGGAGAGGTAACGAGAGGTGGGTACGAGAAATTTTTATTTTATTTTTTATATGCCAACGGATTTACGCGAGGCATCCAAACAAAGACTTACTTTAAAGGCATAAATATTTTCAAACTTATAAAAATATTTTTTTACTTATTTTTTTTATTAATGAAACAAAACAGTTTATGATGTACAAAGTATAAAAATACTGCATATAACATAATATCGTTTAAAGTGTACGATGCACATGGTCCGATAAAACTGCATGTAACATACTATCGTTAAAAGTGTACGATGCAAATGGTACAACAATACTGCATGTAACATATTATCGTTAAAAATGTACGATGCACATGGTACAACAATACTGCATGTAGCATACTATCGTTAAAAGTGTACGATGCACATGGTACAACAATACTGCATGTAACAAACTATCGTTAAAAGTGTACGATGCATATGATACAACAATACTATATGTAACATACTATCGTTAAAAGTGTATGATACACTTGGTATAACAATACTACATGTAACATATTATCGTTCAAAGTGTATGATGCACATGGTATAACAATACTGCATGTAAAATGTTATCTTTAAAAGTATATGCTGCACATGGTATAACAATACTGCATGTAACATACTATCGTTAAAAGTGTATGATGCATATGGTACAACAATATTGCATGTAGCATACTATCGTTAAATGTGTATGATGCACATGGTACAACAATACTGCATGTAATATACTATCGTTAAAAGTGTATGATGCACATGGTACAACAATACTGCATGTAATATACTATCGTTAAAAGTGTGTGATGCACATAGTACAACAATACTGCACGTAACATACTATCGCTAAAAGTGTGTGATGCACATGGTACAACAATACTGCATGTAACATAATATCGTTAAAAGTTTATGATGCACATGGTACAACAATTAAGCATGTAACATACTATTGTTGAAAGTATGATGAACATGGTCAACAATATTTAAAAAAAAAAAAATTTATTTTACACATGACAAGAAACATACAAAATTGGTGAAAAAACAACAGGTGATTTAATTTCGACTCACAATTTTCATGAATTTGGGTTTGTTGCCTTTCATTTGTCGTGTCCCAAATAAACTGGGCTTTTGCCTGTATCTCACTGAGGAAATACTGCGTGTAACATTACTATCGTTAAAAGTGTATGATGCAGATGGTACATTAATACTGCATGTCACATACTATCGTTAAAAGTGCAAGTAAATCGTTTATTAATAACTGACAAATTAAGGAACATTGATTTTAATTCTATCATTTTTATTTTATTTTTTAAGGATAAAACTGTTGATATTAATTTCAGTGTGTTTGATTTATTATTGATAAGTTGTTTTGGAGTTATGTTGTCACAATAAATGAAAAGGTAATTTAACAATGCGAACACATCTTACTGAACCATGAGAAAAGTTATGTACCGCCTGGATAGTATCAAATAACCTAAAACCAAAAAAATTGTTCAATATGGACAATTTTGCTTAGCATTTTTTTTATTCGCGAACAATATTGAAAACGCTCAGCAAAAGGTTCAATTTGATTTGCAGTAGTGTGAATTTGAAGTGTAAAGGGTTGAAATTGAAATGCAAAACGTGTTTACAAGAAACAACAAGAATTAAACGTATGTTAAGCTTTATTTATTTACAACTTAAGATAATAAATCTAACTATTTTTTTCTGTAAATTACTTATAACGCAAGGTGTAATCTTATGAGATTATTGTTAAACTATTTGTTTAACCCATACCAAGCAAGAACCATTGTTTTTTTATAACGTTTCACAATTGTTAAAAAACGGCGTTTGAGAGCGAATACATTTTTATATTTATTAAGTAAAAAAATATGCATGTTTTCTCAAAAGTTAAAAAAAGTAAGAAAACCTAACCTCTGAAAGACCGCATTAAACATAATAATACCACCCCGACACATCAGCCGAAAACTGAATGTCATAAATATAAAAATCTTTACTCGCGGCTGTTATTTTATCAATATAACACCAGCATATGGATAATAAGATATTATTTCAATTATATAGTTGAATTTTTACAGCGTACGTCTGATTTTATTTACAAAAGTAGCATATAAGTTAGAAACATTTAATGTGTTATTTGGTCGATATTGGTTTTAAGGTTTTACATTTTTTTTCACATCGGATAAACTTCAGACTAATCCGGATAAATCTGGGTGTTTATTAAGCATAATAATGGTAAAATCTGAGAGTCAATCATTCAAAAATATTATAATTTATTTTTATCAAACACTATTTATTCCACTTTTTGTAACGGTATAACCCTACCGGTTTCAAGGCTTTCCCCTCATCTTCAGGGGAGCACAAACAAGACTTTATGCTGTTCGAACTGGCACCGATATACACGCTTTAACGGTTGGAGGCTGAGGGGTGAGGGAGGCGTGGGACGATTTCGGCCAAGAGCGGAGAAAAATCTCTCCGCTCCTAAAATATAATTAACAAAACATAATTTTGATAAATTGTATGAAAAAATAACCATGTATTTTTTGACAAAATAACCATGTATTTTTTGACAAAATAACCATGTATTTTTTGACAAAATAACCATGTATTTTTTGACAAAATCACATGGTGAAAAATTCATACAATTGATGAGATGAAAAAATATAAATTTGGAAATATAGTCGATTAAAGAAAAATATCCCTGCAATAAAGAGAACTTTAGATAGAAAATAAATAAAAACTTGAAAATTTTAACAAGCATAAGTTTAAAATTAAGGCTAAATTAAGTTTTGCTTTATAAACACGATTTAAAAAAGTGTTTTTATATGAAGGAATGATCCAACGTACATCATTTGTCAGAGACAGGTTGATATTGAAACTTTCTATAAATTGTGAAATCACGACATCCGTATTTTTCGAACCGTCACTGATGTTGCTATTTTGATTTCCATTCTCATTAATGAGTAAAAAGTGAAAGTTGGGAATACGAGTATTTAACAAATATTATTTTTCATTTAAAGCATATGACCGTTATTTAAAACTGAAGGTAAGTTAAAAAATATTTGCTGTATTTTCATCATGAAACAGGACTTTCATCACGAAACAGAAGGCCTTTTATCATGAAATAAAAGGACTTTCATTATAAAACATCAAGTCTAATATAGTCTATTTCATGTCACTTAAAATTAAGTTTAAATTTTCTATAATTGAAATGAATAGAAATTGTCACTTTATATTGAATCAATTTTTCTAGTTATTATTATATAATGAAGAATTTAAGTCATATTCTTTATTTTCAAAAGATGAACAGTTATTTTAAAATTATATTTACTACTAGTAATCACATTTCTTCTTGTTATCATAGTATAAATACGCCAAAACCCATACGATGGTTGTCGTCAAAGAAAGAATACGAGACTAGAATTTTGAATACAAGAAAGCGAGAGAGGAATACTTCGAAATTTGAACCTCGGTGGGTCCGTGATAAAAAATTATACTGAACGAATTTTAAATACCTAGCTAACAATTTTTGAACCGGTGTAAAAGGGGACGGTGTATAAATGATGAGTACATATTTTCATAAATGAAGAATTTGTTTTACTTCCGTGAATATTTTACGGGTTGCAACTAGTATTAATTCTTTCTTCATAAAAGTGAAATCTAGTGAATCGAATGTCAAAGAACGTGAATTAAATTTTTGTTCATTTTGTAAACTTATGTTATGTTGGTACTTATAAATATATATAATTTTAAAATAAATACTTCGAAGATGAGTTTTTCAATTTAAACTTTAGCAAAATAACGATATTTTTGAGATGCTTCTAAGTAAAATATAATACTATACTGGTACAAAGAGACATGGCTTGGTGACTGTATTTTATATTTTATTTTACGTCGTAAAATCCAAAAGAGAACTAACATTGTTTTGAAAATTTATATGAGTCGTATTTAACCGAACGCTGAAATGTTTTTTTCATTTTTAGTATTTGTTAAAAAGAATGGTCAGATTCTGTTGATATGTAATAAAACATAAATAATGTAATATTTGAGATATTGACTAAGCAAACTATTCTGATATTCAAATAGACTCAGGCGGAAAAATGTTATTTTGAATATAAATTCATTCCAAACAAGTGCATGCAATAATGTTAATTATAATATATGTGTACATTCAGTCTTATATGTCAAATCTGGTAGAATACGAGTTGACTTTTTTAGGGTACATACATAACATTGAGCTACTCGTATGTTCCTGGTGAGGAAGATAAAATCTCCAAAATTTTCTAGTAGAATATGGGTTGATTTTATTAAGGGTACATACATATCATCGTGCTACTTGTATGTTCATGGTGGGGAAGATACAATCTCCAAAATGTTCTGGTAGAATATGGGTTGGCTTTTTTAGGGTGCATACATATCATCGTTCTACTTGTATGTTCATGGTGGGGAAGATACAATCTCCAAAATGTTCTGGTAGAATATGCGTTGGCGTTTTTAGGGTACATACATATCATCGAGCTACTTGTACTATATGTTCATGGTGGGAAGATACAATCTCCAAAATGTTTTAGTAGAATATGGGTTGACTTTATTAAGGCTACATATATATCATCGAGTTACTTGTGTGTTCCTGGTGGGGAAGATAAAATCTCCAAAATGTTCTATGCAAACATACTACTTTCGTTACCTCAACATGCATACAGGTCGTCATGCATCATATTCTATTCTTCATACTTCTCAATTTCCCTATTTTTTTAAATTTGGTTCATTTGATGCATGAATTTGAATGAATATTTCTTCATTTGATTAATGTAGTATTATTTCTAATTTTGATAGCGAGAGCTAATTTTGTTTCTCTTGCTAGAATATATTTAATATTCTTAATGGACATATTTAACTTAAACGTTCAAATGTGGGTGATTGATTCACCATTAAAAATTCCCATTCTGTATAAAATGTTGTTCATTTTTAAAAAGTTCCATATACATTTTTAAACTTATTCATATTTAAAAAGTTCTATAAATATCATCATGCTTTTTAAATTTGTATTCAAAGCCTCGTTTTGTTAAAGTCACAAAAGTATTTTGCACTAAATTACTGGAAGTTTATAACCTTTTTTTGATGGCCATGTTGACCATTAACTTTTAATAAGATAAAGTTTACACTTTGAGGTCTATGATCTAAAGGTTTTTCTATTTTGTCAACGGATAACAATTTTCGTAATTAAAACCAAGTTTGTCAAGTGATTCAGTTTACAACATTCTTGCACTTTAATTAACTTAGGTAGGAAAAGTTTCTAACGAACTAAAAAAGCAATTAACAAAGTATACTTCTAAAGGTCAGTTATAAAGTGGCGAAAGTTTAACTTCCACATTCTTAGAAAATAGTGATTTAAAGAATGCCTTTTTAATGAAGTTAGGAAGTAGAGTTAGAAAAAACCTCTTAGCTCCAACCCATGTTTTACAATTTTTCAACCCTAAAAACAAATTTTTTTAAACAAAAATTGTATTTATAATTAAGTCTTGAAATTTTTTTACTTACTCGTCTTTGAAATTCATTAGAAAGTGAATTTACAGATTTGGTGCAAAGAAAATATGAAACTTAGTAAAAACAGTATATATTATCTTCTTTAAGTTTTTCTCCACTTCCAGTCATTTAAAACCATGATGTATGTTGTTTAAAACCTTGTCATGGTTTTACAAGTGGATATATTTTGTATTGTGTATGATGATCGTCGTTCACCATATAGGCTTATAATGGTTTATATGGCCATTATAATAACGCTACTAATTACATAGTGTCTTTCTGTTACTTCTATTAATTCCGAGTAAACATAAGACGTATGAAGTTTTTTTTCTCTATAGGGTATCATATACATCGGTTCATCTTTAGACTTTCAAAGGATAGCAAAAGAAATTGCAGCTTGCTAAATTGACTTTCAAAGGATAGCAAAAAAAATTGCAGCTTGCTAGACTGTTTGAACTCCAGGCCTTAAACCACTTGATAAGTATATTTACTGCGCTATCTTGTGACGTTAGATATAAATTTTGTCATCGCTACTATTGTTTTCATACTGGAGTATGTTATGTCGCTACCGGAGGAGAAGTTCCTTTGAGGAGTTTCTTCTTCATCTATACATGACATTTTGCTCACAAAAATGAGAATATTTCGATCTTCTCATGTAGATCGCCTTGGATGGGGATTTATTTCGTCCCCCATAGACTAGTGTGGGTGGTAGTGGATCGAATTGAAGTATCTATCGGCCCACCTTCATTAAAAAGTTATCTACCTGTGGGTTTTTAGTTTGTTTCCTGATGATGCCAAAACAAATATCTACCTGTAACTTCAAATAACTTGATGTTTGTCATTGAGATAACTTTTACTTTTCAACGTGTGGATTTAATTGATTCACGACACAGCAGTGTTTTTCATAGATAAACATTAACAAACAAAAATACTTTTAAAAAGAACGCCTGACGAAAAGCTGAACCAGATTTAACCTTGGAATAGTCCAGACATTTTGATATCCTTGCCATCGGAACTTTGGGATTGGTTTGTTAAGATTGATGCAGTGTAACGACTTGCATAAAATAAAATAATCAATTTCAATCCGCAGGATAACTAACAATCATACTCAAACACGTATCTAATAAACGGAGGGAGGGATCACGTATCTAATTAACGGAACTGAAATGAATATTGTTTCAAAATATTGGCATTACCAATTTGAATATGTTGAGGTGTGCCATAGCAATGTGTAAATTTATGGATTTGTATTTAAATCAACAATTCTCAAACTTATTACTCAAGAACGTGGATTCTAACAGTTTAAACATCATGTCAAACACGTGCAAAACTTGCGGAATCCTCTTCATTAGTTGTTCAATAGCTGTGCCACCGACACCCTCATGTGGGGGAAACTTAAGAAAAGTTACGGCGTAATCTCTCCTTCGCCGTGTTAATTGGCTCCATTAGGAGAACCTTTAGTGAAACCACATTAATTGAATCATATTTTTAGTTATAAATCAGAACCTGTCTGTACAGGAATGAGCAGTTGTAACATAAGAGGGAGAAAACATCATTTTGACACCTTATTCCACTGTGTTAAAAAAAAACAGGTTTAGTTTAAGCGCTTTTTTGTGATAGTGGCGCCGTTGAATTTTTTTAATGAATTGATAGGCATGCTATTTGAGTTTTAAAAATGGCAAATCAACAAAATATTTTTTTCATGTTTAATGCATCGTTTTTCATCTTGTGGGCCGCGATACTCCTGAAGGTTACATAAAAATAACTTGCATGAATGATATATAAGTGAAATAACGCATGTATGGGGAAAAACGAAGATATTTATTTTGAGTGACGTAAAACAGAAGATATCCTTACCTGACACAGTTTAGTGCCTTTGTAAAAGTATAACAATTCTGCAGCCACGTGAACGTGCATCAACAAGGTGTTTATTAAGTTTTGGGGGTTGCGAAGTAGAAATTTAACGTTTTTCTTGTTTTGGGGGGCTGCAAGTTTAAAATGGTTTAATATTAGTGCATATCCATGAAATTTTGTATCTCAGAAGAATGTTTATATGGCCGCGTGAAGTGTGATACTAAAAAAAAAGTAACAGCAGGCAATAGTGAATGGTGAATTATAAAATTTGCTAACCGTTTGAAGTACTTTAAGAGAAGCAATGTCCACTACTCAAAATATAATCATGACTCCATTATTAGAATATGTAATTTAAACATGTTTTCAGTAATAAATTAGTTTGTCGGTTTGTTTAACGAGAAATATAAAGTAAAAACTACACCATGTTCCACGTGTGAAATAAATAAGAGTTGCATTGAACATACAGTGTTTTCGGAAAAGTGTATTTTTTTTAAATGATTGGAATAGATGCACTACTTTAGATAGAAAAATTGCTAACATATAAGAATGCAACGTTTAAAAGGAGAAAATATTATTTTATGTCAAGTAATTTTTATATCTTGAAAGCAAACAATAAATTAAATGCTGGGTCACCACTGTGTTTATTGACGAGAACACTTCAAAGGAATACGAGCGGACTACTTACAACGAAATCTTAGTTCGATATCTTAGCAAAATTTAAGTATTGTAAAAAAGTGATAGGAAGGGTAGAACATCCGAAAAAGGTTTAAAATGAGGGCTATGTGTTGAATCTCTAGAAAAAACAGTGTATGACACAAAAGGTTATTATAAAATTAGAAAAAAAATGTGGATTGAAATAAGATAAAGTGCTAATATGATGAATAAGAGAACATTGAGAGGATTCGGGCATGTAGGAAAAATTAATTATTAAAGATTTACAAAAATAATCCATACAAGACGTTTCAGAAGACCTGGAAGAGATAGGAAAAAAAAGTAAAATTATTCGCTATTTTCCTTTTCTCCCCTCCATACGTTTCATTTGATTCATGATATTTCACATTCATTTTATTGTTATTTATATTCTCGACGAATTGTTTGCCAAAAAAATATTTTTGATTTTTTTTTCATCCATGTAACTTTTTTTATGAATTTTTGTTTGGTTATTGGAAAGAGACTGCCCCCTGAAAACAATCTCATAAAATTATTAAATACATAAATAAAATAAGGAAATTTTGAAAGAAGGAAGAGTGAAAAGTCTACATTAGAAGAATATGCATGACGATGTTTGGATATGGGCATGGATTAAGCGAAATATGTGTCCCAGGGTAGAATAAAGTTTATATCTGTTATTTCTGCTTACCTCAGAGATATAACGTGATGGTGAAGAAAATATTTTAAAAAGACTTCGTTAAATCATTTCCAACTTACATGTTTCTCGAATTTTGAAGTGTTGCACTACATTCTCTTTGAGTAATTAATTATCTTACGATTTAAATAATCGTAATTTCAATTTTTATATGTTTTTTCCTTTGACCATACTTTATTTCACATTTATTTATCTCCAAGTAAAGTAGAAATGTTACGGTGTTCAAACTTCTCTTTTTTTTATATTGTCTTTAGATCTGAAGGAAAAGAACACCCTTCATCCCCACTTTTCCGAACTGATTATATCACGGGTCAAAATAAGTCTGCAGGTGGCAACTCTAGTCATGACCCGCAAAACCTTTCCTTATATGCGTCCGTTTGTGAGAATTTTCTTTCAACAAGACAGAAGATTTCTTTGAGAAGTCAAAATATTTAGTTTCCTTGCGTGGAAAATTTTATTATTCATATATTCTTAAGGTTTTTATTAACTATATATTTTACAGATAGAATATCTTATCGTTAATAACGGCAATTTGACATTTTACAAAATCAAATAAATATAACAATATGTATTTTTAATTTGACTATAAATTTGATGGTCAAGTTAAAATACTTGAGCGTTACCAAAATAAGTAATATATGCTAAACCTTTTACTATTTTTTGATCGTGTGATATGCGCGAATTTTTGTAATAAATTAATTTTTAAAATGTGTTTAAGGAAAATAAAAGGGTCTATTCTCAAAATGTAGAACATCCCGAAATTCATACAAAATTCCTGAACACGTGAAAAAGGTTCCAGCCCAAAACACATATTTTGTTTTTTTTTTGTAACATCAAATAAATAATCACCATATAAATGTATGTGAAAATAACATTAAGCCAGTTGAATGCATATTAAAATTTCAATTCCGCCTTAAAAAAACATTCCATTCCAACTTGTGCCATGTTTTATCAATTATCTTAAAACTAGTTTAATGTGGATTGGGTTCTTTTTGCATATTTTAGTACAATCATGTACGACAGAATACGAAATGAAGTGATAAGGGATGAATGTGAACTTAATAGTGTGTTGAGTAAGATGATGAAGAACACTCGGAGAGGGTTTAGCCACGTGGAATGGTTAAAAAATAGAAGATTAACAAAACGAATATGCAGTGCAAATGTGAGTGAAAGGCGGGGTAGACGAAAATAAACTATGATTGAATCAAGTGAATGATATTTTCAAAGAAGTAAATGTAAGAAGTTTAATAAGTCGCAGATGTTGTATAAGAAGATGTATGAATGTAGAAGAGGCGAAAGATGCGTATCGTTGGAAATACTAGTGCTATGTCATCTTGGTCTGTCCCGACAAGCAATAGGCGGGATAATATGTCATCTTGGCCTGTCCCGACAGGCAAAAGGCGTGATAATATGTCGTCTTGGCCTGTCCCGACAGGCAAAAGGCGTGATAATATGTCGTCTTGGCCTGTCCCAACAGGCAAAAGGCGTGATAATATGTCGTCTTGGCCTGTCCCGACAGGCAAAAGGCGTGATGAGATGTCGTCTTGGCCTATCCCGACAGGCAAAAGGCGTGATAATATGTCGTCTTGGCCTGTCCCGACAGGCAAAAGGCGTGATAATATGTCGTCTTGGCCTGTCCCGGCAGGCAAAAGGCGTGATAATAAGTTTTTGTACGTATGTAATACAAGTATTCTCATTTTATAAAGATGTGTATTTTATATATACCATAGATGCATGGCCGCGTGGACTTTCGTGCGGAAGGTCAAGGTTTCGTACTGCGTGCTGTGCGTATGAAACAGTTGTCATTTGTGTCATACAACCGAGCTGTGCGTAAGAAAATAGACTTGTGTCATTCGACCGCTTGAATGACACAGGTATATTTTCCAACTAGTATTCGTAGGTATATGAATACCTATGACTTCGAATACATAAATTCTTTTTAAAAATATATATCATATTTTTTACGTGTACTTGTATTACATTTTTTTATATTTTTAACTCAGCAGTAGAAATGATAATGGTACAAATCTTAGAAATTTTAAAATAATTGGTTGTTCATGAGAAATTACTTCGAAGTTATAAATCGACTAGATCAGGGGTCGGCAAACCGCGGCTCGCGATCCGGATGCGGCTCTTTTCATAGGCGTTTGCGACTCTTGAATTCCAGCTTCACCAAGGCAAGGAACTGTGGAGCAGCTTATTCACAAATCTAACCAAAGAGAGAATTCCAATTTGATCAGCATTAGTAGACAGCTGCGAAACAAATGCCTAAAATAAAAACAATTATATTTGACACATAGAATAGCCGCACAGGACAGGGGGGAATGGAGGAGAAGAGTTCAAATTGCTGCAAACCAGTCTTAGGACTGCAACCACGGAAGGAAAGAATAGTTTGCCTGAAACATATGACACACTAAAATACTAGCATTTGACATTTTCAATATCTTTGGCTCTACCTATTTATGTGAACAAACATTCTCTTCCATGAATCAAATAAAAAATATGTTAAGAAGTACATTAACCGGCGATAATTTACAATCATGCCTAAAATTGAAAACAAGTAGTTACTTGCCAGACATAGCAAAGCGATGCAAGATCACCGTTCTAACTGGTAGACTGTACAAAGCTCAAAAATTGTTTAGTTAGTGTTTAATTATTTAGGTTATCTCGTTTAATAAGTAATGCACTGATCTACTGAAGCTTATAACTCCCATAAATAATATTATATTCTTCTTAGTATTGTGAATTTGAGTTTTAAATAAAAAATCTTGATTTTATCTCGTTTTTTTGTCATTTATATTTATATAGCTACAGTGAAAATTTATGTTGCGGCTCTATGAAAATTTTGAGATTCTGTTTACTTAATATCCATTCTCTGGCACTACCATCGAGAGGAAGGGAAGATGCAGACTCAGCAGACACACATGACACGCATGGCAACTAATGAAATGTTACCATCCCTAGAGTTAAAACCTCTTTTGCCCAAAGGCAATATGCTTATTTGGCTCCCATAATATACAATGGCGTGCCGACTTCAATAAAGGTAAAGGTAGGAAAACCATTTAGACAGTCGATCGGAGCGTGTTTGTTGTTGTGACAGGATTTTGAGTACTTGGGCTTTCAGGATGAATGACGAGTGGAAAAGATTTGTGTGAGCTCGTGAGTGTGGGTTTCTTCTTGTTGTTTAAATTTTGGTTGTTTTTGTATTTGTGGTTTTGTGTATTTTTTGTTTTAATTTTAATTTTTATTCTTATGATTGTGTGCGGTATATTGTGGGATGAATATTTTTGGTCTTTCTGGAGTTATGGTGTGTGAGGAGTTGAGTTTTGCAAGATGTTTCCAGTTATAGTTGAGTGTCAATGTTTGTCAGGTTGATGAGAGCGTGCAACGGGTTTTTGTTTTTTGTGTAATAAAAAATCGGAAAGAAGTATCGATTTAATTTTTCATGCTAAATATCCTCAGTGAGATACAGGCAAAAGCCTGGTTTACTGGGGATACGACAAATGAAAGGCAACAAACCCAGATCCAATAAAATTACCTGTTGTGTTTTCGCAAATTGTGTATATTTCTTGTCATGTGTAATAATAAATAAATATTTGGCTCTTCTTACTGGAAAGTTTGCCGACCCCTGGACTAGATGAATGAGATTGCGATATAAAATTAAGATTTTCGTTATATGATAACCAATATCTCGCAAAACTCATACGTAACGTTACTCAACATAAAGTTTTCTACAATCACACAGCGAAATATAAACTGAAATAACGAGTGTTCCTGCGATCGCCATAAAAGTGTCCGGATTGTCCGGATCCTCCGTGCGGTAATAATTTCATGGCATCCACGTATTATTGACAGACATTTATGGTGGGATTCTTTTTATGGCACCCTGGCTACAATGAATACCAGAACTGCCAAGTTATTTAGACATTTTAACCGCATTCTAGCCCGCAGTAAATCTCTGCGAGCATTATGTTTTATGGCGTAACATTGAGTTTTTTGCGATGTCAAAAATAACGTCACAACTATTGCGTAAAATGTTACGCCAAACACATGTTTTCCATAGGAGAATCAATTTACAAGTTTTATTTTTCGTGAATTTACTAAATCAATTTTCAGATATTTGTTATAATAATTTTTATCAATGTGGATGATTAAATTTACTGTCAACATTTATAGAAATCGTGTGAATGTATGACAAAAATTAAAAAAAAAAATACCACTCGTCTGTATACGAGTATTGCACAACTGTTGTGGTCTAGTAAATAAGACCCACGTCTACCAGTCCAGGATTTGCAGGTATGATTCTCGTCGGAATATATATTTTTTTAATAATTCTAGTTTAGCATTCACTAAAGACGTTTGCACATTTTTCTAGTTGGTTAAAAGAGATTACCATATGGCAATAAGCCCGTCAGGTATATACAACAAAAATATAATACAATACATGGAGGAGCAAGTTACGTATTTAATTATACTGTTTACATTTCAATTTAGCGAGTTTATTAACATGACACAATTTATGCAAACCAACCAAACTTATGTCAAAGGCCCGTAAATAAAAAAAACTAGACTTGAATTATTTTTTGATATAAATCAAGCCTCCGGATTAAAAGACAAGTGTTATGCCAACCGGGTCACGGAGGTCATCATGGATAAAACAAAAAGTATACACAGTTCGGCCTATAAGTAAAAATATGTAACTGCGTTACTGTTTATTGAGATAAAAGTCCGCACTGAAGTGAGTGATTTTTAAAGGGATTGGTTTAATATGTTAAAAGGTGTGAAAAGGGATGAGTTGTGTCTTCCTGGTCCTTCCTATTATCTATGGAATTTTGTACATTAGTTAACTCAAAAGAAGTATGAAATGTCTAACAAGCAATGTAGGATTAATGTATGCTAATAACATGGTGGTCTTATTGAATAATGATAATAAACTATAGAGTTCGATTTTAAGTATTTTTGATAATGTGTAAGAAAAGGTATGAGAATAACTGTTACGAATTATGTTTATTTAAAACAAAATGCTATTTTTATTCGAAAAAAGACTGATCAATATAAGTTGACGAAAAAAAATATGTAAATTTTTTTTGGGACGATAATGATAAATTTAAGTATATTTAAAAGTTTCTGCGGTGTGAAGGTTAATGTATACTTGAAACGCTAAGTGGGAAAGAAAAATATGTCTATGTTGACAATATATAAAATACTGTTTAATACTAGGGTATACAATGTAGTTAATACGTTTTTAGTAGGAACACGTATAGGCAGGTAGTTTTCAAATCGGATGTTCTACCTTTCCAAAACAAGTTTCACGGTAAACACGCATTTTTTTACGCCCATCACCAGGTCAATCCCTATGGGTGTTCCCCAAGGCTTATACTACTTACCTTGGCTATTTAACATTTACATTCACGACATACCTACTATCCCAAACATTAAGCTCGCACTCTTTGCTGATGATGCGGCATGTTAGGTGTCCTTAGTCAAGATAAATCAAGCTGGTCGCCACCTTCAGATTGCCGTCGAGATCCTTGAAAAAGAACTACTAGGACTGGAGGTTGAAAATCAATGACGCCAAAACTGAGGTCATCATGTTCTCTTGCAAAGTCAACGAAAGAGCGCCATCGATGACCTTATTAATCGATGGTTGCCTGGTTGAGAAGTGGGACGTGGTCCAATACCTTGGTTTGTACCTCGACCGGCGGCTAATGTGAAAAACCCATCTGAACATCATCAAACAGAAGGGTCAAAAGGATATCGGGACAATCAGGTCAATATTCTACGGACGAAACTCCCTTTCACCAAAGAATAACCTCCTCTTCTTTAAAACCATTATCCATCCTGCCTTGGACTGTTTATGCTGCACACATTTGAGTTAGTGTGAGCAACGCGGATTAGTTGAAGCTTCAACAAGGTGAGAATAAGCATTAAGAACTATTTAAACACCCTTTCTAGAGCAAATTTCTCCCGAATTCACGCCGAACAGCGTGAAAAAACCCTCCAACCCCACATCCTCACTTGGATCGAGGAGTTCTATAAAAATCAATGGGACCATAGCAATTCTCTAATCGCTACCCTGGGGGCTTACGAGAGTAAGACTGGTCTACCTTTCTGTTACGAGTATAAGCACTGCCTTCCAAAGCATTGACTGTTGCCTGACAAGTCCACTTACAGTACTAGCAGGGAGGACCAAGGTCTGAGTGAGTGTAATAAAATGCAAGAAGCCTGAACGAGTGGACATGTACGTGCTAAATAATAAGTTTTAAAATAATTTGTTGTAAGAATTATTATGTAGTTATAATTATGCATATGTTAACTATTTCTAAGAAATAAAATATAATTACATGTAAATAAAATTATAAAAATAAAATTACATGTAAATAAAATTATAAAAGTTCATAGTTATAATATATAAAGAAGATAAGTTCTTCAGATAAAAAATGTTTATAAGTATAGTTTTTGGCAAATGTTTGTATTAGATAATATATTACTTCATTAAATAAATTTTAAAAAGAGGATAAAAGAATATTGGATGGGGGACAAATTAAAAAGAAAATGTAAGATTCGACTAGAGAAGAGGAAATCCAAAGAAATTTTAATAATTAAGATTAATTCAAATTTGAAAAAAAGGATATTTTGGTAACGATATTTGCATGAAGAAAATTCGATATATCTTTGTAAAAAAATGTGGCACTCACGTGGTTTTTACTAACTACTCGTAGAACCGAGTCTTATATATTTGTTAGGCTTTTTGATCTACTTTTAAGAAATTCGATATATCTTTGTAGAAAAATGTGGCACTCACGTGGTTTTACTAAATAGAACCGAGTCTAATATATTTGTTTGGCTTTTTGATCTCCTTTTAAGAAATTCGATATATATTTTTAGAAAAATGTGGCACTCACGTGGTTTTTACTAAATAGAACCGAGTCTAATATATTAGTTTGGCTTTTTGATCTAATTTTAAGAAATTCGATATACTCGTATCATTGTAGAAAAATGTGTCACTCACGTAATTTTTACTAACTAGAACCGAGTCTAATATATTAGTTTGGCTTTTTGATCTACTTTTAAGAATATATGTCTTATATTTTTTTTATATTTAACAGCCCCCCAATCAATAACCTATCCTTTCTTTCAACGTTTCGAGATTTTTTAAACATCCTTTTATTCTATAGTAGGACAACGTTTTTACCATACCAAATAGCCATTTCCGCACCCTTGTTCTAAGAGGGTTCATTGCAAAAACTGTGAATATCCTTAAATATAAATTTTTAAACCATTTTACAATAAAATACTATACATAAGAAATATATTTTTCTTTTGTTTTCGAAATATTGAAAACATTTAAGGCAAATTATATTTCAAGTTTGTGATGCGATAATATCTCCTTGCGAAAATAGGTAACATTTTTCATATACGAGTATAAGTAAATTTTGTTGCAAAAATTTTATTCAAACTAATTAATATTATGACCTGCTCAAATTATGGTTCACATAGCATATAAGTATCAATAATGAGAGTGAAACATGGACGTACAAAATGGATAAAAGGAGTAAATGCAGTGGTAATTTGAGTACGGAAAAGAGTGTGTGTTTTGAGAATGTATGACAGAATATGAAATGAAATTATTAAGAAAGAATGTGAGCTTGACTTGATGCGTTAGGAAGAGTAAAAAAAGCGAATGGAGGGGTTTGGACATGTTGAAAGGATGAGTTACCAAACACTGACTTAACAAATTTAAAATGAGAGTATTAGTAAGAGACATAGTAGATTATTGGATTATTTTTAGGGTACATTTTTATCAATTCGAAATATATTTGTGTAATATAACTATAAATGATATTATATTATATGTTTATTATAAAGTCACTTAATGGGATGTCTTCATTAAATCACTCGAATGCGTGTTTGAAATATTTTGCTTCTAAGAGGAGTTGCATTTTGAGTTTTATTTCGTCTTTATTGAATAAATTGCTTATTCCGAATCGATTAAAAATAAAGGAGTGTTTCGACAGTGCTTTTGCCGTTTTTGATCCTGTAGAATGGAATGGCTGATCTCAAAACGTGTGAGATATGGGTCGAGTATTATTATTTAGTAAGCACTTGAAAATAACCATTTTTGGGAGATTTTAGCAAAATTTATGATTGTACATATATGAATACTCCAATCAAAAACTTTACTCGACCTTAATCTGAATATCTACAAATATTTGTAAATGAGGAAGGGGCGAAATATATGTGTTGAGTTATGGCGCTATGTTCTCTTCGTCTATCCCAAGGAACCCATAGTATATGTATGTTTAAAGATATCATTGTAGTTCGTCATCTTTTGGTAAGTTTTTTACGGTTTGCTTACCAAATACCATATGTTTTCCAAACGTGTGTACATAGATACGGGGAAGTTTCCAATTTAATGGCCGGCCGCAACGACCATCTTCTTACCCTTCCAGTAAACTTGTTTGATTTTTTTATGATGTCAATAAAAGTGGGTTGTAGTTGCTAATAAATTGTTTTTTTTTATAACTATTAAGATGTGACTTCCTTAAGGTGGAGATGCATTCCGATTAAGAGGATCTTCTAATATAAACCTTTTGAAAAATAATATCTCTCAAATGTATATTTAGTACGAATTTCTTGTACTAACCGTAAATTTCTATATTTTCCTGTACATATCTCATGAACGGTCAACAACTGTCTAGGACGGATAAAACAAAGGACTTCTTAAGTGTTTTATTTAAAAGTTACCTGTCGCTTGATTGGCAAATCAAATCAGTCTGCAACAAAGCAAATAATATGCTTGAGTTTGTAATTCGTACCACCAAACTATTCAGAGATATCTACGTACTCAGAAAATTATATTATTCTTTCGTCAAAATTTATTTGGAATATTGTCTATAAAATGGGCGCCAGCAAGGATTTCGTATTAACTCGTGCTAGAAAGGATTCATAAAAGATTTATCCGTTGTCTCTGCATGAGAGAGTATGGATATTATCCCTGGCTTTAATCCTAGTGTCTTCTTACTGGAAACGCTTAATTACAGATTATTAGAAAGTGGAAGATGTTTTCGATTGGGTGTCCACTTTTTTTGTTTTGCTCAGGGGTAATTTAGTTAACCCATCTGTCCTGAACAGTCTTGGTTTGTTTGTTCAGGAGAATTATTTGAGACAACGCACCCATAGATTGTTCTATCAACCTATAAATCGAACCAACCTAGCTTTAGAGATGTCCGTAGATAGAGCAATCACATTATTTAACCATGTATAATATGTTCTCGTATAGATGTACTTCATGTGTCGCTTAGTTCCTTCAGAAAAAATCTCTTAAATTTAGTGTAGTTCTTGAAATCATATTTTTTTTGTCATAGTGTTTTAGTGTAACATATACATTTTTACAATTATGTTTTTAAGTTAAAATGTTAAATTATTTGGTACATGTTTTTTTTTGAAGTTGTTATGTTTAGTTCTTGTACGAATTAGGAACACCTGTGATGTGCGAAGGACTTGAAAAAATAAATTAATAAATGTAGTTTAAATATATTTAACAAGCATAACGAAGCCTTTTCATTTGCCTTTTTCGTAACTGCTCACTTTTGAAGGTATTAAACAGTGATCTTTTATGCTTGCAATAAAACTTTTTATTGGAATAATTGTATTTAATTTTACTATTGTTATTTTTTTATCTAAACTTGAAACTTCGACAACAGTTAGTCAAATGCAACGTTTGGTCAGTGTTATTGCATGGAGTAGAAACATGGACCCTCGAAGTTAGTAGTATGAACCGATTGGAAGCATTCGAAATATGGATAATGCTACGGACACCCTGGACGGATATGGTCAGCAGCACAAGGGTTCTTCAAAAAGTCAAAGTTGATCGAGAGTTGCTGACTAATGTTAAAATCCGAAAGGTGTCCTACTTGGGCTGTGTACTTAGAGGACCAAAGTACAAATTACTGCACCTGATCATCCAAAGCCAAATAGAAGGCCGAAGAGGTGTTGGCAGGAGGTAAATCTCCTGACTCCACAATATACGTGATTTGAGTGGCATAAGGGGCATTGGAGATCTTTTTCGGGCTTTCGGGGACAACGTTGGGGGGATCTGACATGACACTGAGAAGAAAAAGATTGGGGTGAGTAATGCACAACCTTACGCAAAACAGTGTTTTGTTATTTTTTAATAATATTATATTTTCAATCTTTATTAGTGTTTTTCAGTTTGACATGACAATATCGCATGATAGAATGTGACTATCAGTGATCCTGTAAAGAAAAGTCGACAGTGTTTGTATTGGTTTATTCTGTGTAATATATTGCACATTATTTAGCACATATCCTTGACAAATCAAACCAAAAAGTCCGATGGCAAAAATATCAAAGTTCCAAGACGATCGCCAAGTAAAATATGTTAGTCATATATTATACAGTTATTTTACATTGTGTTTTTTAGATTGCTTAAGAGCGGTCTAAGAATGATGATATGTAAGCAGCATACAAGCTACAGAAAAACATCAATTTAGGTGTAAAATGGTCTAAGAGTAAAACCAGTATGGAAGTGAAACCATCGGGAATCGAATTTGGTCGGCTAATTGCTTATGATGCTAACCGTTCATTTACATTTTATTTATTTATTTTGATTATTTTGTGAATGTGGTTAAACATGATACATTGGATTGGCTTATTGGTGTATTGAAATTTCTTCCAGCCAACCAGCTCATCTAGAATACATGAAACTAGTCAATCCATAACAAATTTGCAAAAAAATATGTACATTCGTTGAAAGTAAAGTAAAAGAAACAACAAGCAAATGACTAATCTTCATCAATAACGGTTGAACTAGAGATAAAGACTTTGTTTACAGATAAGGAAGAGAATCACAAGATAAAAAGGATATTCTGAGAGATTTCCATTCTTTTGAATTCTCTCTTAAACGTAAAAAAGGATTGTGACGGTGTCTTTGCCTTCCCAGTTCATATAAATCACGTTGTAATATTGCAGTATTCTGCACAACTTAAGTATACAAATCACAAATTTTGGCACGTTCCTTTGAATTTATGTCCATAAAATTTTAACCTAAATGATCCTTGTGTATTCGTTAAATAGTTAAAAAATGTAAAACAATATCGTAGAATTGTAGACAAATCCTCTTTTCAACCAACCTAACCCAAATGTCCGGACAATCCCCGCATCTGATTAGCTGCCCCTAGTAGGGTATAAAAACAATCCTGACAGGGTCGTTTGTCTTCCCTTGACCAAAGCCTTTTGACCCTCGTACCCTTTTGTAAATTGAGAATTTGGACAAAAAAACCGGCGCAAACTTGCCATACGTAACTGGATTCGAGTCTTTTTAACTGTGACAAAATTCTAAAATGTGAGATAGTTTTTTTACTCTCTCGTTCTTTATAATAAAAGGTCATGATTAAAGAAGTTTTGAAATTTATTGTATCTAAAATATAATTTATCTTTCATCTCCAAGGCTAAGTGAGATATCCAGTTCAAAAATGAACTTATCTTTATGCATAAATGGGGTAAAAAAACAGATTTTTTATTTTGTTGAATTTGAGAAACGTTGAGTATTTACTAGCACTCTCAATCATATGTTATGTAATATATTTTTTCTCAAAGTATTCGTATTTCCATAATAAAACAAAACAAAAATCGTTTTACTCCGCGGATTACTCTCAACCGTTTCATACAATGATTTACCTAAAAATATAACATGCTTAACCTTTTAAAGGAAACAAATCATGTCACATCAAAAGATTTTAAAACATTAAAAAATAAATAATGAAATTTTAGAGGATTAAATAAAGTGGATGATTTCAGTTATATAAAGAAAAGAGATGCATGATGGTTGGGCCATGTGGAGAAAACGAATGATAAACAAGCATATATAATAGAAGTATAAGATATGCGTGGAATAGGTAGTTTGAGGAAAACATAGCAAGATTAAGTGCAATAGATTTTGAAAGGAAGTACATTGATAAATATGAAGAATGGAATATTGGGCTTGACAAGATGTATGAATTTACATGACGCGAGAGTTGTGTGCTTGATAAAAAAGTTTGGAGATCTGTACTCTCTGCCTACCTTTTTAGGAAGACGGTGTGATGATATATATGTACATTTGTACAGATGATATATTCATAATTCTCAAACAAGCCTTTTTATTCCTTTCACATTTTCATTCCTTACAAAGATTACGGAATGGAGTGATTAGGGATAAATGTGAACTTAAGGGATGGTGTGTTAAGTAAGATTAAGATCACGCTGATATGGTTTGGTCATATAAAACGAATAAAAGAAGAAAGATTAACAAAATATTGTAATACATATCGCAAATGTGAGTGAGTGGAAGGCGTATGATAGGAACATCAAGAAAAGTATGTTTGGATCAAGTCAATGATATTTTAAAAGAAGGAAATGTAGAAAGTCAGATATATCGTAGAAGTTGAGTGGATGTGGAGGTTAAATATGTGTGATGTGAGAGATAAGTCTCGCGCTCTTTCTTCTCTGCCTATCCCAGCTTGATGGTATGTGTGAATACAATCAAGTCTAACAGACGTGTTGCTATTTGGCTATTTCTCGACAGCCATTCAGATTTATTTTTTAATTCACTGATTGTAAATAAAACAGACTGAAATTCTTTTCAGGTGTTCATCTCGGATCAAATTCAAATTCCAGAGTAATTAACAAAAGTTTTTCCTCGTTTGTTTTGTTAGCAATCGATGTAAAGCTTTACGTTTCAGCTAAGGGTTTAAATATATTCAGCTTTCGTTATATACGTATGTACTCGTATGTTAGGGGCATTGCATGAATACACGTATATTTGGAAAAGAATCTTGATTTTTTTTATTTTTAAAATAAATAAAAAAAATTTTGTCTAAAATATTTTCCCACAAGAAAGAAATAATTTTGTTACAAAAACATGTTAAATTAAATTCGAAATCACCCTTGAACAACCAGCTAGAACACTTTGCAAGAGCTTGAAAAAAGATTCGCTTGGTTTTTGCTGTAGCATGAAAATTACAAAAAAAAAAATACCAAACTTAAATAAAAAGCACCTACGTACATTCAGTTTACGAAAAACTCGCTGAATTTCATCCTCGAAAATCAGTTACTGTATAAACGAGGAAAAAGTGTTTTTTTTTTTGTTATCTTCTGCAATCTCGCTTAATACATTTCAGGCTGTCCGTTATTTAAAAGATTTCAATCTGTTTAGGAATAATGCTTAATTACAGCTTTGCTGAAAATTTCCGCTTTGTTTTTTAATATCTGTCTTCTTTGGCCTTTCCAAGCAGCTTACAATGTCCCTTGAAGAAAATTAATGGCTTCCCTTGCCTCCATATAACGAGAAAACAAAGACTTTGGTTGATGTGGAAAATGGATATACATTTAAGAAAATAATTTTACGCTTTAGCAAAATCGATTACCCTCGCAAAACAACTAGACTTCCATCAATTTTAGTTAAACTTAAACATTTTTTTTTTCAATATTTGTTTATTTTTCATAATCGAACAACATGCTTTCCGCAGTCTAGTTGGTAAAACTCATGTTGGCAGCCTTGGGGTTACGGGTTCGATACGCATTTTTTTTAAAAAAAGGCTCCTGTATTTTTTCTTATAACCTTTTTAAAATCTTTTATGTTGATTGAATAATATTATCACATTGCAATAAACCCTTGTTTACAGGTAATTAATACAAATAACTTATCTATGTGATACATATCGTCGTTGCTGGACTTCGAAGTTCAACACATCTACGTCAATTTCGGGCTGATCTTCTACGTTGATCATGTGATCTTCTGTGAGAAAACAGCCCGATCCAAGATGTGCACTCTCTCTTTCGCAGATGTCACAGACATGTGAATTATACTGAGTTGCCTGGCAATGCTGACGCATGTTCGCAGCTCGCTGACTGTTTCTCACACTTCTAACCGTTGAGACGCCATCATCCCGACAACTGATGGCCCTCCACGATCCTGAGTCACCTGTTCCCAGTTATAAAGCGCCCCGCACCAAGTCATTGTCTCTCGCAGAGTCCTTATATAGCATTCTCTCTGCCCGCCAAGGTTTCTCTTGTCAACTACTTCATTGTACAAGATGCGTTTTTGTTTCTCTTGTCAACTACTTCCTTGTACAAGATGCGTTTTTGTTTCTCTTGTCAACTTCTTCTTTGTACAAGATGCGTTTTTAGTAGCCTTTGATCACCTATGCGTATCACATGTTCGTTCTATCGCAATTTCACCTTTACAACCATACACTTGATAAATTTACAGTTGGAGCGTTCCCGGGCTGGGGCATTTGTGATATATGAAATGTGACGCGCACGTCTGATACATATACCTTTTCAATCATTAAAAATGATCGTGCTCACTTAGATAAATAATTAAATTTTGAACAAAATAAATATAAAATCTTCTAAGATAGTAAATTAATAATATAAGCGTTTTGTGAATGTCCCCCATACATTTTTTTTATAGTATATTTTTTACATACATACCATCCTCACGACGTTAGCCCATCGAGGTAGACAGAGCGCATCTTTCATTGTACGTTCTTTTCCACGACTTTCACTAACTTTTAATCTGAGGACGTTTACTTTACTTCTCAAGTATACACACCACTTCTATAGGAGACGATAAAAATTAAAACAAACACATTGTTCATGGATGACCTTTGTGGCCTGTATGGTAAAACATATGTTTTCAAGTGCGAAGTGTTGCGGGTTTGATTAAATTAAAAAACTGCGTTTGGTTTTCACTCATGTCTTGATTAAACAACTTTCAAGTTTAATCAAAGGGTTGGGATTTATCTTTGTGGAACTCTATATAATAATATAAACACAAATTTATTAATCTATTATTCCACAAATAACATTAACTCCCGTAACGTTTCTACCTAATATTGCGAGGCTCTTTTCATTCCTTGGGATAGGAGGTAGAAACAAGTGTCGCGGAGATTAATGAAATTAGTGGAATAACAAAGTGATGGAATCCCTTTCTAAACGGTTGGAAAAGATTTTCACACGGTAATTTACCAGTCAAGTTGTACTGCATACAACGAAAGTTTAAAATACAATTGTTTCAAGAGAGTTTTAAAAAATCATGAGGTTATGGTCTATGGTCACCTCACCAAACGAACAAGTTTATTGTGTATTAATCTTCTTTTTCTTCTTCCTGGCACTGTCCCAACTCATTGCCTAGGTAGGCTGTTGGGGTCGGCTCTTCTAGTTCTCAGGCTGTATATTCTTCGGTTCTGGGTGTCGCTTTCATCTAGGTCGTTTCTCTGCAGGCTTTTGGAGCATTGAGTCATCCAGGAGTTATTTGGTCTTCCTCTGGACGGCTGTCGAGGAAGATCCACATATATTTGCCTGATTTACAGTATGGTCTGGTGGTCTCCGTCTTATGTGCCCGTACCATCTCAGCTATCTCTCTTCCCGCTTACTATTTATGTCAGTGACTCCCAGGCTACCACGAATGCGTGAGCTCTTAATTTTATCTTTCAGTGATACTTTATATTTCAGTGATATGCGTTAATGAACACCTTTTTCAGATTTGTGTTAATATATGTAGATAACATTTATTAAAAGGTTTCTTTTTTATGTAATTGCCCACATAAACACTGTCCTCTCCAGTAAAATTGGCAAAGTTTCTCACTTAGATGAATTTGGATTCCTCAAATTTTAATTACATATTTCAAAGTTGAGTCTGCCCACCCGTTAAATTACATGGGAAACATAACATATAGTTAGTTCCGAATACATTTCCTACAGGCAACGCAGCATACGAGTAGCAAAATATTACTTTTCCTGCGCTACGTTCCCAGCACCGGTTTAGCCGAACTACTGCCGTGTTAAAAGGTGAATGTTTTGGCAGTTGGCCCGAGATAATCCGCAAAAACGAGTGATGCTTTGAATCAGTGGTTCTTAACTTTTTTAATACATTAAAAACTAAAAATGCTTAAAAAAGTCAGAAATTGTCGGGTAAAGGGTTACCGTTTATTAGAAACGAATATTTATAGTAGACTTACGAAAATAATTTTGCAATGGTTTGGTCATTGCGAGAATAAGTTGCAAAAGACTAACAAAACAAATATATGTCTGAAATAAATGGAGAGCTAGGAAGAAGTAGAAAAAGGAAAAGGTAGATGAAGATAGTGGGAGAAATTTTAGTCTATGGAAATTTAAGTCATAAGAAAAAGTAGAGTATGCATGACGAGTTTTACAGGTGTGGACGATGCGAGAGTTGTGTGCATAAATAGAAATACGTAGAAATTAATTTTCTGTGCCATCCCCAAAATAGGGATGTGGGGGTGATATTTTTATTTATTTCTATACTTTCATGCAAATACGTTTTAAAGCTAGTTTTTTTCCAATAAACCAACTTTTTTTTTTAAATATTTCGGTATCTGTATCTTTAACATGGGGTATGAAAACAACATTTGAAAAAGAAATTACAAAAAATAAAATAAAAGATATTGCTCAAGGAAAATAGCGATTCCGATGAGAATTTTGTGGGAGTTATAGTAAAGGAATATTTTGAGATAGATTATACTTCTTTATTTAGTTTTTAGATATTTATAAGGAAAAAGCACATTTGATTGAACAAGAAAGAAAGCCAAGCCGAGTGAAATGCAAAAGATGATGTGAGATGCGTTGGCAAACAAAGAATTCTGCCACCACTTGATCAGAGGGACAGTGTAAGCCAAGATTGTAAATTTGATTGTTTGTGAAGATACTAAAGACAGCTTGGATAGCTTTCCAAAGAGGGTTGACAGAACCTAGATATTTATTTGCTGTATTTTTTTAAGTCATAGAAATGTGGCACCATACTCGGATGTTTGATTATATTTTTTAGATTTAAAATAAACGAAATAAAAATATATTTGCGAACAAAATAATTTTAATTGAAATGAAATTAAATTTTAAATTGTTAAAAATGTATTTTTAAATTATGTTATATCATTAATGGGACCAAAGTTTCAAATCAAGAATTAATAACAGTACTCACAAACACAATTTAAAATTGGGTAATTTAGAATATCAAATTATATTTGATTTCAAATTTTGCCATGTGACAATATCCTCCAACGCTCCAAAAATATCCTGTATGCCAAAAAACTCAACTGGCGTTGTTGTCATGTTGAGTTGTCTCAAATGATGTGCGACGTTTCGAAGGTGTTGCAGCCTTCTTCATCAGGGTGGTGTTTAAAAACATTTTCAAATATAAGTAAGCGCACAAGAAGCACCGGCTTGGCCACTCGAAAGTGCAACGTAAAGATGCGTTTTGTATGTTAATTCACTCACTTTTACGACCGCAACGTAAACATAACCATGTCAACCAGCGCAGGTGAGCGCATTGCATGCTTTTCCTACACAGCAATTTTGTATTCATCTTTCTGAAATCCAAGTTAAGGTGGCTTGGTGGGTGGCCCTTGCTTGATGGCTGTATTTGTTAATGTTTTTTTTCCCCTACTCTGAGGATGAAGGCTGTAACATCTTCAAAACGTTGGCCATCATTTATCCAACTCATTACGGCAACAGCTTGGAGAAATACTTAACATTTAAGTCACAATTGTGAATCGAAGTCAAGCGTTCTACCACTTGACAATGGAGATGGCCATTTTATTCATAAAGATGCAAAATTTACAGTGCGTCAAATTTATTTTATATATTTAGTTATTCTCCTGTCAGGTATGGCTGAGATAACAGAACTTCAGACTTTCACTTTAGCGCGTACATGTACACATATGCATGACTTCATATATATTTTTTTGTATTCTTAATTCTTTATTACTTATAAATTTTCAACTCCGATTCTTTCCTTAACTACCAAAAATGACCCAAAAGAAGAATACGTCTAATAGGTATAGTAAAAGACTTCTTTTGGATGATTTAAGAGACGTGGTAGAAGACAGACCTACTTGGAAGGCGATAGTGAAGGTGGCTTAAGAAATCCATATGTCAAGTCAGTGAATTATAAAATGTGTTAAGGAACGAAAAACTATATTGAAAACAGGCACGTACTAATATACATATATATTTTAATGCTCCAGCTTTTTAAAGATTTTTTTTAAGAAAATCGTGTTTCTTCGTCAATCACGGGTTCCGAATCAATGCTATAATACTCCTATGTTGTAGTCCAGATGCTGTTCGCTTATAACAAAACAAAAAAGATGCAGCCATAATGAAAGATGCAGTATTATCAAACATTTCCGTTTGTGAAAATAGGTTTTTGTTTACCGTTCTTTTTATACTTCCAGTCCAGGAAGATCAAAACTATGGATTAAATGGGTCACTTGCAACAACTATGATTTTTTGAGAATGATGTTATTGTCTCTTCTTTAGCCAAACTGTATCTAACAATGAATTAGGTTCCTTTACAGTGTGATCGTACCCTCGTAAGAAAAATAAATTAAGTAAAACTATGATAAAAAAGCTGTCTCAAGGGTAAACTTCTCTGCCAGCGGCACACTTGAGCGTGAAAAGGATAGCCGTCACACCGACATATGATCAGGAAACCAAGGATAAGGAGGAAATTAAAATTGAATGAAAAAAATAACAAATAAGGAATAATTTATACTGAGGTCAGGCAAAAAGAGATTAAGAAATCCATTTTTTTTAACAAAAATTGGAGAAAACTGTAAAGTAACCCTGGTTGTTACGAAGTCAGAGTGGTCAATAGGGTCCAAGGTAGTCCAATATATAGCTGCATTAAACTTTAAGCTCTGTCTGTAAAAATATTATTTGTGGATTTACCCAAGTGGCAACATAAACTGCATTAGGCAACGATCTTTGCAAATAGCCTCGGAGTTTCCTTTTACCTGCTGTATTTGATTTATCATCCTACATCAATGTTTTGAAACAACCTAGATATCTACCCAAACAGAAGCAGCATTACCGATATCAATACTAAAGTTAATGGTAGATATCTTATTGGCATGATAGGATAAAGCACATTTTAAGATATTATCATGTATTACTTTTATGCGCCGGATTTATTGCTGTAAAAAATTTCTTCCAATCAACTAGTTTTTGTTTCAAAATTATTATTAGTTTCCATAAACGAGTATTTAACATTACGTATTTATTAAGTTATTTTATTCATTCATGGTATATAGGACAAGAAATCTTATAAATACATGCCGTTTTGATTGAAAAAATGTATGGAAAGTAGTGGGAAAAGGATTTATGAATAGTTATCGAAAAAAGAGATCATACATGTAAACAATAAAGAACTAGAGTTAGTTGAGGAATTTTGTTATCTAGAAAGAATATTTTCGAGACATAGCAAGATAGAGAAAGATATTAAAAGGCGTATTGTCAAATACACAAACTCTTTTTTTCAATAAGACTGTTGAAAAATACTTGAAAATTATTGTACACAGTGATGTGTTAATGTCCACCTTAATGTATGAAAGCGAAGTATTACTACAGTTTACTGAAAACATATATTATAACCATTTATTTATTTTACACGTGACAAGGAATATACATTATTTGTGAAAAAACAACAGATAATTTAATATGGACGTACAGTTTTAATAGGTATAGATTTGTTGTCTTTCATTTGTTATGTTCCCAGTAATTTAGGCTTTTGCCTGTATCTTATTAAGGACATGTAATATTGAATAATTAATTTATATTTCTTTCCAATTTTTAACTGTACATTGCTCCGTTACATACTCTCATCAACTCGATAAATAGTGTCACTCAATTAAATATGTATATATTATGCGAATCGGAGTCCTCACATTTCATCACTCCAGATAAATCAAAAAGACCATCCCATAATGTGTCGTACATAATCTTAAAAAAAAAACACAACATTCAAGAGTTCACAAAAAAGTATGTAAACAATATTTGAATAAAAAACTAACAAAATTTAAAACATAAGATTAATTTCCATGAAATTAGGGATCTGTGTAAAAATTGTGTGGAAATTAAAGAAGAAGAATATTCGTATATTAAACTAAAAATGTTTCTTTAAGTAATTATTAAATATTAGAATTTTCCAAGTCAGTACATCGAGGTGAACATCTGGCAAACACATATATCCCAAAAATCTCCCCGCTGCTGGTCGAGATCGTCTCATCCCTCCCTGCCCCTTCCCTTCACCACTCCTTTCCCTCACAGTCCTCAACCAAAATGTTTATCGTTAGAAGCGTGTATCTCGCTACCCGTTCAAACAGAATTCAGTATTGTTTGTGCTCCCTTGAAGATGAGGTGAAAGCCTCGAAAGCGGTAGGGTTATACCGTTACAAAAAAGTGGAATAAACAGTGTTTGATAAAACAAATTACAATAATTATTAAATATATAAATAAGGATACAACAAATCTGATAAATACAAAAATATCGTTCCAATTCGAACTGAGTAAACCGCAATACATTTATTTTTTCAAAACAGGCTTAGCCCAACTACTTTGAAAAATACAAGACATTAAAAAAGAAGAAAAAATGATATGAAAATTTTTTTTTTTTAAATTATATAAAATAAAAAATAACGCATAGCATACAAACGAGTATATACACACAAACATATGATATACATATATTCACAGTCACTTACGTATGTTGATGAGTGCTTTCTAACGCGCTCAATCTAAGAAGAAAATTTACTTTTGCTTTTGGTAATGTGATATGAAATATGTCAATATCCGAAGCAGTCCCGTTCAGAAGAGTTAAGGCCCTTCCAACAGGCACAGCGGCTGGAAGACCCGTTCTTGCGTATGTTATTGAGAACAGTTCCTGCCGGCGCAGTCTAGTGTAATTGTTTATTATCGATAGAATTGTGTGCAATGCTTTGGTTTACAAAAATATGTCTCTTCCTGAATTGGTTGCACTAAAAAGTTCATAATAACAGCAATCTAGAGGTGATATTTAATTTTACAATAGCGTTAAAAAATTATCTATCTGATATGTTATTTCATTCATTTAACCTTATTTTGTTCGTACTCGTATGTCTGCCTGTTTCAATTATTATTTTTTATTGTTACTTTGCTATGCATATTTATTAAGACAGTTCATTGCAAAACACTCGTCTGCAATTTTTTTTCTTTACCATACGACCATCTCTGTTAACCAACCAAACTAGAGTTATGCAGATTTATTGGTGAGTGAAAGGTACGAGTAAAAAAATTATTTCCAAAGAGAAAATATTTGAAAATACTTAAAGCATTCACAATTGTTAAATGTTTTTTTTGTAAATGTCACCAAAGACTGGGAAAGGACAAGAAAATAAGAGTTATATAGAAATATACTACGAGCATGAGAGACATAATATTTAATGTCGCTGTTTGAAAGAACAATTTAGAGTGAGAGTCTCACACCAGCTGGCAACTTTTTCTAGAGTGTGATGTTCATATTATATAAATGATTTAACGTAAGTTTATTGAACTCTGGTTGTTTTTTTTGTATCATTTTATATTTTTCTGTGGGAATTCTTATTTTACGTCTTTCTGTTGGTATGAGGGAACAAACTGTTTTAAATGAGAACTTGGTTTCATTTTAAGATACAGTTTTCTTATTTATTTTAACCTATAAATGGAGCAAAGTTCTATTCATGAAAAACATGCCATACGAATCAACGAAAAAATCATGCATCATAAAGCCAACCTTTTACAAAAATTTCTATATCTGGAAACTTATATTTAACGAAAATGGAGTACTAATCAATAGTGGTATATATTATATACATAAACTTCTGTGTACTGACTGCAATAATTTTTATATTACAAAAGACACGAAAATCTTTTAAAAACGACTTTGTGAACACACATTCGCATTAACTCTCTCTCTCATTGTCACTGAGAAAATCACACATTTTCTATCGATGATACCAAATTCTAGCATATCAATAATAACGGAAATAAATTTGACAGATTAAAAGGCCTAAAAATGCCCTAATCAGTGCAGTAGGATGAACATCTGGTAAAGACATGCATTCTCAAGATTTCATTGCTGCTTGATGAAGTTATCTCCTGTGCTCTACCACCATCAATATCCAATCTGATTTTTTACCGTTAGTTGTATTTGTGTGTCGGTTCCAGTTCAAATATAATTGAATCATGTTTTTGCTTCCCTGATGATGAGGTAAACACCTTGAAACCAGTAGGGTTATACCGTTATGTTAAGTAAAAACAATGATTTACTAAACAAATTATACCGTTGTCACAGTACAGTAATTTGTAATAAGTTTCAAAATGGTATTTATTTTATTTCAATTCCTATTATACAATGTACACTATGGTGAAATTTCGTTGTTTCTAAACAATAAAACAAATGTTAACAAAGTTTTAAGTGAAAATTAGGGGATTTATTACACATTACTGATGTAGACAAAAAATGCATAACGTAAAAATATGAGGAAAAAAAAACAAATACAAATTTAAAAAGGTTATCCTTTTGCCAGTAGAAAAAAAAGGAGTAAGGAAAAATAATTATGGAAACCAATTAATATATGTCACTGAAGAGTGATGGGTGTTTCAGCGGATTTATCAAAATTATTTTATTGATCATTTCGCCAGAAAAGAGCCTCGAAATAGGAGGTAGAAATACGTGTAGTGAGGATTTATATATTTAGTGGAACAACAAAGTAATTTATTTTTAAAAATTCAAACAAATTTGAATTTAACCTGGTATAAATAAAAATGTATTCTAAAATAAAGTTAAGTCTAAAAAATGACTTAAATTGACTAAAATATGACTTAAATTGAATTTAAATATTTCGGGCTTAATTTGTTGAACTGCATAATGATGCATATGAGAAAATTTACATTATAAATTCCCATAATACGATGTTATCATTGCAACTTGAGTTTTCAGCTCCTCCGCGGAGCTCTTCGCAAGGTAAACCAAATATTAATTCTAAAACGTAACCTATTTAACCTAAGGGTCGTGTGAAGGATGTGTCAAAGGAGATGTCTCTCGTGGAAGATTGCAAGGAATCATATTGCGTTTTAACAGGCTCATGGATTTTAGACACCATAAAAATAGACCTGACATCGTAGGTATTAGTAAAATGGTCCATTGTCGTAGATCATGATCACAATATAATGAGAAAAATGGTATACTTTTTATATACGGTGATAAGTTCAGGTTTAAATACATATTGGGTCTAAACATTTGGAAGGCAAACATGTTTCACATAACCTCAATTGCTTCACATTTTAGAAAGTAAATTATCTTATTTACAACTTTGATGTAATTTTAACTAGTTTTACTTATAAACATTTTACAGGATTAATTAATTTACTCTCTCAGAAACTGCAATTTACATATTTGAGGCGATCATTAGAATTGATAATATTTTATAACTGTTGGATGATGGTCTTGCGTTTTTCAAGAGTATTTTTATTCACAATATGAACAAGTGTCAAGTATCGTCAATCTAAAGTAGCCTTCTTTCTAGGTGGAATGTAGAACCAAGTACCAGCTGCTGTAAAACTTGCACCCTCATATTAACTTGTTTTAAAAAGCTTTTTAAAATAATTATGTTGTGTTGTGCCTTTGTGGCGTAAAGTTTTCCCAGTATTCAAGCAATTTTCAAGGAGTACCACTTGCTGCAGGAGCTTAGCCGAGGAGCTTCGCTGCCTTGCACTGAAAAGGACTTGATACGTGGAATTCAGGTCACAGAATTCTGGACGAAGGGAGTATAGTACCTTTGACACGAATATAAGATCATTATATCTCTTTTTAACGATTAAGCGTGTTTTTCCCTATTTTGCATTATATTTATATTTTCATGTTCCTTTCCTTTCCAAGTCATTCGTACAGAAAATATACTTTATTTATTTAAATAAAAAAATTCTTATCTCTACTATAAATTTGTATTTCTCTTCGTATTTTTTACCCTGTGAGAACCAAAAACGTTATAACCTCTCATCAAACAATTTATGCAAAATATGTAATTTATTTTATCAAACACTGTTTATTCCCTTTTGTAAAGGTATAACCCTACCGGTTTCAAGGCTTTCATCTCATCTTCAGGGGAGCACAAAATACTTGTTTTTCCTCCCCTAAATATGAGGTGATAGCCTTGAAACCGGTAGGATTATACCGTTACAAAAAAGAATAAACAGTGTTTGATAAAATAAATTACAATGTCTTTAAACCTCCACAACGTTAATGCCTTAACTATAAATAATATATGTCATTTATGTTTAGTAAGCTAGAAAATATTTTCAAAGGGGAAAACCATCACCGATTGAAGCTTTGCGTTATTCGTTGTCAAACAAATAAATATAATATCCCAGGAAAGTGCTGCATATACAATTGGTAGCATAAAAAATCAACCAAGTGTTTACTCTTTCTCATGATCCTCATAAAATATATTGAATATAATAAATAACACAACTGAAAACAAAGTGGTAGGCTTAATTTTTCCCGATCAACTATAGTATATGAAAATCCTCGCTGTAAACAAACCCAACCAGTACATTTTTTTAGAAAAATCTTTCAGTTAACCCAAAATTCTCGAGTAAGAAAACAGGCTTTATGTTAACTAGGTCACAAAGGTCGTGGCACATAAATGAACGTTAAAAAAATAAATTGTATTATTTTTATTCTCATTTTCACACAAAATAATGTACAACACAGGAAATCAAATCAAACTATAGTAATCTTTTTATGTCTTATCGTAAACAACACGTATTTTTTTCTTTATTTACCCAATAAAAACGGAAATTTATGTGATCACTGCTCCTTTAATAAAACATAAAAAAACAGAGTCTTCAAAAAAGTCCTGATAACGACCTAAAAAATCGTCTTCATTGTTGAAATGGTCCACGCTAATGGCCCGGAAGTGATTTTTTCCCATAGTACAATAAAAACTTCATTCCAGTTCACGAGAGACCTCGGAATAAACAATTGGAGTTTTTTGTCTCTTTCTATTAAACGAGGAAACATTGGAATAACACGTATAAAAAAAGCTTTATTTCAAATTAATTATCTGTCAATCAAAACCATTTCTTTTAACCAATAAAATATCTCCCGGTTGAGAACAAAAGGAAAAATTCAATACGGAAAATAAATTAGTATTGAATTTTGACGAAATTTCACAAGCAAAGTGTCTCGATCGAAGCCGTCATTGGGGCTCGTTGTCTAGGATCTTCTCGCCATTCCAACGGCAATCAGTTGGAAAGAGAAGTCGTGCCATGGAGTTCATTTTTAAGTGAGTGAACCGTTGTACACCAGTAAACTTTTCGGCCACACCGCTGTACTGGATTCGATTGCACACCAATTTAAGACGATCGGAGCACATTGGCACGTTATCGTTTTTTTTTTTTTTTTGAAAGAACTAATATGACCGAATCCATTAGTATTCTTATATCTTCAAATTCTATAAAATACCTGTGTAATTCAAAGAGAGTCAACGGAGTGAACTTCATCAAAAAAGTTGTTTTCCTATAAAATAAAATTTATTAATTAAAAAAATGGTTATTACGTAAATTTTTGAGTTATTTGCAAATCTTATACCACTATTTTTTTACATAATTTGTTGTAGGCATAGAAGATCTTTAAAAGCCTATTCCGTTAATTTTATTTAAGACCAGTCCGTGGTAGCGTTTTTTAGCATTATTCACATAATTCCCTATATTATTAAAAATATCACAGTAGCCTCTAAATTATCCAGGGTCACAGTAACCGTGTTGCTGATTAACAAGGGCATTAAAAAATCCCATTTTTTTAGTATTTTTAATAATGTTTTATATCATAAGAATTATTTGGATTTTTTTACTGTCCTGGTAAATCCATAACCCGTATAATCGAGAGTCACTTTATGATATAAATAATGTCAATTTTGTTAACATATTTTTTGCTCCTTTTATATCAATCACCTTTTTCCTTATTTTAAAACAGTTTAAGTTACCTTGTTTAAGAATTTCAGGGTTTGCATAACCTGTCACTCATGTTATTTTCAATCTTAAAGGGATTCGATCCCAGCTCCATGTGATTATAGGAGGTGATGAAATTTCCAGGCTGTCACCGGAAATATGGAATTACCCGGGGGTAATGCTTCCACGGGTGACGGCTCCCAAAACATATGTTCCTCAGGATATGATCCAATCAAGAAGGTTTACTATGAAATTTCCTTGAGTTAAGTGAAAACCCTTCTTTAATCACATTCAAGAATATATTGTACATGTTTTCGCCTGTCTCAAAATTAGTATGTACTCATTTTTTTTTCTTCCAGATATAACATATGAAAGCTTTACGGGAATGGGTTTTGAAATCGGTTGCCAATGGTCCATTCATTCGTTCGTATGATTATCCTTAAAATTAAAAAAATGTTGATGCGGATATGTTAAAGAGCTTTGCCTGGCAAAAATATTGCCCTTGGTCCTACAAGTTAAGCATTGGGAATCTAAGCCTTAGCTTACGTTAATAAGTAATAAAGCTCACAGAAGTCGAGTGTTTGAAAATATTGTCGTTAGATGAACTCTTCTACAAAATCGCAACTTTTTTCAATTTTTTGACTCTCATATTCAATTTTCGAGTTATATTCAAGCAATGTGTACGGAAGTCACCAAGCCAAAGATATCTGTGAAAATATTATACAAAGAACTGAAGATGTGTTTTTTCTATGTACTTATCCTAAAAGGGAGCTGGTGACATGGTAATGATTTATAATCTACTGTCTTATAATAATCAAAGTTCATAAAAGTAAAACCTTCAGAGGGTTCTAATTTACTGTTCAGATTCCCCACCGTAGGGTTCCCACAGATTTCTCATTCAGATTTCCCATTGCTCAGATTTTCCACTATTGTGAAAGATTTGTTAGATTATTTTTTCGGATGTTTTTTATATTATTTTATTTTCCACCAACGAAATAGTTACGTCCAGTTAATTTCAATTATTATATCAAGTAAGAGAGGTAAACAATGGACGTCATGTTTACATGCAATGTGCGTGTACAGGTGAAACAACGCACGTGCGCGTATCTGGCAACGTCAACACCAACCGAAACAGTGAGCGATGAGCTGCACTCGTATTGCATATCAAAGCTCAGACTTAATATGCGACATTCGTAATTTATGTTCTTAAAAGTGTTTTGGTAAATATTAAGAAGTACCTAACGTTCGTTGCACCAAAGCATACACAAAATATGACACTATCTTTAGATATACGACGACTTTAGATAGACGACAATGTGTTATCGCCACTTCCCTTGAAAATTAAAGAAAAATATCTTATTTTTAGTTATTTAAATATAATCAACATTTGTCAGACGAAGAAGTGTTTTTATGTTGTTTATGGTCAAGGCATTAACGTTGTGGAGGTTTTAAGACATTGTAATTTATTTTTATCAAACACTGTTTATTCCACTTTTTTGTGACGGTATAACCCTACCGGTTTCAAGGCTTTCACCTCACCTTCAGGGGAGCACAAACAAGACTGAATTCTGTTTGAACGGGTACCGCTCCCCTGAAGATGAGGTGAAAGCCTTGAAACCGGTAGGTTTATACCGTCACAAAAAAGTGGAATAAGAAGTGTTTTTAAATTACCTCAGTACAATAAAGAGCAGGCTACGAAGAATGTACGTATCTAACCCTGCTTGGGATGGTGCTTGTGGGTTGAAAGGGTAGTAAGTAGCCGAAAAAAGATGGCTTTATAGCGCAATAGTGTAAAATATGGCTTTCGAATTCAGTCAAGATTTAAGAATCTCTAGAAGTTTCGAAAAATCAACCACGCGCAGTCGAAAAAAGAACTAGGAAGAAATACCCCATTTTGCCATTGTAAAGCCTTTATCATTATTTTATGACATATTTTCATAAAACTTATTAATTAAGAGGAATTAAGCTAATTATTGCATGTCACTCTATGTAATGAAAACGTTCACACTGAACTAAATAACCTTAAGTACAATTCAAGGTTTTAAGATGTGGATCTACAGGCGTACTCAAGATCCCCTGCACATATCGTGCTAAACATATGGAAGTGCTCGCTCGTGTGTATAGGAGCGAGAACTCCTTAAAATTGTAAAAAAACATTACAATTGGCTGTATCTCGGTCATGTAATGAAAGGCACAATATACATTAACATATTACAAACTGATCGTCCAGGGAAAATAAATTGCAAATGAGATAGAGGAAGATAGATACTCGTACCACATTTCTTGGCTTAAAAACTTACGGAGGGGATTTGGGTGCAATTCAACAGTCCTGTTTTGGATTGTAGCGAACAAGATAAAGATTATCTTGATAACCCTTACCATAAAATTTGTCAATTCCTTCAAAACTGTGTCCAAACCAGTTTCATAGCGGTCTATTAATTACTATTGAAATATTATAGCTTATTTTAAGGACGATAGAGAATTTCAATCAACCCCGAGGTCTAAACGAAATCCTTAGCATGGCACATTTTGGAGTCATAAATGCGAATATTTTATTCGTATAGACTACTAAAAAAGACTCTCTGAAAACGGTAAAGGTTGTATTCTCCTTGCCCTGTAATCCTATGGGCGCTACAAATTTTTAGATAGTTGAAAAAAATGTTTATAATGACAAAAATAATTTACACATTTTTATTCTAAAATAAATTAACACAGACTGATGATGAAGAAGAATATTTGAGTAACTCGACTTTGCTTGCCGACATCATATGATATTAATATTTACTTTAATAACCATGATCGTTACTACATGTAAAACCCCGGGATGTGTCTAAGCCTTCTCTAAGAACATTTTCCCCTCCCTCCTATCCTGTGCCAGAATTTTTCATCCCTATTCTCATTCATCATACTTAATAATAACGTTTATTCATAGAAGTTTTGGCATCTCAACGTATATAAATGATATACAGTCTAAAATACTCGGTGGTCAGCTATAATCCATATTTACTAAGAGCCCAGTCTAACGGAGTCGTCAAAACTTAACAAATGAAGAGGTCATACAACTCTCGGTTGTATCAGATGCGTCATGATTGCACAAGTTTCTTCTCAGAACCCTTACCTGTAAATATGTCAATGGATATCTTGTTAGTTCACATTTTAATATGATATGTTTTTTATTTAATCGCCATATTTTTATGGGTCTTTTTATCGTAATTGTTACAATCACTTAGAGGTTTTCACACAATCCTCTCCTATCATTTCAATCTTAATGTTTCGTTATATATCACACAAGAGAGAAAAAATTAGGGTCATCATCATTAACCTTCTTCTTCTTCTAAGATAAGCGAAATAATCTTCTATCGAAATCTGACATAAAAAAATTCAAAATCAATTTTCCACTGTGTAAAATTTTCTGAGTGAAAAAATGTTGTATTTTTAGATAAATTTTCTGATTTTTAATTTTATGAGCATTAAAAAATACGTTTTGATCTCATACTGACTTATCAATCGTGATCTTTAAAAACTTTAAGATAAATTACTACACGAGAAAATTTATTTATTTTCAATCAAATGATTGACGATGTTTAAATGTCAAACGGTTTCGGTTTACAATCTTCAATTTTTTTACAATGAGTTGCCTAGTTTTTGTTAAGCATCGAATCAAGCATATTCACAGAGCAGACAACCGAAAAATAATCAAGGACAACATTTTTGATGAATGATTCAGATTTTTCTACGTTATATCTCAAAGCTCACTATAAACGGAATGATTACGGTTTGTTATGAGAAGAATTTTTTGGTCTAACTGGTGTCGTGTTTCATCGTAGTGAGAAATGAATTTGTGGTATTACCAAAAAATCACCTCTCATATTTCATTTCCTTTAGATCAAAAGACTACACACTTCCGATGAGATACGACATCAGTGAGACCTAAGCAAGACTCTCTTAACAAACTGGGATTATTCCTCCTGAAAAAAGCTTCGAGACTGGAGGTACGAGTAGAAACACAGAAACACGTATGGATAATAAATGTAATTAATGGAATAACAAAGTAATTTTTAATATTTTTATAATATTTATTTTGCACTACCAATTATTAGCATGCGTTTATCAAAACTTATGTATTATTATTGGTATTATATAGAAAACTTTTCAATGGGCGAATTAACGGCATTTAAAACCTACTGCCAAAAACGAAATGCAGAAAGCATTCATTGAATTAGTTTATTGCTACATTTTTAAGCGGTTTATTTTCAAATTTAAAAAAATTACAAAATTTCAAATTTATGTGTTGTCTTCGTTAAACATATAAGATTTAAGTGAGTTTTTATCTATCAAAAAGGGTTAAAATTTAATGCAAGTTTGATAAAATAATCGATAAAATGGAGTGGTTTTTATGACCATCTCTTGGCACAAAGCGAATTTTACGACTATAATATAGGTATAAAATGTCAACAGCGTTTTGCGTCACAATTTTCTTAAGGCATTGAAAGTTTATGAATTTATAAACAGTAAATGTTTGAGCTTATCAAATGGTTTTATTATCTCCAAGTTCGAAAATATTCAAATAAATATCTAAAACTTATTTAAAACCTAATGTTATTACAAAAGTGAATATTTTTTACCCGATATATTCCGAATTTTTCACGGCTGTTTGTTATAAAGCAAAACTTTAAATGATTTGCAACAACATTACTAAATATGAGGGTGTAGGCTGCAACTTCTTTAAAACTTTGGCCATGATTTAAGTCAACATAAAGCGGCATAGACCCCAAAAAATAACTTAAAATAATGTTTTACATGTTTCAATGAAATAAAATATATATTATGCTGCGGTACAGAGATTTCTTAAAATAAACTCGAGTACTGTTAATAAATACTATTATATTAAAAGAGTCTAACTAATGAGTTGCGTATATTCATTCTAAGCTCTGGTACCCAAGTGCCAGAGTTTCATCCCCTGTATCAGCTGATGTCGAAACCTACGGTGGTGCACGAATTCCACACACATACTTGTATACTATAATATTAAGGTCACTGATTAGGCTTCAAAGCTTTACAAAATTATTTCACGGTTCATTTGAGTTATTAAAATCACTCGAAATAATATTTTTCGTTGACATGAATACTTCGATATAAGGAATTGTTGATTACTTTCATGAAAGTTTTCGGTGGGTCACTAGTGAATGCAAGTGAATGCTGGTGATGACCAACTAACTCTGGAATGGTCTTACCCTCAAAATCTCTTTACATGGTTCACCTAACTTATCGTAGAATCTTCAGAATGGGTCATTTTTTAACTTTTCTGCACCAATCTCTGACCCAAACGTTCTAGCGCAGACATTTCTGCATAAGAGTTTGGATAAGTTTGAAATTAACAAAAAATGGACTTAACATAAGTTTAAAAATTCAGAATATTTTTAGATTTTTTCGATACTATCAAGTACAAATTTCTAACTGATTCGGCGTATTAGACTTTTTTACTTTCATATTTGGTTATTTTGGACCCAAGTTTTTCCAATATTTTTCGTATTACATTTCTGGAATTTTTTAATGTTCGTTTTTTTTTGTAACTTTAAATTTACGACAATTTTTTCAATTCTTGTTTAGAAACATGCTGAATCCTTGAATCTTTAGTTAACATATTGAAATATTTGATTTTCCCCTTACAAAGAATCCTGAAACATGATGAAACAATAGTCATAGTTAAAAGGCTAAATCAGCTAATATTATTCCATTAAAAGGACCATTATTTCATAAATGAAAATACATTATTTTTTTTTGAACGAGCATGTGAATAAAAAGATTTTCTTAATAAGGCTTATTTCGAATAACTTATTATAAATTATTCCACGTGTTTACCAAGAAAGTTAAATGTAATATTAAAAATAAACAGGAATGATTTGACATTTACTCATTTCGTAATTTTTTTATTCAATAATATTTTTTATTACGAGTACATTAATTCAAATCAACATTCGGTCTTTAATTTGATTTTCGTCTCAATTAAATATTGTATCTTGATTTTTGGTGTAGCTAAAAAAACACAATAAAAACAGTATGTAATCGTACAATCTATTTGTAAGAATAACATTTTTTTATGGCATGAAGAGAAAAAAAAAGATAAAGACAAATTAAAATAAAAAAACTAAAAAAATTTTGAAAATAGCTCGCCAGGTTTTTTTAAAACTAATTGTAGATTTTTTCATCATTTTTTATCGTATTTATTTGCTGAATGATGGAGACGGTCAAAGAAATGGTAATCAAGTATGAACCCATCTCTTTACACAAGATGTAATATTGCGAGATTGCGGAATGTTCTCTGACCAAATATTTTCCAAATATCAAAGAAAAATACTTCAAAGGGCAAAGGAATTTTTCAAATAAACTTTTAAGGTGTGGGGTTTCCATCTTTGGCAAGTCTGAAGAAATAACTTAGGTGAGTGTATTAAATAGGATCTAAGAAAGAGACAGAGAGAAGAAAAAATAAGATTTTTTTGAAGAATATCAGAAGAAAAAATATTTTTTTAATATTTTATCCGAGCTGGAAAAATATTTATTTAGCTGAATTCCTCCGTCAACCGTTGAGATAATTAACATCAGTGGCGTAGCTGCAATATTGCAGTACGCAAGATGAGATGTAGAAATTGAAAAGAAATTTATAGTGGGACTATCTTAACGTACATATTTCTGTGTAGATATATTTTTTTCTCAATTCCATTTCTGAAACGTCAATTAATGCTTGCATTGAATCTAGTCTTGTATGTGTATGTTAAAAGTGTATGTGTTTACATTTTTTAAAATATTTGTACTATTTATTGTTTGAATAATTGTATCAACTGCTTTTTTTATAAGGTTTACGTATATAAGAACGATTAAACATTGATCGTTCTCGTGACTGAATCGACCTTCCTATTGGTGGGGTTGTACATAAACAGCGAGGATGTTATGAGATAAACCCATAACTTTTGATAGCGTATCTCAATTGAATGTATTTTGTTTCCATTCCTTTGAAACATAAAGTTGTGTTTTTTTTTTCAGGATATATATTTACATAGTACATTGTTGTCAATATTTTTTTTATTAATTTAAAATTTAACCTCTAAACGAGTATGGCCGTACGGCGAGGGAATTTTTACCTCAAGAGAGTATGGACGTACTCGTACACGGTACGTTCATTGGTTGGTTTCGAACCAATGGTTTCAAACCAATAGTTTTGAACCAATGATTTTGAACACGTGGCACAAATGTTTTTATCTATTCAATTAGTTTGTATATGGCGGCCGCAATTACGTTTTTTATTTGTAAAAAATATTTGTTAGTAAATTACTAACAATTTGGTGAAAAAAAAACATATTTTAGATAATTTTAAGATGTAAAAAAACTCACTACTCCATAACATACATATTTTACTTACAAAATCTCACTCGCTTCGAGTTACTTACATAGTCGAATTAAATATGTTATATTTATGAACATATTTGTACGGTATTCCACAACATAATCACACATGTGATTCGGAGGTCTAAAAATCGTGATTGAGAGACTATTATTTTAAAACAACATAAATAAATAGTAACATTAAGTCTTTCAGATTAATAAATAACATTTTACGACACATCTATGATGTTTTTTCATCAACTTTTTAAAACAGTGAATTATTTTTGCTTCATTCTGCCAAACGGAAAACTTTTTAAACTGGCCGATTTTCATGGCATCGATGACCCCCGTGGCTTAGTTAGAATTGATGACCCCCGACGCCTGTCTCTTAGCCTAGAGTTTGCGGGTTCAAATCCCACTGGAACCCAGATTTTTTAAAAGGATTCCAGTATGTTTCAGTTAAGGCTTCTTTAACACGTTTCTGGTTCATTGGAAGAGATTGCCACATGACAATAATCTCTCTTGGTTGTATTGTATACAAGAAAAATATAATACAACACAATGAAAGTTTCATTTAATTCAGGAAGGTACTTTAGGTTCGATTTACTTAATCACTGTGCAAAGTTAAGTGCAAAACCTTACACTCACTAAACTTTTTTACACAAATACGTAATCTGTACATACTCGTAGGATTGCTGAAAATTATACTATATTACATTGCCTATAAAATAAGTTCAATTTTTAAAAACATCATTTACCGCTGACTTAGTCACAATCGTTGTGCCTAGCTTAACTGACGCAAACATTGAATCTAAAGAGCGGTGTGGGTTGCTGGGTGAGTGTGGTTTAATTAAAACCACGGAGTAGTGAATGGGTGCCCTTTCAATGTGCCAGTGCCAGTGCCAATTCAAGCGTTTGTCAGAGAAAAGGTCAACTTTTCGCCGCTTACCACAGCAGGCTCATATTAGATATGGTTGAACGAATCAAGTTCAGTTTAAAGATATAAAAAAAGTAACTATGGACACTTCAAATTTAAGTCAACTGAAAGGAAAGAATCTTGACGAATAATTAAGATCACACAAATAATAATTATCTACCATAGTGGTCTTCTGAATTACTTTGCGGAGCAATTAGAGTGATGGAGAAAAAATGTATATGAAATAAGATAGATTGTTAAACCCAAAAGGTTATTTCACGAATGATTCGAACTTCCGTGGCCATGTTGGTAAGACGTCTGTCTTACGACTTGGAGGTTGCGACTTTAATTCCACTTTGAACCCAGATTTTTTTAAAAAGAACTTCTGTCTAGTTTTCACTTTAATGTTTTTCTGGTTGACTGGAAGAGATTGCCACATAGCAATATGCCTGCTAGTTTGTATTGTATACTAAAAGAGTGTAATAAAAAAAACATCAGCGAATACAAAACATGTACTTGAGATACATTTTTAACCTTTGAAAATTGATCACATCACATTGTGTTAGAAAAACTTAAATTGGTTTAATATAAGAAAACGTCGATAAGTTCATGCATTATCTCTTCCATAAAGCATTATAAATGGTCCCACCATCCCTTAATCATAGACTAGCGCTACACTCGAGTAGAAATTGCCTTTTGACATTTCCAGTTCATTGCTTCTCGTTTGTCAAATCGTCCTTTACTGTCCGTACCGTCAGACTTTGAAACCAGTCGATGTCGTAAGACTGTCACCCTCGTTGGCGTGCTTCAAATAGCGGCTTAAGTAGTAAATCTTTCTTGAATGAGTTGATGCGTTTTTTCACAGTTCTTATATTTATGTTTGTAGCCTTTGTAAATTTTAAGTGACATTTTCAAATATTTAGTTTTTTTTCTTCATGTTTTTAACGCTTTAAATTTGTTTGAGTTATCTTTTATTTTGGAAATAACGTCGTTATGCTTTACTCAGCAATTAATACTGTTGTTTTTTGGTTGTGAAGAGATATTTATTTTTTTATATTCGTATTAAATACATCTCTCACCCTGGAAGGCTAGTTTAAAAAGTTTGGTAAAATAGCAAGGAAAATTCATCCTTCATAAAGCCACATTACTGATGGCAAGTATTATTTTTTAAACAACTACTATCAAAATTTCATCCACGTGTCACGCGTAGTTAACAAACGTACGTTTGAAAGCCATTTAAATCACTCACTTTGACATTTGCCGCATAAATATCATAAAACGAGTTTCATGCCATCAAAAAAACATTTTTATTTGAAGAAGTTAACAGCCGTGCAGATCAAAATCAAGTTGCTTCAAGTTCACGGGAACTCTGCACCAGCGTTAAATACTGTTTATTTCCGGATAAACGAGTTTAAACGTGCCCGTACATGAAAAAAATCCATGACACCATTGAAAAAAATCCATGATATAATAATTCAAGATCACCGAGTGCATGTGAACGAGATTGCTGAGGCTGTGGGCATCTCAAGTGAATAGATGCACAATGTCCTTCATAAAAAATGAATATGAAAATCGATCAGCGCAATGGGTGCCGCGATTTTTGACTATCGACTAAAAATGTACTCGAAAGGACATTTCAACCTAAAATGCACTGAAGATCTGTTTACATCGATTCGTTACTTAGTAAAAACTTGAAGCACCACTTCCAGCCACAATTCAATCAGTAGTCAAAACAACTGGTGAAAGTATGCCGAAGAAGATGACCGTTTTGTCGCTAGGAAGGTGATGGCCTCTGTTTTTTGAGATTTCCAAGAAATCATCATGATCGACTATTCAGAAAAGGGAAAAACAATAACGGGAGCCTTTTATGCAGCATTATTGAACCGTGAAAGACAAATTGAAGGAAGACGCTTAATATTGGCACCTAAAAAAATTTTTTCACCAAGATAACGCGCAGTCCTACAAATCGACCGTCGCAATGGAAAAATTGCATTAATTTTGCTTCGAATAGATTCTTCGTCTACCGTTTTCTTCGAACTTGGCCCCCGTACGACTTTTTCCTGTTCCCAAAATTAAAAAAATTACTCGGAAGGTAAAAATTTTTAATTTTTGAAATTCGTTTTGAGGTCATATCAACCGGCACCGTTCCGTTCCCGATTTCCAGCAATTGATGTGAGAATATCTCAGCTTATCGATCGCTTGTCGCGTTCATTCTGTTGAGAATGAAGCAGATCTGAAGCTGCAGAACGCGATCGCTGTGCTCGCAACCGTGCATCTTCAAGTCTGGCTGCACGTCGGTTTGCTGCTTCCTCGGCATTTTGATGAACTAAAGCAGATTGATTGCACTGAAAAAGAAGAAAAAAAGTTATAACAAAAACATATATGAGGAAATATAGAGATAATCGGAACTAATTAAATGTTAAAAAAGAAAGAGATTATTGGAATTAATTAAATTAAGTCACTAAATTCACTCGTTCGCTTACACGATATAGCCTGTAAATGAGCAATGTTTAGTATTGCGTGATCAATTCTATTGCATTTCACGATATAATTTGAATTCAAATGAAGATCAATCGACACATCACAAATTCACCGCGAATTGTATTGAAAAATAAAAACAGTTAAAAAACGAAATGAAAGAATCCGAAACGTCGAAAATGCTATGTGACATAACCTCTCAATGAGAAATGTTTAGTTTGCGTGTGTTGCTTGCTGCAGAGGGCGCTCCCATTATATAGTATGTTTTATGTATTTTTTTATATACAACTGTATATAAAAAAGTATATATGTACAGGCGCGTATTCGAATGCAACCTTTTGTTAAAATTTCAAATTTATGAAAAATAAGAAAAACAGTTAAAAAACGAATGAAAGAATCCGAAACGTCGAAAATGCTATGTGACATAACTGTCAATGATAAATGTTTAGTTTGCGTGTGTTGCTGCAGAGAGCGCTCCCATTATTTCGTCTGTTTTATATACTTTTTTATATAGAACTGTATATAAAAAATATAAACATGCTTGTATTGAAATTCAACCTTTTGTCAAAATTTCAAAGCAATCGGTGAAGAATTTTCGGAGATTAGAGATTTTTAATTAATTATATAGATATGGTAAAAACCTAGTTTCGATTTTGCTTGCCTGATAAAATCATAGAAAATGTGGAAGAAGAAAATCTCAATGTGCAAAAGCTGATTTAATTCTGAATTTTTTCACATATTTTTTCCTCCATTTTCGTTTTCTCCAGTTAGCAAACAACATTATTCATATTGGCCTACTGATGAAGAAGACGGAGGTTTTTAAAATCAGTAGTGAATTCAAATGAAACAACAACGAATAAAAAATAAGCAATTTATTTTTTCTATTAAAAAAAATATAAATTGGTTACGTCACTATAAACACATATTATAGGGATGTTCCAAAGAATATAACGTTAAAAACTGTTGTGTGCCTACACACATAGCAGTGTAAGGACCCATTGTGTCGACAAAGTTCAACCATGAAGTGTATTAAATATTCCTCCCGACAGAGTAGAGCCCAAGTCGACTCGTCAAACTAACTTTACGCACCTCTTCGCACTTACGATATTATTTTGGCCAGGTTTCTCTATTACATTTTTAAATATATCTGATAATTTGACTTTTACGTTGCAAAAATTACCGTTGATAGATTTTAAGCATTATTCCTCCTCACGTCTTCCTTAATGGTCCATTCCGTTAGACTTTAGAGATAGTTTTCATCTGGCATAAGATCTCAGCTTGCTCCAAACAGAGATAAAAAAAATATCACATCTTCAAAGACAAATGAATCTCCCCAAAACTCCTGTTTCCTTGTTATTTTTCAAAATCCTTCTCTTTTTCCAATCTTGGCTGATATTTGCTAATATTTTGTTAAACTGTATATTCTTCATTTTTTAGTGCTTTAAGTATGTTAGGGTTTTCTTTTTGGAAATAAAGTTGTAACCTTTTATGAAGTTATAACATCAATTGAAACTCATCTGCGTAGCTTTTGTCTGGATGATGGAAGAGATTGTCATATGGCAATAAACTCGTCATTTATATACTTTACTATAAACTATCGAAAGAAATTACAAACAAACTTTAACAATTTTCGAAAGATGTAAAAAGGAATTTTGCGAAAACCAAAGTCATGGTGATAGAAAAGTGTACAAGTCATGGTGATAGAAAAGTTTAAAAGTCATGGTGATAGAAAAGTAAAAAAGTCATGGTGATAGAAAAGTGTAAAAGGAAAAAAAATATCTTATATTTGGGTAAGTTATGAAAGATTTTAGGAAATTCAATAATCAAGCTTATATTTTCTCAGTTGATGAAAAAGTTACGAGGAATATCGAAAAGCGCGTAACTATATGAAACAAAATCAATGGGATACTAAAACACATATACTCGAACCGGACAGTATCAAAATCTGCTAAGATAACATCCCTCAACAGTATTTTAGTTTAAACTTTGATATGTAGGAGTGAATCATGGACTAAACATTTTGTGGAAATGCGTATACTGAGAAGAATACAAAAAGGTGACCTAGTTTGACAAAATATGGAATAAATTGATGAGGGATGAATTTGAATTTAAGACTGATATAAAGTATGATTCATGAAAAAGAACGCTTTGATATGATTTGATTATTAAGAATGAATGAATGAAAGAAAATTAACGAAACGAACATATTTCAGTGCAAATGTGAAGGAATGACTTTGTATAGGAAGACCAATGAAAGTATTGTTAGATAAGGTGAATGATATGTTGAAAGAAAGAAAAGTAATACGTAAAAGATATCTTTGGAGCTATATAAGAAGTTGTATGGATGTGGAAGATGCGAAATATTTATGTTGAGATAGGAAAATTTGGTACTCTGTCTTTTTGTCTACCTCAGCGAGAAATTACGTGAGGATATTTAAGATAATTCAAAATAAATTATGATACAACCCAAAATTGATAAAAATTAATCGTAGTCGATGACAAATAAATCATATCTTTGTTTTGTTGATTTTGAATAATCTATGAAATTTTCCGTTGACAGATATTCTTTAAAAATAAGTACTCTTTTTAGTAGCGCATTGCCCTTAAAAATAAAGCATGTGGTAAATGAGTGCTTTTGATGAATTGAAGATTTAAATTGAAAATCCGTCTTATCCGGAAAGTTAAGCAAGTTGAAGTGATACTGTCGGTTCTGCGTTTATTCGAAACTAAAATAAACTTTGCGAATTAGCCTCTAAACTCCAAAGTAATAGGTGCCGGGGTAGTTGACAATGTGAAAATTTAAATTGAACCGAGAAATCGGAAAAATTCGTTTAGTTTGAACGCAATTTATTTTTATTCTAGAATCTAGATAAATTTTCCGCCGAGACTTTTCACTAGCAATGTAAAATCAATATTTCTAGAAATACAGATCAGTGGTAACAGTTTCCCGCATTAATTACACTAGATTTCAGGAGAAATTTCATGACCTATTGTTACATTTCAATTTGCGTTATTGCATTTTGGCGAACAGGACAAAATGTTCATTAAATGAGCTGGTTCGTAATTAAATCCTGATACTGATTTATAATATTCGGATAACAGAATTGTTTTGATTTCGTATGCTTGAATATAAAATCAATAAAAATGTGAAATAAAAAAACCTTAATGTGCAAAAGCTTATCTAATTCTGAATTGCTTCAAATATTTATTCCTCCATTTTGACTTTCATTGCCAACAATAAATGTCACCAAGTGAACTACCTTTTGTTACCAACACCCACACTTTATAACTCATAAGTATAATATGAAACTAAAATCTTGAAACTTCTCCGAAAAATAATTTGAAAATACCATTCAAAAAGAAGAGTTTGTATCAAAAAGCAAACTCATTCCAAAGTATTTTTTTTTATTTTAAAAAAGTTGAATGTACGAAATATAAATTTTCCATTTGAAAATTCTTTACATGATTTTAAAATCGTTTGTTTTTCAATTTTCTTGACTTTCGTTTTTATTATTTGGTAAATAAAAAAAAGACTTTTCTTTGAATCGGTAGAGAACGTTTAAGAATTATTACTTATTTATTTGACATATCACGAATTCCACAAAATAAAATAAAATTAACATTCAAATTCAAATGATTTGAAATTTTATTTATGGTAAAAACTAGTCTCGTTTATTTAAAAAAAAATCTTTTTCTGTTAAATATTTAAGTTGTGAAAAAAAAATTCAATAAGATAATTTAAGCACCAACTTTCACATATATGAAACAAACGAGGATGCACAAAAACTGTCTTGAACTTTATAAATTCTGTAGAAATGCGTACACTGAAAATAATACATTTATGACAGAATATATAGTACGTTACTTTTAGGTTTTCTGATCTCGAGTCTGTGCCATCAAATTGTCTCTCTGAAATTCGTCAACTTTTAATTTTTTCTCCGAACATGACTTATGGAAACCTTCGAAGCATTTATATTTTTACAATATTCACTCTCTTCTAAAAAAATGATATATAATCCAGCATTCTGAGCCATGGATAAATAAAAAAACAACGTTTTAATATATGTGTTTTGTTTTATTTGATATAAATGGCACCTGGTTTACAATGCACTCAAGTAATTTATTGATCTTTTAGAGAGGAGTAGAACTTCGAAGACCACTTAGCCATCATCAAATAATTTATTGTTTAGGATCGATCCAATAGGTTGATGTGTTATGATATAGCTTTTACCGTTACTTGTCCTATGGTATGGGATTTTCTGCCTCTTAGCGTTAGAGTTTTGCGTAGCTTGTTTAGCTTTAGGAACACTTGACGACAATCCTTTGTTAAAGGTGTTATAAACATTCTTGGTTACGAACACAACAAACATACCCTAAGGCCTAGACTATACCTTAAGCTGACTGTGTTGATTTTGGAAGATCTACAAAGATTTATTTATAGTCCATCTTCCCTTGTTGAGTTTTCTGCGGTTTTCTTACCAAATATATTTTAAAACATATAGATATGCGAATATAGTTTCTTATCTTACGGCCGGCGACAATCATCCTATATTTGCACTCAGATCGTACAGCATCGTCCTATATTTTTTGGAATACATTTAATATCTAAATAGAGTGAGTTTAAATTCCCAGTTAAAGCACCCGTTAAAAAAGTCTAGCCTCTTAATAGCGTTTTAAAAATTATCACTGTATTATAACTATTATCTTAATTAAAGTCATCCAAAATTGCTCCGTGGTTTTCATTTGCAGTACAACAACCACCCATGTGGTTTTAAAGAAGATCAAAATCTTCTTTATTGATTATAATTTCGATATCATGAAGTGACGAAGAAGGTGCAACCCAAAGGGATTTCTTTGGCGACGACACACAAGCAAATCGTGTGAAAAGAGTAGCAGTGAGGACAAACTTAATCTTTGATAAAAGCAAAAGGATTCGCAGCGCAATCAATGAATTTAAAAAGGTTTATGATTTGGAGTTCAAACAGCTCAACAATTTGTTAGTACTTTCGTAGAAAATTTCAAACGGAGAAAAATTATACTTAGAAATCACTTCATCGGAGTTGCCAATTAGTCCGAAGACCTTACAATGTAAGCTTAAATTGAGATCGCTTCGGAAATTATTGACTAAATTTTTAACACAGTAGCACAAAATGTGATCTGCGAATTAATCTAGATAGATATATCCAAATATTACAACAGTACGAAGGAACAAGATTGAAGCTTAAATTAATACACTAACTTGTTTATAATGTTGTTTTAAACATTTTAATGTACCAAGTAAATTACTCGAATCCATTGCATAGAAGTAGACAGATTCGTTGAAATACCACAGAGTGAATTTAATGCAGTTGTGTCCGCAAATTTATGACTATTGTCCGAATATCACTTCTGATTACAGTTTACAGGAAATCGGGACGTGTTCAAATTTAGGACACCATCTCTAGCCGCAAACTGTTAGGGACGCAAACAAATAAATCATATTGCCACGGAAGAAAAATATTATCGCTATATTAAAAAAACATATGCATGTTTCGTCGTGCATATCTACGTGGATTTTTTTTCTAATTTACTAGATTATTAAAAATCTATTTTGTACGTGACTTAATTTGATAATATTTTAACATGAAGGAAGGACAGACCCAGAATTTTCCTCTTTCTTGTTCAAACATCCCATCATATATGCTTATTCGTTACTCATTCTTCTTACCTTTCCTTCAGTTTGAATTTTTCTATCCATTTATTTTCCTCACAACCTCTTCCTTGCTCTCCATTATTTTAAACATATTTGTATGTTTTTAAAATTCTTCGGAGTTAATAATCTAATGATACCAAAGCATCTCATGATTTGTATCTCTAACGTATGTTTAACGATTAATTCTTACTCAATAATCTACTGTAACACAATATATTCTTCACAATTCACGCATGTATTTCGCATTCATTCTGCGGTTTACGAGTATTTCTATTTTTGAGTATCCGATCTTCCAAAAATCAAGGTAGGCACTAATAAATCACTGTGCACGATAATACAATTGGTTTATTAGCAAAAAAAAAAAAATTAAATGTGCAGTTGACCTAATAACCTGTAGCGATACACCTTTTCATGTATTTCTCTTGTATACTAACTAATATGCTAGAAATATAACGCAGAATAAAAGTTTTTAGAATAAACTCTTTTTATCTTTTAACGATAGGTTACCGCAAAGTATTATAAATCATGAATATTTTTACCAAGGGTTGATGTCTGAAGTACTGCGAGGAAAACACTCAGAGGTTGTTTGGATATGTTGAGTGAATCAGAAAGAATATTTATCACGGACTACAGAAGCTGAAGAAAAGAGTGAAATTTTGAAAGAAGGATAAGTACTGAGCATAAAAAAATACAAAGTAACTTTATAAAATAAAGAGGAAGCAAAAGCTGTCAACAGCGATATAAAAAAAATCATTGAAAGTGTATGAAATGTTTTCATTGTAAACATTTTGTTTCGATTTCAAAAGTTTATTGGACCAAATCGACTATTATTTGGAAATACAAAACCATGATATATGCATACTTATAACTGGAAAATACAAAACCTTTAAATAATTATCGAAAAATACATAAACAAACAACCCATCACACCGTTTCTCTTTCGATGTAAGCAAACATGAGAGAACGCCAGACTTTTTAGAGCGACTCACATCAATCACCTTTTTTTTTACATAAATACACTTTCTCTTACGATTCCTACGATTTCTTTCACTTTATACGTTTTCTTCTTGTATACTAATTAAAATAAATTATACTTTTTCCATCCACAATATCTTTGGACACAACAGGCAGAGGACACAAAAATTGTAATTAACCATATAAAAAATACGCTTGATTCTCACAAAAAATAAAGAAATCATAAAAATTACGCTTCATTCTCAGAAAAAGTATAGAAATCATAAAAATTACACTTGATTCTCACAAAAAGTATAGAAATCATAAAAATTGTATAAACGTTTTCGTCCTTAGGAATAGTATATTAAATAGCTCGTAGATTAAAAAATTGTAATGATTTCTGAAAAATATAATTTATGATATTATTATTAGAAAAAAACAAATGTCAAAACAGTTATAAGAAATATAAAAATAGTTATTAGAAAATACAAAACCCTGATATATGTTTCGCATAACAATTATTTCAGTTCATGTTCAACTTCGACGACAATAGAAACACAATAATTTCAGTATTGTTAACAAGTTCATTGTTTCCTTAAAATGTCATTTTAGATTCGTAATTACATAATTGAATGATCATTTTATATTTATAAATAATTTCTATTCCATGGTTAACGATTAATGCATAAGGCTGCCACCACTCTCTGTTAAAATGAAATTGGTTTTAAATATTGAGTCATAGTCAATTATTTTGTTAGGGTAAGGTGAAAACGAGTTTGAAACTTTCTTTAAGTTACTGAGACGATTTAATACTTGAGAAGGGTGAGGGTTGTTGAAACAAGGATTTCGAAGGGTTTAAAATTTTGATTTCGATGTATTCTGCTGTCCCTATTGTTAAAAGCAATCTCGTTTTGTAAATAAATTATTAGTAATTTAGTAAATAAATAATTTGTATGTATATTGAATTTATTTGCTTAATGCGAAATTGTGGTTTATCGATAGTCAATATGATCCCTTCTAATTAACACTAATTTTGTTTATTCCAATTGAATGTAGTTTTCAAACTCCTCATTAAAATGTGAGTCTTAACACATGCGGGAAAGTACCTAATCTAACGGCTGTAGCCACCGTCATCCTATCCTTACACTAAACTATTTTTTTTATGAAAATTTTAAATATTTCAATAAAAGTCTGTTCAATTACCTCAATTTCCCTTATTTTCATCGGAAAAATGCTGAATATGTTAAGTTATTTAAAATATATATAAAGTGCTTTAAAGGTATATTAATTTTAAGGAAAATAATCTTTTGAGATATAAAATTTCGTTTAACATTTAAAGAGAGTTTAAATACAAAAATACCAAAAGTGTGATATTCATTTTCCATTCTGTAGAGTTTAAACAAGAATTTTCACTTTCATGAGTTTTTTTATCTCAGTTAATTATTATTTTGTTTTAAGTGTTTTTTTAAGAAACAATCACAGTTGACTTATATTTTTGAATAACACTAAAACTTTGTACAGTTGTCGGTATCGGGGCACAGTGGTAAGCATGCACTCTTAGAACGCAGGCGTCGCGGGTTTGGTTCCCTACGGGTAACGGAAAAGTATTAATTTCAAGGTCTAGGAGTGCTCTTGGGTAACATGGATGTAAAAAATATTACAAATATATTTCTTGCTTTTTTTCATACATTAATCATAGTAAATCAATGAATAATATATTTTTTTAAATAATTTATATTTTTCGACAATTGTCTAATTCAATTCCTAATGAGAAACAGCAGTGGGCTTGCGGGTGATGTTTAATGTAATTTATAGAGTTTTTATTATTTTTTGGTAGATCGACAAAAAAAATTAGGTAATTTTTAATGATTCGAAATTTCATAATTATTGGAAGATTAATTTACATTACCTACTTAATAAAATTTTAAGGCATAATTTGTTGGATAAGAAATGCCCTACTTTCAAAATATTTGTTGAAACAGAGAAAATTTATATTATTTTGCTTTTATCTTCAGTGAGATTCTGTCCGAAATGATATTTGGACTAATTTAAATATTAGGTTGTCTGGAAATTTATTTCGTATTTTTAGGTCAAATTTCATCGCAATATTTTTATATTCAGATGTCACTTTATCCTGTTAATTTTTTTTCGATAATTTAAGTATTTGAGTAATCTCTCGTGTCTTAAAAAATAACTTATTTTGTTTAATCTTCAAAATGATGGCAAAAATTTCTCAAGCAATTTAAGTAAACAATTTACCATGACTGAACTAATGGCCTTTGAAACTAACATACTCTCAGTACATTTGGAATAAAATTGGCAACGAAACTATGATCTTAATGACATATCCAAAAAGTATGAAACTATTTCCCGTACATCCTCACGTACTAAGGCTTCTCAAGAATATTTTTTTACCATTAAGTTAACTCTAAACCACTTTAAATTTGATATTTAACTTTCTAGTTAAAAACAGGAGTTTTTCGTATGTGTGTCCTCATAAAATTAATACTCAAATTTACAGACGTGACAAATGCGCTCTAACATATGTTTTATCATTTTTGTATACCGTATTACTGTGAGAAAATGGCAACCCCAGAGACAACGATGACAATTTTATCGATATATCATTTGCCGATATTTTTTTTAAATTATCTACTTACAATAGATTCCTGATCTGTTTTATCTGCATTATTCCTGGGATGTGGACTGACAGCTATCCCTGCATTTCTTTTAGGGTCTGCTTGATGGTCGACTTTCCATGGAGAAGAATACGGATCTGTTCCCTCATTTGAACGTGAACCTGTCAATATCGACCTCTTTGCTTTCCACATCTTACGATCTTTTAAATTTCACAACTTCTTCAAATTTTTGTATTTCTTTGCCAGTTTCCGAGTCTTTTACCAGTTATAAATCGAAAGACTTTAATTTGTTGTAATCTATGAAGTGCCTTCGTTTGTTTGGTATTAGTTCTGCTTTTAATAGCTTATGTCTTTACAGGTATATTTAAGCTTTCTGTTACCAAGTAATTAATAATGTTTCCAAGTATTTGTTTTTCCAGATTACTTACATAAGACACTCATATTGCAGAGGCTTACTTATATTAATGTTATATAACATGATCAAACGTTGATAAAATACTAATAGATTATGTTCATGGTGTTTTCCCAGCGTTACTGAAGTGAGTGTTGTCAACTCCAGCATATTTTAATAAGTAAAAATTCGTACCCCTACTAGCTAGAGCGCTTCAAGTCCATGTACCTCCCCCTTCGCGTTATATTGCTGCCAAATCCCACAACATTCCAGAATTGCATGCGCGCGGTCCATTAGTCTAGACGTGTCGAAGTCAAGTAGGGTATATTTCACCCCACGTCACTTCCAAATCTAATTACTTATCTGATTGATTCCCGTTAAAATTATTTTAACAATTTTTTTATTTTGTTTATTAACATTTGAAATTACTGTACTTTTATAGTTACTTTTACGCGGTCCTTTTTCCACCTATAGTGCCTCTTAAAACAAATTAGGTTCCCTTACAATTCAATCGTACATTTGGAAGAATATTGAATTTAGTTATACTTTGATTGAAGAATGGCTCCCGGGATAGCCTTCTCCGTTGACGCCACAATAGATTATAAAAATGATAGAGGTGGCACCGACAGAAGATCACACTTTTTAGTTACCTGTAAAAAAAATATTCTACCATTTTTTGTTCTAATTATTTTAGATTCGCTTCGACTTAATTAAAATATTGAGAAATTGAGTCGTCATGTATCGAAATTATGTTTGTAAAAATATCTGATAAATAAAATCTGACGTGATTTAATAACTTACAAATAAGTTGGTAATAGTTTGAAATGAAAGCTTCCATTTCGAAACCAGCTATTCAAATAGTTAAAATGAGAATACCTCTAGTGTGTATAATAAACATCATACAAAATGTGTCACCCATGATTTAGATTTTTTTTTTTGATCACTAAGGAGAACATACATACATTATCTTATAATATATGACACTAGTTAGACTTACTCGTACATTATTTTCTAATTTCGTTGTAAACAGTTTTGTCTGATGGATGTTTTTGCAACAAACCAAAGTCAGTCCATCTGATGAATAATAATAAAAATAATTTACAAACTATCCTCAAGGCACCCTAAATCGAGATTCAAATCCACTCTTAAAAGTTGACATTAAGGAAAGGAAGATGGTGGCTGCATCCATTTGATTTAGTACTTTTCTGCATCAAAATATGTTGAGAAAAATGTATTTGTTTAAATTTGGTAAGAAAACCTCAGAAAATTTACAAAATAAGAAGTAATACATGGAAACTTTCGTAGTTTTTTCCCATATATGATAGAAATGCTTTCAGCTTTCAGTGGAATGAGGTGTATACATACAATTTTAAAATATGATTATAATCGCGAATTTTGATATGTCTTTTCAAAAAAGGTATTTTTCGTAATTTTCTGCAGCTTCACGTCTGCCTCTGAATGTACTAGTATATATGTAACATTTAAAAGCATACCATGGCACGCTAAGTGATATGTAACCGCAAAAACCAAATTAAAATAACCCGGCCCTTTTTGGTCGATTCAGAATAATTAATTTATTTGATGAAGATAAAATCGACCTCAAAGCTCTGCTTTTCTTCGAAACAACGTCTCTTAGACAAAGATTCTAAAGAAATATTCAATATATGTGCGTCTAAGAAAATTGTTGAAACATTGGAATAAAATGACATGATATGTTCGAAAAATTTTCACGGTTTGTAAAATGTTTTTCGGAATTGTTACTGTGTTGTGCTGAGTTCAAGATGGTCATAATTGGATCCAACTCAATACGGCAAAACCACAAAAAAACTTTCTATACTAAAAATATATTAATCTTTATAATTCACTGATTTGAACATGATAAGAAATGCGGCTCAGTCATTTGGAATTCGAGAGGAATTCAGAATTCTCTGACAGTTCAAAATATATTTATTGCAAAGTATGGATACTACGAGTACCTTTGACTAGATTCCAAATGTTTTAATAGGTATGCTTTAATATTACTTTTTAAGCATAAGAAAAGATTTACGTACCTGTTTAAATATATATAAATTGCTAACGGGTAAAAATAGCAAACCATTTGTTGATTGACAAACTTTTGTTTAATGTACTGGAAAATTATTGACGTCATCGTGAATTAAGATTATTTTCGATGCCGTATTCAAAAACTGAGCTATTAAAATCAATACAATTCCAGCACGGAATGATCTTTTTGAGAGAATTTCCTAATATTGATATATTTTCTATCTCAATAGATAGATTCAGGTTTAAACTTCTTAATGAACTATTATATATTAGTAAAACTGAGCCACTTCACAGGAAAACACGAGTAACATTGTTACTGTTGTCATTATGCTACACGTATATTGAGACTTTTAATAGTTTTATTTTATTAATTGTTTGTTAATTTTACTGGATTATACTTGTATCAAATATAAAATAAATGAAAACATATATAACCGACCAGTTACTAAATTAAGATTAGTTAAATTTTAAGTATGTTTACTTCGAGTTCTGGGCTAGTAACGATTAGCTTAGAGCCCCAATATTTTTGACAGTTACTTAGGCAAATTTACTTACCATATATGAGAGACTCATTGAATATTGGCATTTACAAGCGGCGCACATTTCGAATTTGATTGATGAATGTCGGGCCTGCAGCGAAGCTGTCGGCGACATGGAAGATGTGTGGGTGTACACCAAATAAGGAAGCGTGTTGATTTGAGAAAACTAAATACGGTTAAAACCATTTAGAGAGCATACGAAGGCGGTTTCTCATTAAAAACTACCATTATCAAAACTTTATTTAATGGGTTCTATCCATATTTCAATGGTTGTATTAAATATTATTTTAATTATATTAAAATAACACATCAAAATAACATTTGTTTAAATAAAATTATTCCTCGCCCTTTGTTCCCATCTCTATCCTTTTTATTATTTAAGATTGACATGACGGTAATCATCGTACCACATCCCTATTGGGGTAAGTAGAAAGAATAGATCTGCACTTCGTTCGGTCCTGCCACATATATTTCACTACTACTCGTACTGCATCTACCAACCTCGACATGAAGACTATTCATTATTATTTCTTTCAAAATTTTATTCATATGTAGAGATTTAATTTTATTATTAAATAAGTTGAAAAATATATACAAACTTGCTGTCACGCCATCTCCCTATAAGGCTAGGTATTAAAGAGAGAGCACCAGACTTTTCTATCGCGACACACATATTTAGCCTGTTCTACAGAGAACTTTGTTGAGTGTTCAAGATTAATATTCTTTATTTTAATTTTAATTGGTTTTTCCTAAATATTAATTTCATATAGTATGTTTAAAACATGTCATAGGTACCCACACTAATGATAATATAAAAACTTAAACTGAAATTTATATAAATAAATTAAATGCATTGTGGGGATGCCTTTGATGCATTGAATAAATATCAAGATGACTGATTTCGAAATAGCATCACTGTAACCATTAGTCCTTACCAGGTAAGTGTTTCTCTAATGTACGGAACATTAAGAGCACTGTAACTATTATTCCTCACCAGGTAAGTGTTTTTTTAATGTATTGAACATTAAGAGCATCACTGTAACCATAAGTTCTTACCAGTTAAGTGTTTCTCTAATGTATAGAACATTAAGATTCTAACGAAAGTTTTTATTCATTCCATTGCTCTTATAAAGTAAAACAATTTGAAATGGCTGGTTTAGCTAGAACTGATAAACGACATGAAAAAAGTAATAAATTTGAGTGAAATGGTATAAAGGTGTAGATATATTGACTTAAGAAAGACTAACAAAACAATATGTAATGCAAATGTGAGAAGAAGGCGTGGTAGAGAAAGACCAAGAAAAGTTAACGCAAGGGAATGATATTTTAAAAGAATGAACCGTAGAAATTCAGATAAATCGTTGAAATTTTATGAGAAGTGCATGGATGTAGAATAGGCAAAAAATAGTACTGTGTCCTCTTTGCCGAACAACCGAGACTTCTACAGTTGATTTTGGATAAAAATAATTTCAAATAGCGTAAATACAATAAGTAGATAATTGTGATTAATATTTGAGGAGTGAAAGGCAGACTTACTAAAAAGTCTTAGAGAAAAGTGTGGACTGATTTCAATTGATGCTTTCTATAAATTAAAATATTTGTTTAAAGAGCCTTGAAACTTTGGGACGATAAGAAGTCCAAAAAGTTAAATTAAATCCGTATATACTTGCTGTCTTACTTTTGAATACTCATTGACTCCGTTTTAGCCTCCAGAAAGATTCATGTACCTTTTACTTTTTGATAATCTGAGGATGTTATTTTTTTCTTGTATTTCGTTTTCATCTTCTTCTTCTCAGCTTCCCCAGCTAATATATTGATTATGTAGCATTGTCTGAGCCCATTCATAAGTTATGATTCGCTTGATTTTGTGTTGTGTACAATGATGGGCTAGTAAATGTCTACCAGGCATACGTGCCTAACCATGGAAGTGGCCCTGATGATGTATACAAGGTTATATTGACGATACGAGATTCAAAGTTATGCATTGTTTCTGTATTTGCAGGTGTTTATTACAACGCTTGTTTCAAGATGATCGTCATATATGTATTCTCAAACGGGAATACTCATTTATACATTTTTTAGAGCTGTTTCCGTATTACGCTGGTTTTAATGATGTCTGACGTTTCAAAGGTGTTACAGCCTGCATTCTCAGGTTAATGTCAAATAACATAACTAATTATTGTAAGCACACAAGAAGTACTTACTCAGACATCCGTACTTGCCACCGTAACTTGAACACATGTAAACATGCTCTGCACTTCGCTTTCATGACCGCAACGTCAAAACGCTCACAACGACCAACGCAGGACCCAGCGAGCCCATCGCGCACCCTCCTCCATAGCAATTTCGAATTTACCTTGTATTTTAGTTTGCATCTTTCTAAAATCAGAAGCCATATATGTTTAAGGTGCATTTCGTGCACTCTGTTGACGTTTTTCGGGTGTTTATAAATTTACTTTTTGCGTGCTTACCATGTTTGGTAGTTTTTTGACATTGCCGTGAGGATGAAGGTTACAACGCCTCCAAAACATAAACTATCATTGAAGCCAACTGCACAAGGCAACAGCTCTGAAGAACATTTTAAACTAGTGGAAAACAGCCGTTAAAATCTTCGAACGTCTTCAGAATAATTGTTGTATAAGTTTTAAAGCATTGTCGATGACTCCGCCCTGAGCGCCACAATTTGATTGATAATATTGACAACCTTCAATGTGAGGAATTTCTCCATGAAGTCGTGCCACCCCGTAAGAGTGTATAAAATTATTTAAACAGGGACAAATTCAAGAAGTGGTCCGTCGTAAATATAAAAATGTAGTCTCATTTTATTAACAGAAAACTAAATACAAAATTATATAAAAATTTGCAATATATGAATATGTATTCGTTTAAATTAGAAGAGCTTTTAATTTTTTTACTAGAATATGACTTTTGTTATTAACCAACGTTGCATTTGCAAATATGTATTTTTTTTGTTACTAACATCTCTTTAAAACAATAACTTTGAAACCCGCCGAAGCTTTGTGAAAGCTGGCTGAAAAAATAAAAGCTCGTTACCCCGACATCACACGCACGGCGGCGCTCTGCCACATGTACTCGTAATAGGTGCTTCAGTTCCAGTCTGTATCGATATAGCTTTATTTTAAGTTGTATCGTCTACCATTTCTATAAAAATATAGGTTATATTTCAATATTTTTGTGGCAAAACTTGACGGCATAATATACATTCTACAAATCAATGTGATAAGACATGTTTGCCGTTGTTTTATTTATAAGCTCTACGTTGAGAGCCCATAATACATCTAGTCACATTGAGCTAAGCATACTTCCTTTTTCATGTGCTGTAGGGATGAAAAGTAAAATAATAATAAAATGACAATTGAATGGTTGAATTAAAATAGGCACTAAGTACCAAAAAAAACTAAGTATGCAGTTTCATTATATATGACATATAAAACGAAACTGCATACTTAGTTTTTTTTGTTTTTTTTTTGGTACTTAGTGCCTATTTTAATTCAACCATTCAATTTATAAAGCGCCATTTAGAGTGCAAACTCTTCTCAAAGACACTCACACTCAGTATTTGAATCTACCTTTATTGACAGATTTAAAATATTACAAAGTTAATATTTTCATACATACATAAACACATATAAGTTGAGTGAAATAATGGGAAGGTAATGACAAACTGAAATCACGTTTGTCCGACAATGTTCTCTAGGGCTGCGAAAAGCTTCGATGGTTACCGGAATATTTTCAAAGCTTTCCTCTCCGTGCTCACTGATATTAGATTGATATTAAAAAGCAATCTCAGAAAAAAATACGAATCTTTTTGATTGCATTAATAAGAAAAGTAATGTTAATAACGTTTAATTTAAATTTTTTTACCTCCATTTTTTAACAAATAATTTTCTTCAAAATAAATTTAAGGGTTGTCAGAACTATTATAAATAAGTACGTTTACACGTGAAGGTTATTTGCTTTAAAACGGTTATTTGCTTTGAAAAAAAACTTTGAAATCTTTTACCCAATTATTGCAAATAATCTAAGGAACTCTTGTTTTTTAAGTGGAAAGAGATTGCTTGAGACGAGTTTCAATCTGATTTAAACTTGAGATTTCTTTAATATTTTTGTTTAGTTTGAAGAGATCACCACATGCAAATATACCCGCCAGGTTGTATTCTATACAAGAACGTGTAATACCATATAATATACTCGCCAGATTGTATTGTTTACAAGAACGTGTTATACCATACAATATATCCGCCAGGTTGTATTCTATTCAAGAACGTGTAATACCATATAATATACCCACCAGGTTGTATTCTATACAAGAACGTGTAATACCATACAACATACCCGCCAGATTGTATTCCATACAAGAACGTGTAATATCATACAATATACCCACCAGGTTGTATTCCATACAATAATGTGTAATACCATATAATATACCCACCAGGTCGTATTCTATACAAGAACATGTAATACTATACAATATACCCGCCAGGTTGTATTCTGTACAGAAACGTATAATACGATACAATATTTTAATTATTTAGTGTGACAAAACATTTTTCTTCTTCCTGAAAATCAAAGATTTTATTCTCGGTGGTTAACAACCTAAAAAAGGGTTTATTTTTTTAAAAATAAAATTCAATATTTTGGCTTACACTTAATCTGGTGGTTTTACTGAACACGGAGACTTAAAGCCTTTTTAACTATTTATTTTAACATGGACTTGTTAGTATTTCTATTTGATAAAAGCACTTACCCTCTCCAGTCATTAACTAACTTAATCCTTTTGCGCAACGTTCATTCACTTTTGGTGAAGGACGTCTCATTTTAAAAATATCGTTGTAACCTTTCACTTATTAATCGCAACTATTTTGTTAGTAGAAAGAGTTTTACAATAAACTTACCATTCGTATACTTCATGATGTGTGTCTGAATTAATAAATGAAATGATATGTGTCTAAATTTATAAATGAAATGAAAAAATGAACTTTTCGCGACTTCTTCAAATCCATATAATCATTGCCGTTTACTGCCTTGTTGTGTCTTCGTTTATTATTTTATCATCTATTCAGTGCGCTAAAGATAACTTTCGAAGCCTTTGCTTTTGATTTAATTTTCGTTTTTGTGTATGGTAAAAATTGACGACGTGTCAGTTCAAAGGCAACTCATTTGAATCGTTGAAAGCTGAGTAAGCTTTTGGTTTACAGTTTCTTTGAATATATCGGCAGCAAATAAGGCACAGGAGGCTTTACCTTTGGCTCAGTACCGTTGGTCAAAACTTTGTCGACGAAAAACAAATACTAAACCGTAGCATCAACATTTTTAACGATGGATATTTTATAAAATTATATTTCCTAGTAATTTTATTTGTTAGTCTGTCGTTTTATTTAGAAAAGTTATTATTCAAATAAAAGATCTTTAAATTTAATAAATTTAATGCCATTCTCGGAATATAATTTGACCATTTATATTTGCAAATAAAATTCTCGATACAAATATGACGAATCCATTTCTATTATTTTCGAAAAGTAAGTTTGCTGTTCAAAAGCTTTTGACAATGTTCATTATTAATTTATTCCATTTCGCTAGCGAAATACCATTTCGGAATATAAAGTGTTTTTTTTTTTAATATTTAAGTATATATTTAACCATGTATTTAACTTTTTATTTAAATAAGTAATAAATATGAATAGCTATCAACACATATAATTAAAGTCAAAAATATTTAAAAAAAAATAATAATAAATATTCGGAAAATTAACGAACTCAACGCGCGTTAACGTGCTTTTATGTTTTTAATATCCATAATACAACTTTTATATAATATAATTTAAAGAATTTTAGCGAAGATGTAAATTAAGGAGTACAATAACACAAAAATTCAATGATATCTCCGGTTTGTGAATATATAAAATAGATCCCATAGGCAAGGAATATGATGTGTTAAAAAAATTCCATCACTAATTTCATATATTTATCCTTCACACTAAAACACTGAATATGGAATTAAGTGTTAAGGGATAAATGTGCGCTAAAGGGTGATGTGTTGAGTAAGTTGAAGTGGAGCACGTTGAGATGATTTGGTCATGTGAAACGAATGAACGAGGAAAGACAAACAAAACAAATTTAATGTGCACATGTGCGTGGTAGGCAGGTGAGTGGAATAGCAAGAACATATGTTTGCTGCAAGGGAATGATATTCTGAAAGAAAGAAATGTAGAAAGTCGGAAACATCGAAGAAGTTGTATGAGAAGGTGTGTGGATAAAGAAGAGGCTAAGGATGTGTGTCGAGATATAAAAGTTTGGCACAAGTCATCTCTACATACCTCGACAGGAAAATTGTGTGATAGTATTTATGCATGTACTAAAATACTCATCTGAATTATTTACGTATTTTTATCCTTACGAATACTTTAATCCCAATTTTTCACATAATTCTAATCGTATAATTATCATAATAAACACACCACAATCAAATCCTTCAACTCTTTTCACACAATTCTAACCGCATAATTATCATAATAAACACACCACAATCAAATCCTACAACTCCTTTCACGTAACTCTAATCGCATAATTATCATAATAAACACACCACAACCATATCCAAAAACTCCTCATCACACGCTTTTCATTCACATCAATAGTTTTCTCATATGCCTATGTGAAAATTTCCAAAAGCACCTTACTCCTTGATTTTCCCCTCTAAAAGAACCACCGTGTTACATATATTTTTAAATTTAAAGGCGTGACATTACAAAAATCACCACTCTCCCTTAGTATATATGTTGTAGATTCTTGAAGACTAATATATTGTAGATTCTTGAAAAAAGAAATAATATATTCTTTCTTCCAAATTAATTATAAACATGTTATAAAATTGAATAATTTATTTTTATAGATGTCTTGATATTTATAGCGTTAAATAAATAAGGTGTCATAAATGAATATTTTATTTGAATTCTTAGCTTTCAGAGAATGTGCCGGTACAGTATTGTTTTTATTTATTTTGGTATTTCATTTGGAAAGTCGATATCAAATGCGTTTTGAAGTAGTAGTAATTACTTAACACCGTGAACATATGTTGTAAAATTGTGTTATGTATTGTACAGTGTAGCACATGTAACAGTGCTAGTGCGTGTAACTGACATATTGAAATTTAGTTTTTGAGAATACATACTAGTACATAATTTTTTTGGTAACTTGTCCTCAGCACCCGTTTTAAAACAAATGGAATAAAAAAACAGAAACGTTATCAAAAAGCTCTGAATCCGTTAACGGCACGAGTAAGTTGTCTAGTTATATATTATTACTGATTTGATAAATATCTGACGAAGATCATCCATTCATACTCCAAATTGAACAACTTCCCACGAACAGCACTGGCATTTTTTAACATAGTTTTCGAGGATATAAGGATACCTATGATTTTTATTCAAATACATGTGTATACTTTTAAAAAATCAAGAGATCGTTCAACTTGAAGGTTATTAATAAAATTAAAAAAATTGTATACTAAAAATTACGAACACTGACAACACTTGACCATGGCCTTGGAAGTATTGAAACGCCTGTTTTCCACCCTTGGGGGTACGAATTTGATTACTGTTAGTATCCACATTTTTCCAAAAGATGCTACAGTTTAGTTTTAACTTAAGACCCATATAACAATTTTTAGATGGCTGGAAGATATTGCCACATAACTATATATATCCACCATATTTAATTGCATACAATAAGAGTGTAATAAAAAAACAATATTTTTGTCCAGTAATAGAAAATTTTTCTTCCACCTGAGAACCTCAAATTTCATTGTAAGTGATAAACTTTTTTTTTCATAAACAAGCAATGATTGTTTTTTTACTTTCACTAAATCCAATGGTCTAACAAGAGGTTTTCAGCCGACTTAACTTTAGTTTTCCACGTGAGTTTGCATTTTACGAACTTTCTCCAGCCATCGAATAATTTAATCCCATCGAAAAAAAAACGTCTATTCACATTAAGTAGAGGACATTCCAGATCTCGGTTGGTATAGCATCCATGATAGTTTCAATGTCCCCACAACTAGCCTAAGTAACATCACCTGCTCATTTTCTTCTTGTTTTGATAACGGCGATTTTTTTAAACCCCGGTAAATATTGAACAATTCTGTGTACTATCAAAAAATCTGTTTCCCGTTATGATGCATCTGCCTAAATATTCAACGTTAAATGTTGATATCGTTGAACTAATTACTAGTTGTGATACATGACGACTCCTATAGCCTAATTGGTACGACTTCCAGCTCAAGGGTTTTATATTTAATTCCCATTGGAAGCCAATTACAAAAAAAGTTATTTCTAGTCTATTTATTATTTTTCTGGGGTATTGGAAGAGATTGGCAGGTAAACTCACCATGTAGTAATAATACAACGAAAGTGTTGTACAACACAAAACGATACCAAAAAGTACGGTACAGTATCATTCGGAATGGTACTAAGCAATACAATCGTTTTAAAATAAAACAATTGCTTTATATTATATATATTATATCCTTGATTTAGAGTTTTGACTCAAATAATTTCTAAAATTTATCTATATGGCAAATAAATTTTTAAATAAAAATGTTACGAGGTTTTCCAACTCTGGTTCAATAACGTTGGTTCAATCATTATAGCTATTATTGTGAAAGGTAGTGCAATTTTCTTTGAAGAAAGCATATTGAGCACCATAATATAATAGCTCCTTTGCAGGAGAATAATGGCGATTTCCTGTTATAATGAGTTCATAGAGAAAAATGGCAGGATATTAAATATTGAAAGAAACTTTTTTATTCTCATCATATTGGTTCATTGTAATTTAAATAATTTTCATTTAATTTTATCTTATCGTTTAAGAAATATGGTTGGTTATTTGAAAGAAAATGGCATGATATGCAATCAAATACAATTATAATTATAATACATTTGGTTTTATCTTATGGTTTATTAGAATATAGTCTCTTTAGTAAATTTTATTCTTATAAGCATAACTTAATCTAAACCAAAATTAAAAAAAGTACGTTTAAAATAATCCCACACAAAAAGCAATAAAAAACACTCAAGGTATATAAATACCATCACGCCATTTCCTATCTGGGTATGCAGATGGCAAAACGCCACACTTTCATATCTCGACATCTACTCTTCATCTCTTCTACAAACATACAATTTCTCATACAACTTCTATGATTTATTTGACTTTCTACTATTCCTACTATCAAAATAACATTCACTCAATCCATCTATTCAACGCCTTCCACTCACATTTACGCTGTATTATATTTGTTTAAAAGTCCTTCTTAATCCTTCATTCTACATACCCAAGTCATCTTAAAGTGTTCTTCTTCATCTTACTCAACACATCAACCTTAAATTCATATTCATATCTAATTAGTTCATTCCGTTTTCTGTCATAAATTGTCATTATAATTTTTCTTCTCAGTGCACGCATTCTACAGCAATTATTCGGCTATGTACGGCACCGGTACAAAGTGCACGCATTCTACAGCAATTATTCGGCTCTGTACGGCACCGGTACAAAGACTAGACATATATGAATGACTGCTGCTCAATGCTTGGAGATTTCAGCTCACTTGATGCTTCCTGGTGAAAAGTAGCAGGGTAAAGAGATTCCTCTTTAGCAGGTAGTAGATGGTTGCAAGTAAAAGGCAGTAGACTGGAGTGAACTGGGAATGTATTTTTTGACTTTTGGGCTCCTTATGTGCGGGCAATCACTCATCGTAAGCACCTGTTTTCGCCCGTACTTGCCGTCATAACTTGCGAAATATCACAATTCTCGCAAGTTTTTACATGCATGGGCCGGTCGACTTTTTATACTATTTTGCGATGACCGTGCATAAGGAACATTTCAGTCACGGTCTTGACACAGCACATACCTCAACAAACATAAAATAATACCAAAAATTTATACATAAAAAAATACCAAATAACAAGAAAATAAATCAATCATATTTTAAAGTGACGCATACGTCCGATACAGGTTCTATTCAGTCTTTTTCCACATTTACGCTTCACTTCAATACATCCAAGATAGTTGTAATATAAGCTCGTGAATTATTATCTCAACAGATTTTGGCTACAAATTTTAATACCTTAATTGTTCAACTAACTTGCTTAAATTTTTCATTGTTCCCCCTACATACATCGTATTTACTTATCCTTTCGCACTTTTGTTTCCCCAAAATTTATCTTAAGGTATTTCTTTCCACATCTCTCATACAATTTACTCATCAAAGTCTTTGAATTATCTTCACTCTACGCTAAAACTATCATTTCATTAGCGTTAAGCAATTTGCATACTTTCCCATTTGACGTTTGCCTGCTACTCATTGAAATTTGTATACCAGCGAGTAATCGAGATTTAAATATATGTAATGTAATCGAGATTTAAATATAAAATCGGGAAAAAATCTAGAAAAGAGATAAATAGTCAACGAAAGTCAAAACAAAAAAAAAATAAACATTTTTAGTCAGCGGCGTGTGTCTCTTGCTATCGAGTTAATTAATGTGTTGCAAAATAGTCATTTACTGCAGTTTTAAACGTAGCTTTTGAAATCCCTAGTATTTTTAATCCAACTTTTTTTTAAGAGCACAGATCAACTTCCATTGATAAGTTAATTAATAACATCATTTATCTTCGCCCTGCGTAGATGCAATGGTTTTATTTATCGCAAGCAATTGGTCAAAACATATGTGTGGAGTATTTTGATGAATTGTTGCGATACATGGTACATAGACGAAAGAGATCGAAAAAGATTCGAGATGTGGAGCTATAGACGAATCCTAAGGATTTCCTGGAGAGACCACATTACAAATGACGAGGTTCTCAACAGGATCGAAGAAACCAGGCAGGCACCTGTCAAACACCATATCGGAAGGCGTGCAGAATGGATGTGTCATATGCTGCGACATGAAAATCTCCTGCACAATATACTGGAGGGAATGATTGAGGGGTCGATTGGCAGAGGGCGTCCTCGCCGAGAGTATCTGGAACAAATATGCCACGATATGGACTGCACCTCCTATACAGAGCTCAAGAGGATTGCTGAGGACCGAGCGGAGTAGAGGAGGAGATGCAGGGCTTTGCTGCTAACTTATCTTCAGGATTGAAACTGAAGAAGAAGAAGAAATACGAGAAATAAAGGCGCAAGCTTATGAATTTCTATTGATGAGTTGTAATCAGGGAAGGCACTCATAATTTGTTATAAAGATATGCAATAATCTTTATTTCCCGTTTTTTATTCTGTTAAATAAAATTTTCATGGTAAAGGTTAAATTTTCATGATTCTGAACCAAACTCAAAAAAAACAACGCACAGGAAGGTGGAATATAAAAGTTTGACAACTGAAAAATCAGAGAATGGCTTGCATGTGGCACTGTCGACAATACAATCGATATGATATCGAAAAGTAAGTTTTATGCGTCAAAATTAATGAAATCTTTTAATTATTAAAACCGTTATAATAAATTTACCATTTATATAGTGCCGTTTAAAGAACAGACTCTTTAATCTTACTCTTACTCGGGATTCAAACCCTAGATTATTACCATATTATAAGTATTACAGTTTAAATATATATGAGTTAAGTGTTAAAATAGGTAGATGGTGGCTGATTTTTGACAAACTCCTTTCAAGTTATAAAGGTGATTGATTATGGTAAGCTTTCTGAAGAAGAAAATGAAGAATAAAATAAAGCATTTGTTTAGAAAAATTTAAAGCATTTATTAGTTTGAGAATAATTAATGATCATCAAAGAATGAATACTTTGCATCAAGAACCAACTGATGGTTCGTTATTTTGATGGTAGAATTATAAAATGCAATAATATACAATTGCATTTAATAAGCGTTGTCATAGTTTTTCTAATACGTAAATTTGTCTGCTCACAATGGCATCTTGGTCCCTCTTTAAAAATACCCTTAATTAATATACAAGTGAAGTTTGGACGAAGCAAACTGTTAAGCTATTTAAATGGATTAAGTTATACACAGATTCGAGTGCTGGGCTGAACATGAAGATTAACAATTTATGCTAGATTAAGAAACGAAGAACATTAAGAAATAATGTGTATTTAAAGTAGAGATTTTGCTAAGGAAGTAAAAAGAAGCATTGAGATGGATTATCAGGATACAAAAATGCCATAAAACGCCTCCATCGAAGCTGGTTCATAGCCTGGTACTTCACGTCTTTTGAAATCGTAGGCAAATCGGTTCCAAGGTGATATTATCAGATAATTTACAGCTGGAGGACGAACTACGAAAAGAATTGTAGATCTTCCGATTTGTGATAATAACTCATTCGGCTTTAGGTATAGCGCTGTGTATACGAACCCTATTTTTCACCTTACTCAATATATAACTCTTTAGTTCATATGCAGACACAATACGTATCACAAATATATTAGAAAGAGTTCCGACATAAATATTTTTTCGTTTAAAAAAATAATAATAAAAATTTTCATTTCATAAAAATAAGGGTCGCATGAAAAGTCCCTCAAAATTTAATAAAAAATTATGAAAGCCAGACGTCTGGTCACGTGTTTTGCCTAACGATTTTTCAGCTTCAACCCCAAAGTCTGGAAGTTGCCTCAATTTTCGTTTGGAGTCCCGCCCTGAATGCGGTTTGCCTCCAGACGAGCGAAAGATCGCCTCCGTTTTGACGTTGATTAATGCTCTAGGGTTTTGCTCGATCGATTTGAATGTGATTAATGCCGCGGACCCGGCTCTGTTCCGTTTGGCTTCTCATGTTCAACCCTGTCTACTTGATGCCGAACAAAATAACTAGCACCGTTATGTGCCGTCTCTTTTTATTTCGAGACCCACCCGTAAGAAAGGAGTGAGATAGAAGACGTGTTCTGAATTTCCAATTCTGGATTTGAATTATGTTCGAGATTGGACTTCGAACCTATCACAGAAAGTGATAAAATATATAATATTCGCGGTTAGAAAAATGTTCTGCGGTATTGCGTTCTTTATGAATTTATATATTCATATATCCACATCTATTCACTCGGTTGTTCATCCTTAACGTAACGCGATTTTTTTTAAATCCATTCATCTAGACTTGATAGTATTGTGTATATTTTAGATACGTAGACTTGTGATTTATTAGATTTTTGGCTGTTCGGATATTCTTAAAGCTGTGCATAATAATCCATTATATTTATACCCTATTTTTTTAGTACTTTTGGTCAATAATAGTAAATTTTTCGTCATTTAAGGTGTTTATTTTTAAACATGGTACTGTTAACAGTCTTATTGCGTGATATTTAATGAATTGAGGGTTTTTTTTGGTAATTCTTCGTTATCTCGAGTAATACTTCAATTGAGTTGATATTTTTCTGCCTTCAAGTGTTAGAGATTCGAATTTGGAATGTAGTTTTATGAAGATCTCAAAGACAACTCTCTATAAGAGGTCTTATCAAAATGCATGATTATGTATACACAAAATGTATGATTATGTATACACAAAATGTATGATTATGTTTACACAAAATGTATGATTATGTATACACAAAATGTATGATTATGTATAAACACAATTCACAAAATTTATGATTATGTATAAACACAATAAACTACTCTTCAGTCAAATGTGTAAATATCTCATAGCAGAAATTCTACAAAGGCTTTTTTTACAATCGTTGTATTTAGCACCAGCAGGTGGGCTTATTGTTATGTGGCAATATCTTCCAACTAACCAGAAAGATGTAAAAGAGGTCTTAAGCGAAAACCACCTGGAAGCCTTTTTTAAAATATGGTTTCCAGCGGGAATCAAACACGCAACCTCCAGCTGGGAGACAAGCATCTTACCAACTAGACCACAGAGGTCATCTTTGTAGTTTGTCTTCTTTTGGTAACTTTTTGAGGTATTCTAGCCAAATATGATTTTCTTAAAATATGTTTCATAACCTAATGACTGCAGACACCACCTAACTGCCCTTAACTCAATTTATTATTATTTTGTAGTATTTTTAATATGTCAATAATGGTAGGTTTGAATCCAAAGTTAGAGCTCCCTTAAGGGGAGTTGACTTTAAACTTGAATTATAATTTAATTGTTAACTACGGTTAAGTCTACATACTAATGTTTTTTTCAAGAAAATGTAGATTTTTTCATATCCATATAATCCTGCATTTTCAGAAACCTCATCAACCAACTGTACAAGTGCTCATTTGCGAATGTCGTGTAACTGAACCAGGCTCATTTTATCGATTTCGCACCAACGTTCGATTTTGCCAATCAATATAAATATAGTTTTATGAATCGGTATTTTTTCCTCTCAATATATAACCCAGAGACCCAAACTTTCAGCATTTTATATTATTTAAGAGCTCTCATTTTTCACCTGCTCGACGCAGTGCCTAGGTGTTAGAGAAATGATGAAACCATACATCAAATGCTTATTTACCTTGTCTTCATAGTCCTTCTTTCAGCACCATGATGTGGAACAGACCATAGATAGCACTTCAATGGTTAAGATAACACAAAAAAGGGATAAAACCATATATATCAGAGAAACTGATAAAATGTATTATATTCAAGGTAAAAAAAATGTTCCGCGGTATTGCGTTCTTTATGAATTTATATATTCAAATGTCCACATCTATGCACTCGGTTGTTCATCCTTAACTTTATGCAATTTTTGAAATCCATTCATCTTGACTTGATAGTATTGGGTATATTTAAGATACATAAACTTGTGATTTATTAGGTTTTTGGGTGTTCGAACATTCCTGAGGCTGTGCACAATATTTGCATGGACGTTGACGAAATTTGAGATACAATTTAACGTTTTCTCCTTTTTTCGAAATCTTACATATACATGCGTGATTTAATGATGCTTTTACGTCGAAATTTTTCACCACCTTAGAAATTATTTTTCGTAACTCCAGTGTTCGTTGGTACTGTATTCATTGAACAGACAGGCTTCAGATCGATCTGATCGCAATGATCAACTGATTCATTATCAATCATTTAGTCAGTCTGTATTTGACCTTACACAAAGTTCGTAATGTTCTTTTGATTATCTTTGGAGGGATGTATCCTTTATCATCTTTGGTGTGATGAAGTAATTACACTTTGTATAAGTGGAATATCATTGATTTCCTCTTGCATTCGTGTGGAGGGGCCCAGATTGTTGGTCACATCGTGGATGAGTGTACAATTTATTAATTCCCGTGAGCACAACATGTTATCCTTTGACTTCTTTTGAGGTTGTATCCTAAATGAGTAACCAAAAAATCTTGCTGTGAGAGGACAATAATTGTACTTTCTCGAACTTTTCTTTTCTACGATTCTCACTCACGTTTAAATATAGTTAAGTTGGGTCTATCCTCCTTGCCTATTTGTTTTTCATATTTTCTGAGTGTTCTATATACTCGTAAAATTAGAAAAACCTATCAATCCATTATTGTAATCCTTAGTATTTAAACGGATTTACGTTTGCGTTATCAAAGAAGAATTTTTAATTATCCTGAACGCGTTGCGCCAGGGGAGAGAGGTTTGTAAGATTCATTCTGGCTGCAAGTATAAATGTCCGAATGAGCAAAAACAAGGAAGGAAGCAACAGGTTGCATGGTTCAAAAGGTCCTGCACAAAGCGAGAAATCGTTTGCACTGAAAGATTATCGTGTAAGATCACGGTGGTCATGGTTTTCAGCATCGAGAGAACATTCCACAAAAATATATATTTTAAAATATCTAAACCTCAGAAAGAAATCTGTTGATATATTTCAAGAAATTATTTGATAGCATTGGTATTTACGAAAAAAACTTTTAGAATCTCAATTTTCTATTACTACATAATATAATTTTTGCTATTTGGTTACTTTTGATATTAAAATAGAAAAAAAATAATAACATACTGGAAAATGTGCACAGTAAAGTGAAAAAGCCATTAAAAAGTAAAAATGTGTACAGTTAGGGAGGAATTATTCAGAAAACAATGTTTACAGTAAGGGAAAAGTCATTAAAATATATAACGCATACAGTAAAGGGGAAATCATTAAAATAAAAATGCACGCAGTAAGGGGAAAAGTAATTTAAAACTGAATAATTTGAACAGTAATGGAAAAATTGCTCTTAGAAAAGCAATTAAAAACTGGAAATGTATTTCGTAGAAAATATTTTTTCAGTTTTATGTACATCCGAAGAAGATTGGAATGTTTCACTATTTACAATAAGACAAGTGTACATATGGACTGGATCCGTTTCCAATGAATTGGCAAAATCCTCAGTGAGAGCTATTTTTCCGATGAGCTGAGTAAATGGAAAAGTTTTCGTTGTTAATTTTCTTTCTGCTAAAATCCTATAACAACATAACAGTACAAAAAAAAATTAAAAAAAACTTCTCGGCACTTCCTTTCAATAATTGAAAAATGCTGAATAAATACATTCTAATTCGAGAAATATTTCTATTTTATGTATCCTTCGTTGTATTCATTCTTCCAAGTTCTTCTGTATAACACGCGCCATATTGCATATTCATGAGTTGTCGATTTATTTCTGTTGGTCGCTTTCAGATCATTTAGAGATTTGTAAAAATCAATGCCAACATATTTATCACTCTGTATTCCTTAGGTGCATGAGCGCGCGGTAACGCACTTGACTTCCGTGCGGAAGGTCGCCGGTTCAAGCACCGCGTAGTGCTACTCCCTTCGAATGGCACAGGCATTTTTTCCACCTAGTATTCAAGAGTAAAAGGATACCTATGACTTTCGTAATATCTTTTTTTTTTTTCTTAAAAGAGAAAGAAACATGTCGATGTGTTCCGATTGTCACACTTCGGTGTGCCATCAGATCCTGTGCAGCGGTGTGGCTGATGAGTTTGCTCGTGTACAACGGCTCATTCACTTAATGGGAAAAAGGAAAAAAACTCCACGGTAGAGATTCGCTGTCAAACTGAATTGACTTTGGAATGGCAGAGGGATCTTCGACTTACGAGGCCCAGTAATGACGATGACGATTACCCTGTATTGCAGTTTTATTTAAATTTATTTTGTTTTACACAAATAAACGGTACAATTTATCATATAATAAAAATAAAATTGCCAGTAGTGAGTGCTCAACACATTAACAAAAGATTATATAAAAGAAATTAAACAAGTGTAACAAAAACAATCACCAAGAAACAGGTATCAAATCGTACAGTCACATGATATAACTAACACGGTACGGGGAAGTCCACAGATCCACAGCTTCCACTGTGCCACATCAGACGTCACTATTGACATCAGTGCGAAAAGAGAACATGAATGCAACTAAACAAAAAATCAAACAACGTAATCATTGCTAGTTCCAATGATCTTCCTTAAATTAAAAACACTTAAGTAGACAGCCTCCTTAGTCTAGTTGGCAACACGCTTGTATAACCAAAGAGTAGGGAAGTTAGGATTCTATTTCAGATGAAACTAAAATTTTCCATGTAAAACTTTGTTTGTGACATATTTATCTAGTAATAATACTAACATGCAAAATACCAAGTGTAATCGATAACACGAGCGATAGTGAAACATACATATTTCATGTAGCTGTTAGCCCGAAGGCTCAATTAATGAGATCGTAGAAAATGTTGTTTCCAGGCTACGCTCTTCAATTTGCTCGATTCGCTTATTCAACATAATGATGACTCACAATTTTTTCAGACATAATTCTAATTGAATTTTTTTAGTAGCCCGTTTATATATTCGAAAACAAAGCGTCGTAAGGTGATATTCAACGAAACAGGCTATGAGATAATAATTTTTTTTGACATTCATGGAAATCTTTCTTCACTTTTGGATTGTATCATGTTGCTTAGTTTGACAATATTAATGTATTAAATAAAAAAATTAGAAGACAATAATACCTGTAAATGATTCGACAGGTCATATTACTATTTTTTTAATATGAAAGTACTCGTAATTTTTGTATTATATTTCCGGTGTAAACGATGAGAATTTATGTATTATTTATAGTTAAAGCATTAACATTGTTAAGGTTAAAAGACATTGTAATTTGCTTTATCAAACACTGTTTGTTCCACTTTTTGTAACGGTATAACCCTACCGGTTTCAAGGCTTTCACCTCATAATCAGTGGAGCACAAACAAGTACTCTATTAAATTTGTTTTCTATCACTACACAACCTAAATTAAATTACAATTATGAAATTTCATCTTAGAAGACTTTGATACTGTCCGGTTCGAGTATATACCAGATCTGTAAATATGAAACCGGAATTCGCTCATAGATGGCACTAGTTGTCAATGTAGTGAATGTCAAACCACGTCATTTGCACCTTTTTCTTCCATTGTTTACATTTGTAAAAGACTTTTAACTCACAACAGTACAAGTTTAATACAACTACATATGTTTTCATAGCGTTGAACATGTCTGTTTTTATGCCTACGATTTGCGGACAGCATTGATTTTCTGTTACGATTTGAAGAAAACTGCTGCAGAATTGCATCGAATGCTTGTCGAAGCTTACGGTGAGCATGCTCTTGGTAAATCACAGTGCTTTGAGTGGTTTAAAAAATTCAAAAGTGGTGATTTTGACGTGAGAAACGAAGAACGTGTAAGACCACCGAGAAAGTTTGAACACGCCGAATTGCAAGCATTGTTGGATGAAGATGGATGCTGAAATGCAACAACAACTCGCGGATCAATTAAATGTCTCGACACGAGAAGTCGTCTCCATATATATTTTTAAGTACTCCATTGAATTCGTTTTCTATCACTACACGACCTAACCTAAAATCCTGTTGTAGAATTTCATTTTAAAAGACTTTGATACTGTTCATTTCTAATTTATATGTTTAAGTGCCCCATTGATTATTTTATTGCATCTGAGAAAATATTACCTAAACAGCAGAACTCTTCAATTATCTTTAATCTTTCCTTTCTCACTCACATATCGCATTAATTTTTTTTCCCTGACATACTGATACCCATTATTTAGGGACCACCATCAGACATTGAAGTAGATATAAAAGAGGTCGTTGCCCTTATTAAAAAAAATATTGTATGTTTCATTTTAATATTAAACAAAAAAATAATTTTAAAATTCCATTATGAAAATATTTCAATTGAATATCTTTTCGAAATGCAAAGTTTAACTTTTTTAAATGATCAGTCTCTGACCTCCTGACTAATCCCTACAAAACAAAACCAAAATATTCCATTTACATTTTGTGTAAACATTTTAGTTTACAAAGTTGATTTCACTTGAAACACCAACAAAACTTCAGCATGAATGATTCTGAAAGGTTAATAATTAACCTTTTCTTATTTTGAAATCATCAATCAAAAGTTGACTAAGAACTTTCTTGTTGAACGATTGTTAACAACAAAATTGTTGGGAGTTTGTGTTTCGCACTTAAACTACGATTACAGTCTGGCAAATTAATGTATTCAAAGTAAGGATCAATCAGGGTAAACCAAGTTTAAAAGTACCTTCAACATGTGTCATGACATATTTATTTTTAATGAAAGGAATTTACTCAAGTGAAAGTGTATTTTAATAAAAAATAAAACTTAAAAATCAACAAATATTTTCACACAAATTATATAGTTTATAAATATTATCAAGAATTAAAATCATTTTTGTTCATCCCATCTACAGATCTGTCACGTCAGCAAGTCAGTGAAAATAAAAGAAGTTATGTACGATATATATGGTTAGAATAGTACAGTACCCGGCGATAAGTAATACACACCGGGCTTAAGAAAGAGACTGTCAGCCATAATCGGCTAACTTCGACTTTGTAGAGCGTGGTCTTTGTCATTCATACACGTGTTCCGTCGCGATTTGTCAGCCGTTGTCAAGCGACAGAGACAACGCTCTACAAAACCGAAGATAGCCGATTATGGCCGACAGTCTTTCTTAAGCCCGATGTGTATTATTACTGACCGTCGTGTACTTGTACACTCATTCATCAGTCAATTCAGCCACTGACCTCTTAAGATCAGACAGTATTGAACTAAATATTTCCACGTTCAAGTCAGTTAACGCATTGTACTCTCGGCGCATTCTTACTACTAGATTATATTGTAGAAACCGATGTTATTTCTAAACCTAGTTAAGTTGTTTAGCAAAGGTTATATATATATTTATTTGTTTTAACTATTTTTTCTTCCTAAGAATGTATTCTACATTAATTAATTATTTTTATATATAGCAATGTTTTTAAAGATTTTTTTTTTTACAAATGAGAAAGGATAGCTTATACCAAGATATGAGGAATATGAGGAATATGAAGTTGATAATGAAGATGGGAGGTCTTAAATACATAGAAAAATGTAAAGATAATTAAAATCATGCTTTTTTATATTTTGTTCCAACTTTTCTGTTTTTAGGAAGTACTGTAAGTAAGAAGCAACTGTAATGTATTTTAATATAAATTTATTTACATTAAATAGTCAAAAAATATTATTACGAAGACGGCGAAAAGAAGTAGCAATGGAACATCATAGATTGAAGATGATCATAGAAATAAAATGTGTATTTATAATGGACAAAAAAGGTATTACTCGTATTTTGTAGAATAAATGTCAGTTAAAATTGTATTAAAGATCTTTTAAGTTCTTTTTTTATGTAATACAGTACATGCGGTTAGAACGTGTCACCGCTTTTTAACATGAAGATTTATGGGTTGATTCGTTATGGTATCCAAACGTTTAAAAAGCGTTCTAGTCTGGTTATAACTGAATGCCTTTTTGGAATATTTCTGGGTGTTTTAAAAATAACCACAGTAATAAGCCTGTTATGTTGCACTGTAAAATCCGAGATTACAATATGGTAATAAACCCATCACGTTTTATTATACGAGTACATCTGATATTGTCACATAGTAATAAACTAATAGGGTTTATTGCTTCGGGGGAAAATCTTGACCAACCAAAAAGAAACTAAAGAGCCCTGAAGTGAAATCTAGATTGGAACCTTTTTTAATACTTTTATTTGTTACCCCGTGTTTTAATGTGATACATTAGATTTGCGTTGTGTTCCGGTCCCGTGTTTTATTGTGATACATTAGATTTGCGTTGAGTTCCGGTCTCGTGTTTTAATGTGATACATTAGATTTGGGTTGAGTTTTGGTCCCGTGTTTTAATGTGATATATTAGATTTGGGTTGAGTTCCGGTCCCGTGTTTTAATGTGATACATTAGATTTGCGTTGTGTTCCGGTCTCGTGTTTTCATGTGGTCGATACATCTTTCAAAAAAGGAAGTGTTGCTGACTTCTAGCAATTATTTTTGTAAGCAACTCAAATTTTTAACAATATACTCATAATTTCAAGCACGGATAAAACCTTAGATAATTAAAATATTCATGAATTGATTTAGGAGGAGGTTCTGATGGCACATCATCAGTGTGCAGTGAAGTGTTAACTCTAAATTTTAACATATCACTCTGAAGACCAACTTCAGTCTCCAGGTTCTAAAAGATTAAAAAAATATGCAGAATCTTCCAAACAAATTGTCATGGAGCGTGTCTAAGAATGTGTTGATATGTATTCCATCAACTGACAAAAATTCCGCGAAACTTGCTAGGTATGTATGTGTTAAGCGCACAAGAAGAGAATGAAGACACGGTACGTGTATTAATAATATGATTTAGCTCTACAAAGGCGGAATAGACTGACATCCTCGTATTACATTTAACTAAATTATTGAATTACTTTAAACAAATACACTAAAAGTTATTTCAATATTTATTATATTGATTAAGATATATAACTTTTAATAAAACCCTTCACTAAATCAGATTTACTCAAAAGCATGCTGCGTACTGAGAAATGTGATTTTGATCGGGTCTCAAAGTGTCAAACATTTGTGTAACAGCACGAATCAATCCCAAAACTCAGCGATTGAAAAACAAGAGTTATACAGAACATGCGACAAAAGTAGACAACGAAAAAACCAGTGCAATTCACTTGGCTATTTGAGAGCTAAAGTTTGGTAAAATAATTATCTCAATGATCCTCCATTTCCCACTATCTTTCTTCAGTGGATGATACCCAAGGTTTGAAGGCCAAGGTTCTAATCATATTGATCGATTGTCGAAGGCTCGTTCGTTGAATGAGTATCTTGGATACATACATACCATTCTTTGATTTCCCTGTTATTTCCGCTAGTCCTTTCATGAAATACTCCATTCGCCTCCTCTAATCCTTCTTATACAGTTCCTTTCATTTCTCTTAATCCTTACTTTTGCTTCTTTCAACATTTTGTCCATTTGATCCAACCATATTTACATCTTGGTCGTATTCTTATAAAATTCCACTCTCAGTTTTTTTATGCCTTTTTTACACTTACACTTGTATACCCGCTTGGCATTTGTATGCAACCTTATGATCATTAAATATTTGAAGTACATCTTTAAGTACACCTTTTACTCTTATCCAAATATCCAGGATTCCGATGTTCAATTTTATACTTACCTTGGTGTCCTCAATGGAATGTACTCGTATTATGTTCACTCAACTTATGAAATGTTACATACGTGTATGTTGACTTCTAAGAACTTTTTCTGTTTATATTTTAAGATTTATTATGAAAAAAATGACCCGTTATTTAAATTTCTACTTATTTGAAGAGTTTTAACCCTGTGTGTTTACTTTATGTTTATTTTACCGAAATGATTTGTGACAAAAGGAAAAAAATAAAAACGCATTTTATTTTTTCTGGGTAACATAAAAAGTTCTCGATAAAGGCATCCGAGATTTTATTATTTTACCAAACGCTGTGAATAAATAATGATATCTGAATATTGAATGATTCCAAAGAGAATTCATTTTTATGACAATCGCCAATATCATTGAGTGAATTGAGTTGAGTAAAAATATGGGTCAAAACTCAAAATCGAATAAAAACCTTGAATCAAACATTTTATGTACCATTGGTTATAACATTTTCATTTATTAACACAGCTCTTTTTGTCCATATCAAAACATTTCATCATACAATTTCTACTGTTTCTCACAATTCTTACCTTTTCTTCAGTTAAAACCCTTCAAACTCCTTCCAATCTTTCGGCGGTCTATCTTTTCCTCGCTCTTTATTTATTTAGATATATAATTATTTATTTTGCAAGTTTTCCACAACTTGTTTTTTTTATGTGACCAAACACTGTCACGACTTCTTTCTTTATTTTTCTTAAAATAACCATCTCCAACAAACATATATCCTTTATCCGATCATTGTTTATTCAATCAAACATCTATCGAAATAATTATTCGGCATGTTCAATTATTTGATAGATGTTTGATTGATATTGTTTCTTCAATCAAACATCTATCAAAATAATTATTCGGCATATTTAATTATTTGATGACAGGTTTAGTTATTGTTTATTTATTCAAATGTTTACATAATTCTTTCAGCATAAGATTAATGGTATATACCAGACGTGGGCAAATGCGGCTCCGAGAACCGCATGAGGCTCTTTGTTGGGTTAAGTGTGGCTCCCAATGTCTCTTATAAAAATATAGATACTTTTTTTTACCCATTATAGTTGTATTTTCGCGATTTTCCTTTCTAAATACTGTAAGTGACAAATTGTGCATGTATGAATGGAACTGTCAAAGATGCACGTATTGGTGTATACGTGTGTGCTATGATTTCAATGTGTAGGGTGCGCACGCATCTCCTGCCTCTTTATGTGCGCAAACCGTTTTCTGCACTATTTTAATATTTTCTCATATATGTATTTTTTGTACTTCATATATCAATTTAGATTTGTGTAGAATATGTAATAAACTTGAATTTGTATATTTAAACGTGACTATGGTGTGGCTATTTATCATAATATATATATACTAGTATATGAAAATCCAGAAAGCGCTCTCGTTGACCTCATATATGCCCACCCCTGGTCTATAGAATCCGTCTCATTAATCTTAATGCATATTCTTAGAGAGTTGACCTACACCCGCGATATTCATATATGAACACGCATTAAAACGTATTAGTCTGAAATACAGCCTCATCCAATAGTTAAAGATTCGCAGTAAAAAAAATCAATTTATCATCTTAAGAGACCGCATTTGCAACGGAACAACAAGACGTTAGTGATATTTTAATTATAAAGCGAAATTAAATAAAACTCGTGTAATAGTATATTCGAGATTTTGAAAAAAATCTCTACCCAAATTTCATTATTTGTAAAATAAAAACTGTGGGGGTTAAACAATTTTTGAAAGGTTTTTCCTTTTACTTGGTTAATCAGCATATTAGAATGATCTGAAAAATAGCTACGTTTTCCTACTAATTAAACTTTATCATTGCGTAACGTGTTTCTACCTTCTTATTTTTTATTGTTTGAGATTATTTAAACATTTGATTTTTTACTGGTTTATGCCAATGTTTTGAAATGTAAATTTTGTGTGATATAATGTTGGATTTTTTGTTGTTATTATGTGTTTTTATCTTAAATCTTCTTTCTTCATCTTACTTAAAATATCCTTTTTACTCATACAATGTTTTCTTCTGTCCGAAATTCGTCTTTTTCATACACTGACTTTTTTCTTAGTGCATACATTTCTTAAACATAAAATTTACTTCGATATTTTTTTTGTCAAGTCCTCGGTTTACTTCATACGTCGAGGTGGGTACCAAGACTATATTTTGTATTGTCATTTATGTAACTTTTGATAAAATGTGGTTTTTGTGTATTTCATCAAATGTTCAGTTAACGTTGTTCCCTGTCTCCATCCTTCTAACAATGTCCGTTTAAACCCACCCATCACACGTGAATATAATGCCCAGGTAACAGAACTCATTAATTTAAATTATAGGTTAATGTAAAAACTGCTAATGTAGATGGTTTCGTTTATCTTTAATGTAAAAAGAGAGTTACTGACGTAAAAAAAACTTCAACAGCCTGGTTTTTATATTTGTTTTTTTAACTCCATTTTGTTTATTTGAATTTGAATCCTGGATAGATGTCCCAATAAAGAACAAGCTCTGTTAAATCGAAACGTTTTTCTAACATTTCTTTTAGGATTATAATTATTATTGAAGTTGAGCGAAAATGCATTGTTGTTTTTGCAATGTGCTGTTGGAAGTGGCTCTTGCATATTCCATGGACAGTCAGAAGAACGAACACGACTCTTAGAATTGAGGGATTGACCAAAGAGCAACAATGTTGCAATGCGGTAGAAACAAATATATTTATCTAAAATTAATGCAAAGCGAGGAAGATATGGACCGAAAAAAAACAGTGGGAGACAGTTGGAGACATTCTAACTGAGGGAAGGTAAGAGGGCATGTTTGGCGAGGTGCATGGATATGGATGAGACGAGAGCTGTGTTCGGGGATAGAAAGGTTTAGATATCTGCCATATCTGCCTACCTTAAAAAGAACAATGCATAATGGTATGTTTGAATGTACTAACAAAGAACCCGAAGCCCTTGGGTGAACGTCACAGGTGTTTTTTACCTAGAACACGGGGGTTGCCCCCTTTAAGCGAAAAAATCCTAATTTAAAAATTACCTATGTATCGTTAAGTGGTTTTCTTTTGGTATATAAATACACGTATTTACTTTCAATAAAATGTTTTATAAACCCACCTTTATATTAAAATATTTTTCAGCGTCTTAATATTCACCCTTATTTTATCGAATACTAAGCTGTCTAAAGATACCGTTCGTCTAACTTTAAGTTGATATACATCTATCTGTCAATTTGGTTTCTAAACTTTTTATAACGTGCAAAACATTTATCCCAAAAATTTTCTTTCCAAATAATTCGGTTTAAAAAGGAGAAAGGAAATACAAATAATTTGAATGAATACCTTATTTATGTTTAAAGAAGGGTAACGACTTCCGTGTTAATGTTTCCAATTTTCATAAATAATCAAAAACATCTCAATAAGAGTACGCGTAGGTATCTTTCTGGTGAAGCTAATCCCAACTCAATTTACATATATACAGATAATATCATGAGATTATCGAAAAAAAAAACAAACAGGAATTTTCGTAACAATACGTGATTTCATTATCATTTATTAGTCCTGAAATTTCATTTATTTACTTTCCGTGTATTGTTTTGATATAAATATTTAATGAGGATATTAACATTTGAAAACAATAACAGCTGTTTTGTTTTTAAAAATATAACCTCCCTTAGCATCATACTACCTACAGTTGTTGTCTTTTATCCGATGAGGAGACATTCTAAGACCCCCCAAAAATTCCTGAAACGTGACAAGGACTGAACGCTACATATACGAGTACATTGGCTACAATGTAAAACTCGACTGGCTTTAAAAACATTGTTTTTATTAAATAATTACATTTTGTGTAGCATTGCTATCAAAATAGTCTTCTCCTACATTTATATGGTGAATCCAGCGTTTCTTTAATGCTCTCTCCCCCTAATATTTTTGTTAAGCTGGTTAAACACCGCCTGCGATTCAGCGTCAATCTCTTGTACCATCTCAAAACGCCGCCCTTTGAGCTTAGAGTATCAGGGTCAAAATCATAAACCCAATCTCATCACCTGTAATTATCCTGGAAACAGAAGTTAAGTCAACATTGAATTCTTACAAAGATCTTGGCAGATGTTGACCTGATGCTCCTTTTGGTCGACCGTAGTACGTAACCAATGCAATGTGAAGCATGTTCAAATTGTCCGTTTAAATCAATAGAACTGTGCCAAAAAAAGACATAATCAATATGTTACAAACATATCTGATTGTTAGTCGTCAATTTGCACGAATAATTCTCTGAATTGCAGTGACACTTTCGGCAGTTGTGCTGATACAGGGACGTTCCGGCTTCTCATCGTCCTCAAGTGACGATCGACCAATTTTAAATCGCAAATTGCACTCATAACAGTCGCTCACAACGCGAATAGCACACATAAGAAACCTTAAGTCGACCCCAAGTTCGACTCATGGTTGCTTAACTGTAAACCTGGTGAAGTTTTATAAAATTCTCAGACGCTGTTTTTCCTAGTTTTAAACAAAATTTGATATTCGTGCGCAGCTCGAATTTCGGATTCATCTTGACAATTGCAGAGTTCAAAACTTGTGTTAACTAAATTGTTTTCGAAACAGATATGGATGCAGACAGCACTAAGTTTTTTTGGCAAACTGAGTCACAAGGCTTAAGGCAACTTACAACAGCCAGCCCTTGTCTACATCCCTCCTCATCCCGGCGACATAGCTACTTTCCGGTTTTCTATTGATAATATCTCGTACTGTCAAAAAATATTTGAATATGGCCTCTCTCTTTCTCAACAGCATAAAGTAGTGTAATATATTGCACTATGTGACGATGATGTGATATGTGAAATGAGATCAATAATGTTATATTGTGACATAGCTTAGAAATTATACACTCTTCAAGAGCGCTCTAACTAAGGATTCAAGTGCATTCTTATTAACGGATTAAAACGTGGCATAATTAATTGTCCGAAAACGTAAATGAATTATGAATCTAAAGAGGTGGTAGCTTTTTATAAACTTCCAGTATTTTTACAGCTAATGTGATTATTTGATGTTTAAGGTTTAAAAATATGAATAAGGCTTTATACAATCTTTTATATCATGGTATTATTTATTCGCTTCTTATGTATCCATACATCTGGTCATATAATTCAGTAAAATTTACTTCGTAGTATTCCATATTTAAAAGTTTTATTTACTTTTTCCAACGTTAATTTCCCCGGTGTCTATCTTTCACGAATTATTCGCAAGTTCTCATTGCATATCTATTAAGTGAGAATTTCACCACCCATTCGCTCAACTTCCCAAACCGTATGCCTTTTTTCCACCCTACTTAACACATGGTTTTTAGTTCACGTTTACTCACAAAATAATACATTTCTTATTGTTACATTTATCGACACGCCGCATATTTATCTCAGACGACGCATTTTCACTACATTTACTCGATTCGTTTCATTAAATCTTCTACATTAGATACGTATACACCAAAATTACAATTTGTTATTTCATACTCGTTGTTACAATGGAAAAAAATATAACAAAAATACCTGTTTTAAATTAAATTAATGTAAAACAAAATTAAAACGAAAGAACTCGAATGAAAAAACAAAAGAGGGGCAATGAAATAACAAAAAAAAACTTTAATGAAAAAACAAAAGTTATCGTCGAAAGTCGAGCGAGTGTCAAAAGACCAGTGTCGATGCAGTGACACGTATTTTCTGATCACTGATTAATTAGCACGTATACCGCCTAATTAATTCAATCCGCAATCACGCGGAGACGGGCTTTTCATTAGGCCGCCAATTGATTGTGCAATGAGTCAAATCGTCTGGAAAAAACTATTTATAAATGTCTATTTATTGTGTCAGGGCAACATTAATGAACAAAATGTGATTAATACAATTACTGTGCCGACAAACACATATTAGGATAGGCCATGATTACAAATCGGAATAGTACTCGTATTTAATTCTACTAAATTATGACGTATGTGTTAGGTGTTAACATAAGTTGTGTCCGTTTTTTTCCAAATTTAAAAATGAGCACCAAAAGTAAAATAAAATGGTAAAGGTGATACGTCATTCAAAAGACAATTTCCCTGTTCTACAAGATATTGTGTTGCTTTTACGTTACATATATTATTTAATTTGATTACAAGCCTTCAAAATGGAATGTAAAGTAGACAAAAGTGAGCATTTTCGACACCTCTTTCTGTTCGCGTTCACTCGAAGGAATAAAGCTGCCAAATCTGCTCGAAGTGTACGGTGAAGATGCTATGAATGAAAAGACAGCTCGTCGATGGTTTTTGCGTTTCAAAGACGATAATTTCGACCTGAAAGACATGGAGCGTTCCGGACGACCAGTAGACTTCGATAAGGACCGCTTAAACCATATTATTCATGAAGATCCCCTTCAAACCACCGAAGAATTGACTGAGCAGATGAATTGTAGTCACACGACTGTATACCGTCATCTTAAATCAATGGGAAAAATCCAGAAGTTTGGCGCTTGGGTTCCACATGTTTTGAGTGAAAACAACAAAAATCAACGTTCGACAATTGATTGGCAGCTTTATTCCCTCGATTGAACGCAAACACGAGTAGGTGTCGAAAATGTTCCCTTTCGTCTACTTGACATTCCATTTTAGAGGCTTATAATCAAATGAAATAATATATGTAACGTAAAAGCAAACACAATATCGTGTAGAGCAGAAAATTTTCTTTCAAATGACGTATAATTTTTACCATTTTGTTTTACATTTGGTGCTCATTTATAAATTTGGAAAAAAACGAACACAACTTATGTCAACACCTAATAATTAACAAGTTTTGTCAAATACGTTCTAAATACGAAATGTTAATTTCTTCACCTGATAGATCGTATACGTAAAAAAGGTTTTCATTGATTTTTAAATGTTGGCTTATAAATCTTAGTTCGATTTGAAATATTAGTTTATATATTATTTATAATTAAGGCATCAACACTTTTGAGGTTTGAAGACATTTTAACTTGTTTAGTCCAACACTGTTTTTTCCACTTTATATAATTATGCTGTTATTTCTCAAAGTTCCTGTTAAATACAGGAAAATTAAAAATTAAAAAAATATTATAATTTGTTTAGTCAAACACTGTTTATTCCATTTTATATAGATATATAACCCTACCGGTTTAAAGACTTTTACCTCATCATCAGGGGAGCACAAAAAAATCTTGATTGTGCTCCCATGATGACGATATAAAAATCTTGAGACCGGTAGGGGTTTACAGTTATATAACGCGGACCAGTGTTTGACTAAACAAATTACAAAATAATATTAGTTTTGTGAAAAATTATTAAATATTATTGTATTAAATAACGTTTTCACTCGTTCATACAGTAAACTCTGTGACCTAGTTGGTAAGATGCTTGTCTGCCAACCCGGATATTGCGGGTTTGATCCCCACTGTAACCCATATTTTAAAAAGGATTTCTATTCTATTTTTCACTTAGGGCCTCTTAAACAAAATGGTTGGCTGGAAGAGATTGCCTCATAACAATACGCCCGCCAGGTTGTACTATATACAACGAAAGTATAATACACCTTAATCTCATCCGATTTTTTTATTCGGTTATATTGAAGATCGCGTCCGGGAGACAATATTGTTTTCAACTCCAATAATCAAGTCTTCGGGTTTCAAACGACTGAAGTAGGCATGGAACTCGCGGATCGTCATTGCATGTGTTGATAACACTACCGCACATGTAGAGACAATAACAATCTTTTATGTGCTCATCACGCATGAGTATTGTTTCCTGACTATTTTACTAGACTGTCATGTGCCATCGGGAATACAATTCGAATCCCCCGGGTATAAGCCTAACGTCTTACCAACTCAGCCACGAAGGCTATTTTTAAACGTATATCATATAACTATTATGTTGATATTTTTCGTGGTCTAGAAATTGACTCGAAGATTGTGCGTTCGTAACCCTGTAGGTGTCTGTTTTTTTAAATAATGAAATAGGTATCAGCCTGGTTTTGACCGTTGAAACAACCTCATTCGTATTGATTAGAAGGCGAAAAACTGTCAGGTTATTTTGTATATAAAAAAACGTTAAATAATACAATTAAATGCAATATTTTTTAAACAAAATGACAAAATTATTTCCTTGTAAAAGGAAAAAATAAATATGAAGAGTCACTTAAAAAATTTAATGGATATGATGTCATATACGTTTCAAGCATAGATAATTTGATAGTGTATTACTTAGAAGAAATTTGACTGTATTCATTTCAGTGTATCAATATCTGAAAGGAGATGTACGGTAGCTACATTTCAGTGTATCAATATCTGAAAGGAGAGGTACGGTAGCTACATTGTATCAATATGTGAAAGGAGAGGTACGGTAGCTACATTTCAGTGTATCAATATCTGAAAGGAGATGTACGGTAGCTACATTTCAGTGTATCAATATCTGAAAGGAGAGGTACGGTAGCTACATTGTATCAATATGTGAAAGGAGAGGTACGGTAGCTACATTTCAGTGTATCAATATCTGAAAGGAGATGTACGGTAGCTACATTTCAGTGTATCAATATCTGAAAGGAGATGTACGGTAGCTACATTTCAGTGTATCAATATCTGAAAGGAGAGGTACGGTAGCTACATTGTATCAATATGTGAAAGGAGAGGTACGGTAGCTACATTTCAGTGTATCAATATCTGAAAGGAGATGTACGGTAGCTACATTTCAGTGTATCAATATCTGAAAGGAGATGTACGGTAGCTACATTTCAGTGTATCAATATCTGAAAGGAGAGGTACGGTAGCTACATTGTATCAATATGTGAAAGGAGAGGTACGGTAGCTACATTTCAGTGTATCAATATCTGAAAGGAGATGTACGGTAGCTACATTTCAGTGTATCAATATCTGAAAGGAGAGGTACGGTAGCTACATTGTATCAATATGTGAAAGGAGAGGTACGGTAGCTACATTTCAGTGTATCAATATCTGAAAGGAGAGGTACGGTAGCTACATTTCAGTGTACCAATATCTGAAAGAAGAGGTACGGTAACTACATTTCAGTGTATCAATATCTGAAAGGAGAGGTACGGTAGCTACATTTCAGTGGATCAATATCTGAAAAGAGAGGTATAGTACCTACATTGATATTCTGAAGCAAATTTTCAAATCCTGATCATTTTCCTTTAAATAATAAAAAAGAAGATTATTTTATAAAGTGACTTTGGACCTTAAATTTACCTCATTGAATCTTAAACTTAGTAAAATGCTTGGTCAAGTGATATATTTAGTCGATTTTGCGTTATGGTCTTGTGACATGGATGACAAGAATTTAAAATAAGCTGGAATCAATCGAAATGTGGATTCATAAGAGAATGCTCAGAATTTCTAAGAACGTATTCATATCTCAAAGAACGAGGAACTACACCGAGAAGGTGTAGAGTGAGAAATTTTAAATGTCAAAAGTTAATAAACTTGTGTGGCAATTTTATATTTCAATTGTTTTGAAGTATTTTGTTTCAAAAATAATACTTCACTGCTGGAATATATTTTTTGTAAATTAATACCGAAAGATTTTGCTATCAGGGTTATATATTGAGTAGTGAAAACTACATTTTTCTAAAATTAATATAGATAGGTAAAATAGAGGCTCGAAGCAAAATCGATACGAGGTGCGTGTCTTGGTTACGCAGCATTCGCGAATGGACAGGTATCCTGATAGTTGATGAGCTGTTTCTTGACAAACGCCCGGTGACAAAAAAAAATCATGAAGGATTGCCATTGTATGGAGGACCAAACAATGCGCGTGCAAAAAAATGATTACCATTCGAACAATTTTAAAAAGTTACTAATTACGTTTATTAAAACATTATATTCAATATATAGTATCCAAATAGCGATTGACTTCGGCAGATATGTGTGTCTGGTTTTTTTTTTTAATTAATTTCGAATGATACGAGATTCTGGATTTACTGGCGAAATTAGTCAGAGCTGTTGGCTTATAAACTAAGATTTTGTCTTTCAATTGATCTCATAAAAGTAAATCTCGGGCACTCAATTGCACATTTTGGGTCTCAAATGCATATGGCCAAACAACGTTTTATTTTTCAGTTAAAATATTCTTAGTTTTTACCTTTGTAATTTTTTTCTAGAGGAAAGAGAATTTTTAAATGCTTAATAAATGTTTTCCAAAGATAAATGATGTTTTTTTATAATTTTAATTGAGAAAGTTAAATATTTTTTTTATATCGATCGAGAGAAAAAATACTGAGAGGAGCTGAATAAATGCAGGAGAAATAAGAGCTCTGGAAGTAGTATGGAAATACGTAATTAAGGATAAATCTGAACTTAGTTGATGTATAAGGTGAGATTATGAGATGTCTTAAACAAACCAAACAAATATGCAGCGATACTATGGAGAGGACTAGTTGAGGAAAACCAGGGAGAGTGTGTTTGGATTAAGTAAAGCATATATTGAAAGAAGAAAATGTAAACAGCACTAGAGTTGTATGAGAAAGTGTATGGATGTAGAAGATATTAAATATTTGTGTAACAATAGGAATCTATGGTGTTTTCTATTTTCTACCTACCCTGATAGGGAAACGATGGGATGTACTGGAAGGATAGTCGAGGTACACAACATTTCAAGTACTTGTCACTTTTTTATATAAAAGCCAAGGTACAAAACCTTTTAACAACTAATCACTTTTTTTAAAAACATATTTATATGAAAATATTTTTATATTGAATCATTCTAAAAGACAGTTTTCAAATACTTTTTAATGTATATAAAAAATATAAAAAAACACAAAAGTTTACCATACAACTCTTTTGGTGAAAATTTATACAGAAGAACAACCCCTATAAATTATTTATCCGTTTTACATCTTCGAAAACTCAAGGAAGTTCTTATGCAGTACTGAAATGATTTAATGTCAGGTTTTAATTATTACTAAACAATATTAATTTAAAGGTTGTAATAATATCGAGCCATTCAAAGTGAAATATTAATCTATTAAGAATAAAATTTATCAGGTTTTAATTATTACTAAACAATATTAATTTAAAGGTTGTAATAATATCGAGCCATTCAAAGTGAAATATTAATCTATTCAGAATAAAATTTATCAGGTTTTAATTATTACTAAACAATATTAATTTAAAGGTTGTAATAATATCGAGCCATTCAAAGTGAAATATTAAACTATTCAGAATAAAATTTATCCGTTTTTAATTATTGCTAAAAAAACAGTTTTAAAGTTGCAATGATATCGAACCATTCAAAAAATTAAAACTGGGTATGAATCGATAACCTTTTTGAAATAAACTTTACTATTATATTACAAGGTTTAAGATATTTTAATAACTTTAATCAATATTTAAGCTTTTCTGTGAATCAATTTTATTTTACTATATATATCAAATTATCTTAATACCCGTTACGATTTCTAGCAAAAAAGAGCTTAATACATAATAAAAAAATAAAATCTTCTTAAAAATTTTAGGTGCTCTAAATTGGTAATGATGAACTATTTTCTCCCTAACGTTTTGATTAAGCTGAACGAAATATTTGTAAAGGTTCCTTGTAATTTAGTTTTAATCCATCTTTGTTAAATGTGATGTGACTAATTCAATTTCATATTTTTTTTCATTTATCCCTCGAGTGAGATACTTACACTTGTCTTTCTTCGTTCTCAAAAATAACAAGGTGAAATAATCCTAATTTATCTTGAATATTGCGACAATGGCGTGGGATGAAAGCAAAATTCATTTTCAACACGATACTGCTGAAATGCAATTTCTGTAAATGTGGCGTGTTACAACTAGTTTTCTGTTTGTCTTTTCATTTAATTTTGCTAACAATGGAGAATTAATGAAATTATATTAATCTGAAAATAGATCTGTGATAAACAAATTAGTAATAATTATAATAGAAATAATCGAATCGACAACTGATAATTATATTTTTTAGAAATATGTACGAGTATGTTAACCATGTGATACGTGGCCGCGCGGTTACAAACTGGACTTCCATGCGGAATGTCGCTGATTCGAACTCCGCGGTTATAATATTTATATTTGAGGCTTTAAGATTCTGGAGTTTAAAATACAATACATTATACTTTATTTTATCAAACACTGTTTATTTCACTTTATGTAACGGTATAGCCCTTATCGGTTTCAAGGTTTTCACGTCATCGTCAGGGGAGCACAAACAGTATTGTTTATGTTATGCTCCATTGACGCTGGTTATACCGTTACATAAAGTGAAATAAACAGTATTTGATTAAACAAAGTAAAATAACTTGTTCTTTTCGTAATGTTTTGAATCTGTCACTAATAGTGGGTTCGAATTCCGAGTAAAGGAACCCTTGATGAAAGTTTGCTCTATATAAGGTGCTATGTAAATTATTCTTTTATTATTGTTATTAAAAAAATCTGCTGTCCAAGGTATTAGTTCTATGTACAATTGGATATTTTTAATGGGTTATTATCAAAGTCAATCGCTTTTTTCAGCAATGAATTCGTTGAAAATTTCAAAAATGTAGTCATTAAAAAAATATTTTAAAAAAATCATATATTTTTGATCCTTTTTTTCCTTATACAGCATTGAGTATTTTTTTCTCAATTATGTGATTCTTTAATACAGCGAAAAAAGTGAAATGTCTCTGTCAATTTAATTTTAATTTAAAAAAAAATTTATAACTTAAAAAACTCGTTTTTATAACTAAAAAGAATTTGTAATTTGTTTTATCAAAGACTGTTTATTACACTTTTTGTTTTATCTTCATGTTTGAACTTTTTATATATTTTTGCCTTTTTTGCCGCACTGGCATTTAATAAATTATTTACAGTTAAGGTATTAACATTGTAGAGGTTTAAAAACATTGTAATTTGTTTTATAAGTGTTTGATAAAACAAATTACAATGTCTTTAAACCTCCTCAATGTTAATGCTTTGAATATAAATAATATAGTAAAAAGAATCATAAAACACACATTTTATCAAATGAGTATAGAATAGTTCATGGATGCTTGAAAACATTGCATTTTACTTTCCTTAAAAATAATCAATTTATTTATTTGGCCCTAACCTAAGGTAATGTAACAAAAAAAAAACAAAATTACTTTATGTTTTTTTTTTACTATATTTTTTTTAATACGCAAACTCAAAATATTAATTTACATATTTTTCGTTTTTGGACTTGCAACTACTGCTTCTACTTTAAGGCATGCTGGAACGAGTATGTCATTACACAATATTATTTTTTGACAATATTCTATTAGCTTTATTGTTTTGTTTTATTTGATGTTCGTTTTTAGTAAAATTAAAAATAAATTAAAACTAAAATAAAAACAACTTTCGCAGATTCGATAACTAATTAAAAAAAACCTCTCAGTAGTCAACCAAAGGGGTATGCATTTTAGGGAAGAGGGTAGGAGACGAAGGGTGATGTTTGATCACTGATGGCTCGCTCACAAGTTTCGACAACGTTTTTAGTTAATTAAAATCGCTGATGGAAAGTATCGAATGAAAAACTCTGACTCAAGCTAACATTGATTTGGTTTTACTGAAGTATTTATTGGAGCTGCATTTGAAAGACTTTCATAATTAAAAGTTAGATTAAAAGCTATATAAAAGGCCAAGTGGTTAATAAATCAACGTCGTGATATTATTAAAAAAATATTAATTTTCCTAAAATTCAACAATTCGAGATGCGTTTAATATATTATATTTTTTTGTAATGTAATGAGATATGCTAACCATATTTAAATAACTCTGACAACTTAAAGTGTTAAGCATTTTTTTTAGAAATTGTTTTTCTACAAAAGTTTTACTTCTCTCACATTCTTTACTTACTTATTATTACTTTGGCATATATTTTTCTTTCCTATTCAAGTAAAAAAAAATAGTTTTTATGAAAGCTGTAGAAATTGATCATAACCTAAATCATTAAAATGGTTAAATATTTTAGAAATCCTTTAAAAAATCTCAAGTTTTTTAGTAAAATTTTTCGACAAGTTGTTTTTGTTAAGGATAGTAACATTACCAGTGATTGTATTGCAACACTTTTAATGTAAACAAATAACTTGGTGGGTTTGTTACTGAATATAAAGTAATCACTTTCAGCCAACTAGAAAGACATAATAGAGGCCTGAAGGGAAAATCAAATTGGACCCGTTTCTTTGATAAAATCAGATACCACTGGGAATCGAATCCTTAAAACCTGTATTGGAAAACAAACGTCTTACCAACTAGATCATGGCAACCGTCACTCGTAGCGATTGCCAGGGATTTTTTTTGTCTTTGGAAGGTGAAGATCTCTGTGGCCTAGATGATAAGACACCTGTCTTCCAGCTCAGAGGTTGCGGGGTCAAATCCCGCTGGAACCTCCTTTTTTAAAAGGATTCTAGTCTGGTTTTTACTAAAATGATTGCAAAATAGCAATAAGTACTATATATAACGAAAGTGTTATATAATCAAATTCGAAAGAATCATGTTTTAATGTTTTAATATTATCATACAATTAATTAACTGCATCACAAAAAAAAATATCACAGACAAATACTACGAATACATTGAATGGAAAGGAGAACAAAATAGTCCATATGTATTACTGGAACATCATCTAACCACTCGTCTTTCCACAATCTGTCAAAAAAGGTCAATGCGTTTCTTGGAATACATGTCGAGTTACGATAAAACAAATATAAAAAAGACTCGTTTCCTATCTGAACACACATGGAAGACAGACGTCTTATCAACAAGGCTTAAGGTATTTTTTTACTTTTACCCTGGGTTATGCTTCTGGTACGATACCAAGAAGCCGCGCCCCCTAGCGTTGGACCGACCAGATCACGGGAGTGTTACCAAATCCACTCTGCGTGAGGCTTCACATCTAGCCAGAGACAGAAATTGCCGGAGAAATCTTGTGCAGGCCTCATTATGAAGATCGCGAACCTCAGTTATGAAGAAGAAAATACTAGAAAGAAAGAACATTTCTCAAGTAATTTTTTACTTTAACTTAAATCGTTTTTTTTTTTCTTAAAAAATCTTGTTTTGTGAATTTTCTTTATTTCCACGTAATGTTTAGGTTGGTTAGCACTTTTTGAAACACTGTTTTCAATTATCAAATAATTAATTGAAAAAAAAGAAATAACATTTATAACTGTTACTCTAAAGAAAGCAAACGTGAGAAATAGTAAAGTTTGCTGCGTTTCCTTGCAAATGGGCAAGAAAATGTCGATTTCGAAAGCAGTTTGAAGTGAAGTTTTCACAAGAAGTAGAATTGCCAGCGCCTGCCCATCATTCGCAAATACTTGAAGTGTATAAACTTCCACGAACTGGTGGAATTGTAAAGCTGGTGTTTGTATGTAAATATCTCTACTTTGATACGATTCTTGCGAGGGTTATGACGTTTTGACTGAATCTCTTAGCCCAGATTTCAAACAAGGAGCAATGCTTTCCAACTTGAATCTTAGAGACGAGAGTATATTTTTATTCTTCATCATATTCTTCTTATTTCTTACTCCAACTTGATGGGAATCTTTCAAAGTTTTCTTTCGTTGGAATAATTTATAGAACTAACATTTTTCTTATGAATATTTTCCTTTTGCGCTTTTGCTGTGTTGATGAGTCTCGCTTTAGCCTGAGAAATAATTTTAAATACCACTATTTAAATTTAAAAAAATTATTTAAAGTAACATATCTTTACTTCTACTGTTTAGATTGACTTTATCAATAAAACAAAATAAATTAAATCGTTTTAAACAACCAAGCTACAATAAACAATCTTTGTTTTTTTTTCAAATTGCATGGTGCATATTTATAATTTCATAATATTAGGGATTAAATTCCTACTCAATACTTATATTTTAAATCTTTTAATTGAAAATTGCTTATTGTGAGTTACTTGTTAAAAATATATTTTCAATGCTGTAATTTGTTTAATAAAAACTGTTAAATCAACTTTATGTAACGGTATAGTAAATTTAACTTATGAACGTCTTCATAGACGAACATTTTATATAAATAAGGGAATATTACATTTTTTTCCTTGTTTAACTTTATGGTGATTTTTATTATTAAGAAGTAATATGGCAGCTCCTCCATAATTAAATTTATTAGCCTTACCGGTTTCAAGGTTTTCACCCCATCATCAGGGGAGCACAAAACAAGACTTAAACAGCGTTTAGTAAAATAAATCACAATGTATTTAAACCTCCAAAATGTTAATGCCTTAACCATAAATAATATTTTTTAATGTGTTGGAAAAGCTTTCGGGAACAGCTTAATTTTAAGGAACTATAATGAGGAATATCTTAGGTTGGTTTTTGTTTACCACGTTGTATAAGAAAGGAACTTAAGAAAAATAATGCATACTGGAAATAAAAAAAAGCAATGAGGATAGTAAGAAAGCGTTATAAGTGTTTTTTTATATGTATATTTATTTATGTTTGCTTAAACATGCATGATTTTTTATTTAATTTTAAATATTTCAATAGTAAATCACTCACTTCTTAAGTGTTCCTTGTTTTATTATTAATTGACTCTTTCGAGTTACTGTAAAAATTAATTTAAACGTAAAATTCTAACTATCAGCCTCACCTTCAGTTTTATTTATTCCTGTTTGAACATATAGATTAAAATAATTTGAAAAAGTGGCTTTTAAAATTAAAATTTGTCTGTAAAAAGAATCACGTGAAAGAAAACTTTAGAATAAATATGTAAATTTAAGAAATGTCGTTAGGAAAAAAACGTGTATTTATTTAAGACTTTTATTGCAAAAACAATCTGGCCGGTTTGCAATCTCTTTCAATCAACCAGACAAAACGAAACAAAGGAAGTTATATGGTCGCAAAAAACATTCAAGTGACTATCCATTCCCACGAAATTCATGAACACATAAGTGAGCATATGCCCACAAACCCCACGAAGATGGACAATCATCCGAACATTATTTTTTATATAAAGTAAGATATCATCAATCAAAGGAAAGGTGGAGAGGAAAGGAAAAAAATCAGCAATGAAACACGTTATACTACTGACTAGAAATTAACAGTTTTTTTTGGTCGCTTCTTAAAGCATGGCAAGGATGGAGTGAGTCTTATATTGGTTAGTCAAAATCTCAAACATTTTGAAGACGCTGTAATTTGTCCAGCTGTTCCTCTGTAACATCCAAATAACAGACGTCCGCATAGTTCAGAACCGGAAACAGCAGATATTGCATGAGTAATTTTTTTTGTTGAAGCAGGCAGGAATCTTCTCAGCATTTCAAGGGAATGAAGGTTGAAGAAGATCGTTCGGTTTACCTCATTTATTTGATCTCGCCATGAGAGAGTGTTACCTATTAGCACTCCAACTTTTTTACAGTTTTATATAATGGTAAGATAGAGCCACTGAGTAATATTGGAGGAAGTAAGTCAGTGTTGAATTTACTGAGAAGCTGAGGGCTGCCAATTAGGATCGCTGGAGATTAATGAGTAAGCCATGCTCCCTAGTCTACTTGGAGATTGATTTAAAGTCCGCAGTTAGATCGTTCAATGCCGTGTGAAAGCATTTTGGACCAAAATGATTATATATCTGCAAGTTATCCGTATACAGATGATAAGAAAACAATGTTTCGTAATATGTAAGAAATAATGCAAATTAAAGATTTGCTTCTAAACATATCGAACAAGAATGAATGTGGATTTCTGTATGATACTAACATAGAAATGTAAGCAAAAAATGAAGAAGAATTACAAAGTAAATTGTATGAAAAATTAAAAGATAATGTTATTTGAGAATGAATGTCGCATAATTCAAAGTAATAGTGATAGAAAAGTGTGAAAGGAAAAGTAAATATGATATGTGGGTGAGTAATGAAGGATTAGAGTAAGCTGGAAAATCCTGATTTTTATATAGAATTTACTCAGAATAGTAACGAGGCATACCAAACGGTATGTACCGATAAGAAACAAAGCAAATGGGGTACTTAAAAATATGTAATGGAACCAAACATTATCAAAATCTGCCAAGATGTTAGATAATCTTCAACAATATTTTAGTAACAACTTTGATGTAAGGGAGTAAAATGTGAACGTAAAAAAGGGTGTGAGGTATGTATCTTACCTGGCGCATTGATCCAATGTCTCAGATTTGATATCCAACGAATTAATTTGCGAACTGTTTAAACTTTTTTTTGTTTTAATTTACTGACCTACTGTCGTTTTAAACCAACCAATCATTAAAACTAGAAGGTCTCTTGTTATGATAAAAGAGTAATATACAAGGCTTTTTTTTATCTACCTTTTTATACGTCCAGATTATAAAGGATAACAAGAAGAGCCAGAGGTTATGTTATGTCCTTCCAAGGAAACATGGATTGTGTTTTAAAAACGAATAGTTTGAAACCCTTTCATGGGGTGAATGGTTTCTTCAAAATACATTTTACAAGGAAAATCCATAATCATGAAAATCGATCCGATATCTTTCCATTTATTTAGTATGTCGAAAACAGTTAAGTTAGAAAATGTACCTTTCACGGTTGAATAGACTGCAAAAGTAGACCGTATTCAAGAAATGTGTCTCAATAACGATATTATGGTAATGAAAAGGAATTCTGAAATACGATTCGTATATTGAGTCTTACAAAGAAAAAAAATCAAACGGCATCCTAGTTAATCAGACGCCTATAATTGTTTTAACAGGAATATGCATTTGTCCCTCCTCCATCCACATTCTCTCTAGGAACTAATTATTATGTATATTAAATTGATTAGCGCGATGATCTCAGTGGATTAGTTGGTAAAACTTTGGAGGTGCATGGCTGCGTGGTATCGCTCTGTACTTCGGCGCGGAAGGTCACCAGTTCAAACCCCACGCTGTGCTACCCCCGTCGAATTTGGGGGTATAAGAAAACTTATGACTTCAGTCATATCTATTCTTTCAAAAAAAAATGAAAAACATGCCAGCGTGCTCCAATCGTCTCAATTCGGTGTGTTATCAAATCCAGTATAGCTGTATGATCGGTGTTGCTGGTGATCAACGGCTCACTCTTTTAAATAAGTTGGATTGATGAGAGGATTCTCAACAAGGAGGGCCGGGCCAGCAATGACGAAAAAATTTTTGATTTGCTTTCAGAATTTCGTGTTAGATTCCTAATGGTACCTGAGAAGTATTCAAAACGGTCATATTCTGTTAAATAATTCGTCTAGTAACAATACTCGCAAGTTCTAAACGTGTTTGACTGTTGTTTCTTCAAATGGTGTAGTATTGCCAACAAGCGCGATAACGAACTGCGAGCTGCGAATCTTCTTAACTTCTTCCAAACCCGAAGGTTTGGTTAATGAGACTTAAAGGGATGTATCTCCTGGCCACGCGCTTTAATGTTTTTGGACATTACCAATTCAGATTTGTCGAAGGGTAGCATACGAATGAATGAATCAGGAATAAACCAACTGATAAGATGACCTGTCGCCTTAAAACGAAATCCGAAAGACCCCGAATGTTATTTGCAATTTAAAAATAAACCAACCTATAAATCTCCGTTTAAATTCAAAAGGATTTTACCCTCTTAAAACAAGACTGCTCTGAGGGTCATTTTGTAGTTGACCTTTAGCGTATTTACTTGGTCATTGTTAGACCCTTATCCGGGCCCTTTCTAACGATCTGGCTAAGCCTTCTTATAACTTTTAGCACAAAGGACTAAACATATTGGATATTATTCTCTCTACTCGCAAAATGAACAATGGGCTTGAATACATCTCATTTTCTTGCTGATGAAAATGAATTTTAGCTTTCGAACCATTAAAAATCTGAAAATTATGAAATTAAAAAAAAGTTTTTTTTTCAGAAAGGTTGCGCTTTAGAACCGGGACTAAGAATTTATTTATTTATGAAATATTTCACTAATAATAATAATAAACATATCTCGGTGCACATGTTTCTCTGCCATATTCCATAAAAGTGCGGGAATTCTACCGTTTATACTTATTTTTTTTACACTTCTAGGCACACATATCTAGTTAATTTGTTCCTTTCTAATCAACCAGGTTTTATTATATAATCTAATATTATCGATGACTACGGCCGTGTCTACGCTTTTTGCACTAAAGTACAATTTCAATAAACTTTCAATACTAAAATTAAGATCAAAAAAATTATATTAAGGGATAAGGGTGGACACAATGAAGGAACGAATAATGTTGTGAGATGGTAGATTTTTTTTTCTCAAATACTTACACGTATGTGGTTTGAATTAACATAAGTGACTCAATAGAGTAAATAGTGCAATAAGTACGTTCAACATGGAAACAATTTGTGATTTCTGTGAAGAAAAGTGTGAAAGGAAAAAAATTGGTAGTATTTTCTAAAATGATGAAAGAGTTACGATGGATATAAAACAGCGTGTAGCGACAGGAAAAAAGTCAATAGGGCATTAAAACATATATACTTGAACCGGATAGTATCAAAATCTGCCAAGATGATAATCCAGGATAATATTTTAGTATCAACTTTGATGTATGGGAATAAAACGTTGACGGTGAAGAAGACTGAAAAGAGCCAAATACATATTGTTGAAATTCGTGCACTAAGAATAAATGGAGTGACTATGTATGACAGAATAGGGTGACTATGTAAGAAATGCGTGCACTAAGAATAAATGGAGTGACTATGTATGACAGAATAGGGTGACTATGTAAGAAATGCGTGCACTAAGAAGGATACATGGAGTGACTATGTATGACAGAATAGGGTGACTATGTAAGAAATGCGTGCACTAAGAAGGATACATGGAGTGACTATGTATGACATAATAGGGTGACTATGTAAAAAATGCGTGCACTAAGAAGGATACATGGAGTGACTATGTATGACAGAATAGGGTGACTATGTAAGAAATGCGTGCACTAAGAAGGATACATGGAGTGACTATGTATGACAGAATAGGGTGACTATGTAAGAAATGCGTGCACTAAGAAGGATACATGGAGTGACTATGTATGACAGAATAGGGTGACTATGTAAGAAATGCGTGCACTAAGAAGGATAAATGGAGTGACTATGTATGACAGAATAGGGTGACTATGTAAGAAATACGTGCACTAAGAAGGATACATGGAGTGACTATGTATGACAGAATAGGGTGACTATGTAAGAAATGCGTGCACTAAGAAGGATACATGGAGTGACTATGTATGACAGAATAGGGTGACTATGTTATAAATTCGTGCACTAAGAAGAATACATGGAATGGCTATGTATGACAGAATAGGGTGACAATGCAAGAAGAATACATGGAGTGAGTGTGCACTAAGAAGAATACATGGAGTGAGTATGTATGACAGAATAGGGTGACTATGCAAGAAATGCGTGCACTAAGAATAATACATGGAGTGACTATGTATGACAGAATAGAGTGGCTATATAAGAAATTCGTACATTAACCTTTTTACGGCGATGGCTCGAGTATCTTTCGCGTGTCGCACAGGCGGCGGTGTTTCACCTCAATAAATTTATATTGTATCTACATAAAAATATGACCCACCATTATCCCGAATCTGATTACTGTGGAACTGTGCGCCGATTCATTTTTTAGCTGACACTATACACACGTAATATTATCCAAATCAAAGCTATAAATAAAGTGCGACAATATAAGAAGCAATAATCGAAGAAAACAATAATTCATAAACAATGAAAAAGGCAATTAATTCAATACGCAATACGCGTACTTACAAAAAAAATATCGACGCAAAATACGTCATATTGATCGGGAGCAATCGTCATTAGAAACATGACCTTCAACACACCCGAAAGTGTGGCGCTAATATTTAAAATGCTTTATATTTCGACGGCCTCGAATCGGTCTGTTTAAATCCTTCTTATGGATCAAGTACTTGAAGTTTTGATAATTTTAAAAGAGATGTCACCAGAAGACACGTTTTGTCTTATATTCAGGTTAAAAATTTTAAAGAAGATTTAATTTTGACTGAGATATCGACACGCAAAGTTAGTGGCCACTTAAATGGCCGCTCGCCAGGACGGCACGTATTATGTATGGGCCAGTTAAGTGGTCCCCCGCCGTGAAAGAGTTAAGAAACTAATTAAAAACGTAATTTTCAAGTGTTCTTTCACAAGGATATTTTACTAAATTGAAATGTTGATTTGCAAAAGATATAATTTTAAATTACAAATTTTCCATGCAGGTATTTTATCTCGTCACGAGTTCCCAAATGTTTTCCAGCTCCGGTGTATGCAAAACAAACATAACGCATCTACCCAAGAGGTTGGCATTATACAGAGGCGCTCAAATGTAGGAGAAAGCTACTGAATACTAAATATTACACGAGGTTTAAAAGGATATACATAGTACAAAAAAATTTAACTATTGAAGCTCTTAACCATAACCTACTAACATCAGACGACCAAATAACTTTAGATGAACCTAAACCTCCACGGTGACATCTGTGACCTAGAAGAAAAAGCGCTTTTGTTCCAGCCCGGAGTTTTTGTTTGATTCTCATCGGAATATAATTTATTAAAAAAAAAAGCTTCAAGTCTGTTTACCACTTCAGACCTCTTAAACATTTTTCTAATTAGTTAAATTCTTATTCCTGAGTTGTAACACAAAATAATAGAATTAAGTCACACGATTTCCGATTATCCTCTGTTTTTTCGTAAAACTGATTAATATTGAGATCTGCCAACACAATATACAACACTATAGCGACATTAGTGTGCATTGGCACATTGCTGAGCAATAATATCACGCCTCTGGATAGATTTTATCTTCTGATCTCTTGACCATGTGTGGGCGTGGTATTTTTCCGTAAGCGCTTTAACTTCTTAAAGATGGAAACTTTTAGACCTAAGTGATAGATAAAATTATGATCGGGGTAGGATCCTGACATCATGATCAACACCTTTCGCCTCTTTAACAATCTATTCATATTCTTATATACTCGTAGGTACAACTCCATTGGTTCGTTTAATTAATTACTTTTCGTTCTTTTCAAATTAAATTCACTTAATCCCACCATACTTTCCATTATCTTCATCCTCCACAACTTGGAATCACGTATATTTATTCATTTTGTCAAAGCTTTATTATTTTATTATTCCCAAACCACCTCAAACTATTTATTGTGCATCAGTTTCATAATTTCTCAATACAGCGTTTCCTTCGCCGAATTTTTCGGACCCACTGGAGTGATCATGTCGCAAATGTTTCGGTCCTGCAACGCTCCAACTGTACACATATAGAGGATATGGTTGTAAAGGCGAAATTGCGGTGGACCGGGCATGTGATACGCATGGACGATCACAGACTCCCAAAACGCGTCTTTTACGGGGAAGTGGCGGACAAGCGAAGAGTTGGTGGGTAGGCGAAGCGCTATAAGGACAGTCTGCGAGAGTCGCTAACTTTGTGCGGGGTGCCTGAGGTCTGGGAGCAGGTGACTCGGGACCGTGAGGGGTGGAGAGCCGTATGTTCTCAGGCTGATGGCGTCTCAGCGGCTAGACGTGTGAGAAACAGTCTGCGCTCCAAACATGCATCAACATGGCCAGGCGGCTCAGCAGGGTCCATATGTCTGTGGCATTTGCGGAAGGGAGTGCGCATCCAGGATCGGGCTGTTCTCTCACAGAAGATCACACGATCGACGTGGGAGAACGGTTCAAGGCTGAGGTTGGAGTGGCGAGGGGATCCTCAACTGCGAGGTCCGGCAACGACATATCTTTAATTCGTATTATATTATACAAGTCACGTTATTCATTTTTCTCAATGTTTATACAGATTTAATGGTTTTTTTAGCAAGTCCTCGTTTCCCTCCAATTTTTGAAGAAGACAGTTGTTCAGTTCATGAGCTGCATTTACATTTTCTCATTTATTGCATTTTCTTAATTTTAGGTTTGGCTGGGAGACGGGTTCTACCACTTTAATTTTGTCTTAAGTGTCATATTTCTGGTTATTTAAATACTTTTGATTAATTGTATTTGAATATTTTTGAATGAAAATAACAGATTTTTTTAAGCATCCCTGAAGCAGTAGCCGTGCACCTGTATCACCACCCTATGGTGTTTCACCCGCGGCACAAGTTTTATTTCAGTGGAGTTCTCAACTTTCCTCCACGCTACCGCTGGGAAAACATTTTGTTTTGGAACCTTTTTTCTGAAAAAAAGTAACAGCTCACACGGGAGTATTTTATTAAATTGTTACCTTTTGATCATCCAAGTACTCTCACATTGACGAAAAAACAAGGAATAAAAATTATATTGTGTTTTGATGGCGTTCGTGTTATATAGATGCAAATTCTTTCGATATTTACATTTGTTACAAAGTTTATTTAAGAGTGTATAGACTGGTGCAACGCAACACTCTCGTTAATGTTACTTAATTAAAGTCATTAACAATTAAATTTCAATTATTATTTTAGATAAATATAGTACAAGATTGTGGAGTTTAGCGAGATGCTAAGTACTTGTACCTTGTGGACAGTACTGATACGTCTAAGGTCGTCTAGAAAGTACTAAGCCCCTAGGTCGCTGACATCTTGAACTCTTCACATTTGGCTCCAAATAGCTGTCAGTGCATGGACAGTAGTCGCACCCCGGCTGGTAATTTTTGCTTCTGTGTTTTCCCTATTCTCTCTCCCTCTTCTAATCCTTCCAGATCCTAGCCACATTGAAATATCCAAAAACATTTCTACAACACTCCTGCTCCCACTTAACATCTACAAGTGAACATTACTTCTTAGGTCAAGTAATATTTCAAAACACTTTGTGTTGGCAGCAGAGCTCATTATATATACAACATGAATACTTTTCTTATAACATCTACTGTGGTGCAAAAGGCAATAGGAAATCACCAAAGTATTTTTCTCAAGAAATACATATAAATATGCTCAAAAATTTGTAGATCGCGTTCCTCAGAATCGAGGCTATAACAATGAAGAAGAAGTACAATTTTTATTGTTAATGCTTTTGGGAGGTGTTGCCATATTGAGTTGGCATATATTATTTCCAACGTTTCGATGGCGTTGTAGCCTTCATCCTCAGGCCAACCTCAAATTCATTACTGAATTTTGATCCTCCTAGAAAATAAGACTGCAACGGTTTAACAATGTCAGCTTATATTTAAGCCAATTGAAACTAGCAGCAACTCCGATATTATTTATACCGTGAAAATATTCGACCCTATCAGTACAATAAATATTTAATTTTATGTAAGTAAATTTCAATTGAAACATTATATAATTGAAAAAAAAATCAGAGGATACACCAATTTGACTTAATTGGTAAGATATCTGTATTTAAACTCGGAGGTTGCACGTTCGTTTTCCGTTGGTTCCCTATTTTAAATTCTTTAAAATTCCAGCTGAAAGAGATATCTATATGTAAGTTTTTTTTAAATTTTAGATTGCTTTAAATATTGAATCAGATTAAAAGTCATAACTTGATCTTTCTTTACAATACCTTCGACTGACATTTATATTGTGTGTTTGTTTTATCAGTCATATATATTCATTCTTTCTGCATGACCAAACCAACTCTTGAGTGCTCTTATTTACCCTACTTAAAATTATAATTTACATTCCAACTATATTACTACGTTTCATTTTATGTTATATATTTTCATCTCATGTATCTTCTCTGTGCGGTGTTTCGACAGTTGTTAAAATCTTGTCAGTCCTTTTTCCCATCTAAATTCCAGTCTGAAGCGTCAAAGTTTACACATAAATACAATTGAATCATCTCTAAACAGATTAGTTTGTAGAAAATATGTTTTAGAGCTCCATTGACTTCATTCTCCTTAACTTTACGATGTAAAATATATCTTATAACTCTTCCTTAATTTGACATGTTCTATAAATATAACAGATGTCTTCTGTGTAATTAATTCAACCACACTTCTGAAAAAATATAATTAAATACTTTTACAAATGTTCTGAACTTATGATGTAAAAATCTATCTTAGGTAAACGAAACTCTTTTGTAGTATAAAAAAAAAACTCTCCATTGACCTAATAAAAGCATTGAGTTTCGGGTCAAGATAATCCATAAAGAAGTCGTAAATAAAAGTTTCATAATAAAATCTGGTAATCTGTGATATAACAACAAAGATGAACTGTGGATAAGCATATGAAAAACTAACAAATCATTTCTAAGTGTTCATAAACTTTCGATTACATCAAATAAAAAAGAAAGCCTTTTGAAAGATATCCTGGGAAAATTTCATCAAAACACTACCGTACATATTCTTTCATATCATCAATTTCGTTATTGAATTTCGCTTTCATAGCGACATCAGAAAGAAAATGAAGATGAAAGAAAAAAAAACAACTCAAACAGGGAAAAACCTTATCTCATGTCGATGTTCGTTTTGTTTCTTTCAGGTGGTTTTTAGAGATAGAGGTGGAAATACGAATATTTCCTGTAATACGCAAAAAAAGTATAGAATATTGTCTCTAGCATTGTATAATATATTACATTTGTCATGCTTGCGCAGCTCGATTGAATGTAAATGACAGGAATATAAAAATAAAACCTTAGATGTTTGACTTTTTGAGATTTTCGAGATCAAGATTTGAAAAATCTATATGTACACATCTTCATATTAACACACACCCCCGTATCAACTTTCTACATCTATCATAAAGAGCAGGTCATGCGGCACTTGCAATTGTGTCCGATGTCTTACACCGAAGAAAACTTTACTCGCGAAACGACAAGTGGTCTGTCTTTGTGTGAATTATGAACGCAAATAATTAAGAGCCGTTAACACGACATAAGGAGATAAACACTGCACGGAGAACATTTACTATCTTCTACCATGAAAATACAACTTTCCTGCTAACTCTAGTCATGCATTATCATTTTTTTTACTTTCTCCCATATTTTCTAATTTTCTTTACTATAAGTTCTATCTCTAAAGTTATCATACTGAAAAATGATTGAAGTAATTTATTTTAACCCAGTTACATTTTTTTTAAATTAGCCTTCAACTACAATGGTAAACGCTCAACAATTTTTTACTTCATATTTGTACATCAACAAATACAGTTCTAAATGAAAAAAAAAACACAATTGTATTATAAACGAGTTTGAATGATAAATTTTTCGTTTTGAACCGAGATACTTCAATAAAATTTCCCGTTTCAGACGTGAGATGAAAATTTTCCACTTGAGATGCAGCATCCTTATCATCGTCACGTTCAGAGAGGAAACCAAGAAAAAGATAAAAGTAACTAGATTCACCCTCTTAGGGTCCGTTTACACGACACCAAATTAATCTTTCCTCATATCATTTTTTTTTTCGTATAGCACTGCGTCTTATATATAATATTTCTTTATTCCACACACATTAATATCCATGCCCCTTATAAATTGGACGAAGCTAGCGGATTTCCACACACACAACTTAACTGCTTCCTCATTCATATTTATCATCATACATAATCTTCCATTATTCCACTTAACCCATTAAAAATCCGCTCCACTAAATGTGGCGACTTTTCCTAGGATCTACTACTTCCACGAACACCATACACTTCAGATATTTAGTCGTGTGATCTATTTTTAGTAATTATTTCCACATATCCAAACTATCTTATATTCCACATAATCAAACATTTTTTTCTTCAGAATGGTTGTTATACTTGTATATAACGTTAAGTGCCCCGTTACCGTTCTTCTCTGTCGCTGCAATTTTTAAAATGCCCCTTTTAACTCGCCCATTACACGAAAACAAATTGATTATATAACATTACTAATCTTACTGTTTCAGTTCATCTTAACTAATTGTTTATAAATGAAAAAAAAAATGGTAGTTGAGCTGAAAAGTCTAAAAACCAATATTTGGGATGAATTGTTACAGAAAAATTGAAAAGTTATAATGTAGCAAACAGCGTCTATATTAAATACATAATTTTGGTGGTCAATGATTGGTGTACAAAGACTATGTAAAATGCGAGGTTAAAAAGTAGGTGCGTAATAAACCATAATTCACTCGAGCACTTTTGGTTATTTCCATGGTCTTGTATTGGTCCAAGTCTGGTTAAAAGTTGTGATTGCGCCCTTTTTCTATGATTCTTATGTAAAAATAAGTGAACAATTAAAAATAATGATTATGATGATATGATTTCTGCGTATACAGCAGCGATAAACCATGTAAGAATTTTTCATTTGACATTGTCCTCGTAAAAAATCATGGAAACTCAACATTTGGGCAATAATCAATTTTAAATGCAACTGCACGTCTCATTTTGAATGGTACGAGAAAGTGTCGTTTAACTCCACTACTGAAAAGCCTCAAATGCTTGATAATAGACAAGAGGGTTCAAAATAAGGTTAGAGTTATGATTTTCAAAGTGATCAACGACCTGGTTCCTCGACATATTCAGAATATTTTGAGAGCTGCAAATACTTTGATTCTTCAGATTTAAAGCCAAGTTGGCAAATCCAAATATATTGACAATATTTTAGGAAGCGGGATTTTTTCTATGGAACAGTCTTTCATCCTCTTTGAGGTCATTCTCCAAATTGGTGAATGTTTCGGTAGATTTAAAAAGTCTCTTGTTCTCTGTACATCTTCTAGGTATGTCAATAGGTTCAACTGTTTAAAAAGCGCTCTTAAGGTGATCCAAATGGTCGAGAAATATCGTTTTGCCAAATAATCCAAAAAATGGATTTTTACAGTTATATGGAGTCAATGTCAAGAATATGGAATAGTTGGAACTGAAATCGATTTGTACACCTCATTTTGTAATAATGCCGGTATGTGTAAACGGACCTTAACTGGAACACATACATAGTTCTGGGTGATCTCTACAAACCACAACAAAGTCTTCTGTTTGCTGTGTGATCTTCTGGTTACCGTTTTACTCTTATCTTAATTTGCAGCCGAATGCTCACTTTGGTGTAATTCTTAGTTAGAGACTTTATTGACCATATGGATTTTATAAAGAGGAAATACGTGATATTTAAAGTCTAGTGTTTTCTCTTATATTTTGTCTATATCTCTATATACAGTCTAGTGTTTTCTTTTATATTTTGTCTATATATCTATATAAAGTCTAGTATTTTCTTTTATATTTTGTCTATATCTCAATATAAAATCTAGTGTTTTCTCTTATATTTGGTCTATATCTCTATATAAAGTCTAATGTTTTCTCTTTTATTTTGTCTCTCGCATAGGTACATTTTCAACATGAATTTTAAGAATAAAATAAATACATCTATATTCTATATTATTTATTGTTAAGGCATTAACATTGTGTAAGTTTAAATACATTGTTATTTGTTTTATCAAACACTGTTTATTCCTCTTTTTGCAATGGTATAACCCTACCGGTTTAAGGCTTTCACCTCATCATCAGGGGAGCACTAACAAGACTGAATTATGTTCGAATTGATACCGAGATACACACGCTTCTAGCGGCAAACATTCGGGTTGGGGACTGGGGGCTCGGGGAGGCATGGAACGGCCTCATCTGTATTCTCTTGCCAAATTATAATAACGAACGTATTTTCCCTACTTGAGCATTTGTACTTTTTATTTCTCCATGTTTAATAAAATTTTGCTTGAATCAAATCATAAAATCAATTAAAAGATTAAATAAACCAATGTGTTTTGCGTAAAAAAGCTAATATTCGAATATATATTAAGAAATCTAAGCACTTATCTAAATAGAGAATGTTATTTTCTGAACAATACAGATCTTATTGCATATTGGCTCATAATACTCTTTTGAATTTGCATTTATATTTTCTCTTCATACAGCTCATTGTATGATTCAATGGAATCATCCCCGAAGGCGTTATATATAGTATAGCCTAATAAATTGATTACCTTGGGGCAACCTCTTTTAAACAAACAAAAATATTCTAAAAGAGGTGTTGAGTGAAAACTAGACTGGAGGTTTTAAAAAAATCGGGGACCAGAGGTAATCGAACACGTAACTTCGAGGTCGAAAGACAGGCGTTTTACAATCTAGGCCGCCTAGGTTTATGGTGTATCATAAGATTCATTGGTTGTTGAAAGACTTTTGATAACATATGGGAAAAGTGTATTTAAATACTTTGCGACTGTTGTAAAAAAGAACAACAAAAGTCCTTGGAATATAGTGATCATTACGATACTTGAGGGAAAACGAGCAAAATGAATATATCCTACAAGATAGATGTAGCAAATAAAGCAGTGGATCCTTTTTATACGCTGCATTCACCATGACCCAAGATCGGAAATGATTTAGACATACCGTCCATCAAGTTTCCGAACCGTTTACTTCTAATTGAATAAAGAAGTTTAAATAAGTACATTACCTTGTCAAAAAGTATATCCAAGTGAAATCTGTCTGTCATATGCAGGCTGACAATATGCCATAATTTGATAGGAAGCCACCCTTATAAAATCTATATAATCAAGAAATCTACATGCGCGTACGAGATATAATAATAAACCCTTGATCTCGTTTTGTTTTAGTATCTTGTACGCGCCGCGTATAATCTTTACTCAATAATATAGGTCCCCCACCTATTCAACATGTCCTACCTACTCGCACTTAATAATCTACTAATTCACAGTCACATCTCTGAATTTATCGTACAAAACTCCTTGTACTCGTATAATAGATACTATAAAGGGTCTTTCGGATTAAGTGGTTTTTTTTAAATTCTTGGATAAAACACAGATGGCGTCGCAAACTTGGCTGGGTATTGTGACATTTGAGAAGTGTAACGTTTATAAAAATGGAGTCGTATATAGTACAACGCGTTCAAATTGTTGAATTATTTTATGTATTGTAATCTTCGGAAACGGTGATGTTAATTGCCCACCAAGATCATGTGATCTGACACCGTTGGACTATTTTCTTTGAGGTTACGTGAAAAACAAGGTCAATAAAAATGACCCCCAATCAATTCTTGAGCTGGACGAAATTATTCGCGTTATTGGTGAGCTAGAACCGCAATGATGCCAAAATATCATCGAGTATTTTGACGAAAGAGTGGACATCTGTGGAGCTGCAAGAGGTGGACATTTGGCAAATTTTGTTTTTTATGTATAAATTTCATACATTATTCTTCAATGACCAATAAAAAGTTTTTTGAAATCAAAGCAAATTGTGTGTTTTATTCAAAAATTAAAAAAAAAAGAATTAAAAAAAAACCGCTCAATTTGAGAGACCCTTTAGTAGTTTCCCACATATTTTTTCCCTTCCTCCCTTTCTTTTATAATGAAAGGACAATTTTTTAATTACCGTTTAGAGACCAGACCATCCTCAAGGGCGCTCCTGCTCGAGATTCGAACCCACCTTTATTGACAGATTAAAAAAAATATTTAGAGGTTAAGTGTAAGTATAAGAAATTGGTGGCTGCGGTCATTAGATTAAGAAGTTCCCTGTATCTGCATATATTTAGGTAAACATATTTTACTGTGTTAAATATACCAATAGTATCACATTCGGATTTAGGTGAAGTGTAGTGTATGTGTGTAATGTTCATATATGATCATAAACTTAAATTGATAAGACTTCCAAAAATGAAGAGTTCTGTTGGGGCAGATAAAAATCTATTCAATTAAAATATTACTCAAGAATACCGTAATTTGAAAAATAGCTCGTGAGATGTGAGAATGGAATACTTCTTTCTCATAAAGGGTTGTGTTCAAGGAATTTCTAAAACTCCATACGCCACTCATATATATTAGGTCCTTACATATGAAATTGGCGTTTTGTTTGGGAGGAACATAAAGTTGATTTTTTTTTAATATAATATATTTATTTAATCAAAGTATGTACCATTGCTATCTATGCACTTTTGCCATCTCATAGGTAGTTCATCGATCCCTTTACTAAAAAAACCATTCGGACGGGAATCAATAAAATCTTTGAAGTCGGTTTGGACTGCCCCATCGGAGTTGAATTTTTTCCCTTGCAAGAAGTTATCCAAATTTCGAAAAAAATAGTAATCTGTTGGGGCAAGGTCCGGAGAGTACGGTGGATGTCTTAGACATTCCAATTGAAGCTCTTCTAATTTGGTAGCCGTCTGTTGTGCAGTGTGTGGTCTAGCGTTATCATGAAGCAGCAGTAGCCTAGAGCGATTAACCAGCCTCGGTTGTTTAGCAGCTAGCTTTTCCATCATGGTTTGCAGTTGCTGACAATAGACATCTGCCGTAATCGTCTGGCCAGATTTAAGAAAGCTGTAGTGAACGACACCAGCACTAGTCCACCAAACGCTCACAAGTAACTTTTTTGGAGTCAATTTTCGCTTGGGGCATGGTTTGGCTGGTTCGGCAGGGTTCAGCCATTGCGATGAGCGCTTCCGATTATCATACAGGATCCACTTTTCATCACAGGTAATAATTCGATTCAAAATCCCTTCATTATTGTGCCGGTTGAGTAATGCAACGCAGCAGTCAACGCGCGTTTGTTGATTTGCTTCACTCAATTCGTGAGGTACCCACCTTTCAAGCTTTTTTACCTTCCCAATTTGCTTCAAGTGGATTAAAACAGTTTTATCACTAACACCGTAGCCTGCAGCTAACTCGGACGTGGTTTGCGATGGATCCGCTTCCACAATAGCCTTCAATTCTTCATTATCAACTTTGGTCTCCGGCCGTCCACGGGGCTTGTTCTGCAGGTCGAAATTTCCAGAACGAAAACGTTGGAACCAAAAACGCACTGTGTTTTCTTTTGCGGCACCGTCGCCATACACATCATTAATCCTTCGAGCCGTTTCTGCAGCACTGGTGCCACGGTGGAACTCGTACTCGTAAATAACGCGATATTTCAAGTTTTCCATTTTGTAAATTGAGTGACGCAAAGAAAAAAAAACAATTGAGGAAAAAACAAATGAATTATAATTTTCGAAACACAAATACTTGAGTAAATAGCTGTATAAATTTGAATTTGGAATTCCTAACCAAAGAGAAGATATTTGAGATCAAAGTTGCCAGTACGGCAAAACGCCAATTTCATACTTAAGGACCTAATATAAGGCCTAGATGCAGACTATTTCACGCCAGAGGACCAGCAACGACTAAAGCTCTCTCAGAATATTCCGCACTATTGGCTCGATTGGGAACAATAAATTGTTTCGATGAAGATGAAATTGACATCGAAGTTCTTCTCCTCTCCAAAGAAGCATCTCTGAGACAATAATTCGAAAGGTACAATGGAGACAATCAAATCTTTCGAACAGGAACAAATTATCCTCTTTAAAAGATGGAATGCTTCATTAATAAAAACAATGTTTCGGACACAGCTGAGAACGATGACACTCAGAACTGAGCACTCGATAAAGAAGAGTTACTACTGAATATATATTTAGATTTATAACATTTTTTTTACATTTATAAAAATTTCAATTATTATATATGCGTACTCAAATATACAATATTATTTAAATTCCACTTCTTTCCATTAGATCTATAGCGATGTGCTTATCTTGATATGTCGTGATGATCTTGGTTTGTATTTATTTAAATATAAATACTCAGGAATGCGGATAAAAAGCGAAAGTGAACAGCGGGTAATTAATAACAAGTCTTGACAGTTGAATGAACAATAATAATCAATATTTATTTCTCGGCGCGTAGGTAATTTATACAAATGAGTGAACCAGTTCGCGATACATATTCTGTCTTACTCTAGCGCGTCCATTGGCGGGTAGATATTTATTTGTATTTGCAGACGGCTAGACAGGTCGCAAATACTATAAAATAGTAAACATTGTTGACGTTCCTGGCGTGTGACAATCTATAAATACTTCATCGGTCATTGACCCTGTATGTTTACTATTTTAACAATAATTAATTTAATTTAATTATGTTTAACAATTCACTTATTTATTTTGACAATTATTTAGGTAGGTATCCTACAGATCTAACAATTAACTGCTCAAAATATCACTTACGGACGCAGCAACCAAGTACGCCGACGTCACCCATGTGAATAAAACTTGAAACTGACTTATACTCCTTCATATACGATATAGGAGCTAACGACCATTATTCATGAAGTATTTAGTTACTTAATTATTTTGCATTCAGTTAAAATCTGCATCAAATTTGTCAATTTGTTAAGCACGAACTTCTTATTTCAAAATATGTCATGTCGCCATATTTAAACAATTAAGCTGGCAAGTGGAACTATATTTTTATTTATTTATTTTACACATGACAAGAAATATACATAATTTGCGAAAAAACAACAGGTAATTTAATTTGGACACACACAATTTTAATGGATCTGTGTTTGTTGCCTTTTATTTGTTGTGTCCCCAGTAAACTAGTTTTTTTCTTGTGTCTCACTGATGACGAGAAGATATATACGAGTAAGAACCATACAACAAGGTTCGACTTTTTTATTATTTTTGGCCTATTAGCCTATATTTTATTTATTTAGCAATAAAGAATACAAATTTCTGTAAATAATTCAATTTTAAGAGAGCATCAAATGAGCGAAAAGTATAAGAAAATGAGTTTTAAATTGCTTCATATACTAGAATAGAAGGTACACAAATAATCTTAACCCCTCGCCAAAATAACAAAATTCAATACACCCGCAACAGAGAAATTTTAACCCGCGAAAATTCTCCCGAAGGCCACACTTTTCTGCTTATCTGATTACTGATCTTCAATTTAATAAAATCCGGATCAAATTGAGTCAACATCGATCAGAAGAACATTTTCGATTGGAAAAAAAATATCCGACTGTGAAGGTTTTGCTCTTATCTTTTTTGTACGAAGGTCCAATTTCGCTTCCCAGCATATTTCTCCACACCCATAGCTTAAGGGTGGATTGATAAGGAGGGATATATTACGGAAACGTATGAGAGTATACATGTGTACATGACACTTAAATTCCTTTTGGGAACGAGAATGTTGTATGTTTGTATTTTCATTGAGATAAATTTTGTTTCCATAAGGATTTTTGATATTCAACAAAAAAATCTACATATAGAGGGTGCCGAATTATGAACAAAATGTTGATTAGAATATTTAACAACAAATTTCTTTATTATTCCATAATTTTGTATGAAATTTTGTTATTAAACGTTAAATATTCTTATTGAAGTTCTACATAGTTTAGGCCAAAACCTTCAATAAAAATGTTGAGTACGTAATTCGACAAAACAAAAATATATTTCTATATTTGAAATAAAAATAAGTAAAAATATGTCTAATTTTGAAGTACTTGTTTCAATGGAAAAGTAACGTTTTTTTATACCGTAAGGCCTCGGCCACACAGGTAGAAGCTTTGCTTGGTGCTTAGAGCTATGCTGCGAGCTAGGCGACATATCCTAGCAAACCAACGAACCGCATGTGCCGAATTATGAACAAAATGTTGATTAGAATATTTAACAACAAATTGCTTTATTACTCCATAATATTCGATGAAATGAAGTAATTAAAAGAGAAATATTCTTATTGGAGTTTCACAAAGTTTAGGCTAAAATCTTCAATAAAAATTTTGAGTAACACGACAAACAAAAATGTATTTCTGTATTTGAAATAAAAATATGTAAAAATATGTCTAATTTTGAAGTACTTGTTTCAATGGAAAAGTAACTTTTTTATACCGTAAGGCCTCGGCCACACAGGTAGAAGCTTCGCTTGGTGCTTAGAGCTATGCTGCGAGCAAGGCGACATATCCTAGCAAACCAACGAACCGCCTGTGCGCCCGAATTATGAACAAAATGTTGATTAGAATATTTAAAAACAAATTGCTTTATTACTCCATAATATTCGATGAAATGAAGTAATTAAAAGAGAAATATTCTTATTGGAGTTTCACAAAGTTTAGGCTAAAATCTTCAATAAAAATTTTGAGTAACTCGACAAATAAAAATGTATTTCTGTATTTGAGATAAAAATAAGTAAAAATATGTCTAATTTTGAAGTACTTGTTTCAATGGAAAAGTAACTTTTTATACCGTAAGGCCTCGGCCACACAGATAGGAGCCTCGCTTGGTGCTTAGAGCTACGCTTCGAGCTAGGCATTAACATACTAGGAATTAACATAGCATTAATTTACTCGAAATATCGTAGTGAGGTAATCGAAATATCGTATCGTATCGAAATATCCTAGCTCCGAGCTAGGCATTAACATAACATTAACATACTCGAAATATCGTAGTGAACCAACGAACCGCATACTATCTCAATGGCTACACTGCACGCGTCGCGCCACGTTACATGACGTTTAGTCATCTAGTGAGTCTCCTAGTGAACAGACGTGTTGGTTAATTATATTGCCACCAAGTGATTTTACAAGATGGAAGATGTTATTGACGGGAGTTTCAATAACAGTTGTGTATAAAAAGGAACCTTTGTGGAACCCATCGAGCAAATGATACAAAAATGTACCTTTAATAAAATCACTTTGGAATGAAGTTGCACAGGATCTAAATAAAGATGGAAAGTTGTAATGAAATTGGTTAGTTTTAGGAGTGGCATCATTTGTTGACTCAACCGCTCCCAAATGTCAAATGAATTTGTGCGAAGCACTTTGGTGTGACCAAGCATGAAGTCACCTAGTTTATTAGTCACGTAGCACCTAGCGAAGCACTTTGGTGTAATTTTAGCCTTACGTTTATTCAATACACACTCTGCATTTATGCATATAATTAAATACGATGATAATTCAATAAAAAAATAACGTTACAGAAATATAGTATCAACGGTACAAAAGTTTTAAATCATTTTTGTTGCTTTAAAACATGTAATAAGAGAAAATTCAAAATTAATTTTTGAAATTTGAATGCAATGTGTTTTCATTAAATGAAGTGCGAATATGAAGTAAAAGTTTTCCATTTATAAGCAGTACCTTTAGTTTCTCTAAACACCTACAGTCATTATGCATCATTGTAGGATCCCAGCTATATTGGAAATGATGCTCTGTAGTAAGAATGTCTTGGTAAAAGCGTTCAACTTGTTCATTATTAACGTACCCGAAAAATGGTTAATAATAACTAACCATTATGTGATATTAACATTGTGTTACTGAAGTGAGATTATGTGTAGATGAGTACGTAATGTGTAGATGAGTATGTAGGTTCGAATTGTCAGCAGGGTCACAGTAACTTACACTATGCTGGAAGGTGTAAGTCTATAAAATGCTGTGGAACGCCGAGTTGCATACTATCAGCAACACTACTGGCTAGTCCGGTTCGTTAGCGTCCCCGTCGCGAACCCTGGGCAATGTGGTCACACTATAGTATGTGGATCATAGCAGATACCGGAAGGATGAAAGGCGAGTCTCTGGCGCCTAAAAACCAGACCCCACCAGCTAAGGGAAGAAAACCCCTAACAGAAAACCAGGACAGGGTCTCAGGCCTTAAGGTGGCAGCCCCACCAGGGACCTAGGATACGATGGGTTAATCGCCTGTCTATCTGAAACCACACGATTATGAAACCAAAAGCAAAAGAAGCTGGAATGACCCCGAAAGGGAATGGCGACGACTGCTGAAGGAGGCCGGGGCCCACAATGGGCTGTAGTGCCATTGATTGATTGATTGATTGAGTATGTAATGTGTAGATGAGTATGTATGTTAATGTGTAGATGAGTTATGTGTAGATGAGTTTGTAAAACTTCCAAGAAATGTTAATTTTTCAAGCCACTTTGCCTCAGATGCTCTTCTTGAGGCTTAAAGTGTGGGGTTTGATTTCCAATGGAACTGAAACAATTCAATAACTCTAGTGTCACTTTGTAGAACTCCATAATTCACATAAAATTAAAACATGGTTAGTTAGCTTTATGTACTCCATTTTATTTATTGCAAATCACAATGCATTTCAACACTTGTTAGTGTATGTTAATTACATCATTATGTGTGTTCTTTATGATAAAATAGAGTATATGATAAAATAGAGTAAAAGTGTCTAATCTTTTTGTTGTTTATGGAACTAGGAAAGAATAGGGTAGGAAGTGGAGAAGGGAATAAATTTCATTCAGAATAAATTTCACAAAACAAAAATATCATAAACTATTATTGTTTATTTTTTTGTTTTGTTTGTTTGCCTTGTGTATTTCAAAACCATTGAAACGTATGGACCGTGCAACGGCAGGATGAAGGATCTACGCTAAAGACATCCACAAATTAAGAACTCTCAAATAGACGCAGATGGAAACCCAAGAAAAGCCTGCACAAGAAAGTAGAAGAATATTTGATGAGACTCGGACTATCTCTAAATGATTGACGAGATTGAGAGAGATGGAGGAAAAAATCTACGCAGTCGACCTCAAATCGACGCAAAGGAAAATAAGAAATTCGGAAACTACTTGACGGATAGTGAATGTGAACATGGCTTAAAAGACTAAGACATCTGTCATCTATACTTAGCCCAAACGAGGCAAGCAGTGAAGGCATCTATGTAAAAAATGAATCACTTAGCTAACAAAACCTCGCGTAAGAGTAACAACTCCTGGGTTGATTATAAAAATATATTTTAAAAAAGAAATTTTAAATCGGGCACTTCCGCATCCTTCAACATTCTCTCCATAAAACTGTATTGATTTTTGAATTAATTTACTAATTGTAAAGTTGTTTTTCGACGTTTTGAGCGGGTTGCAAAATCCTCTAAACGGATAATTGGAAAACAAATATTTTTCTCATTTAAATATTTTTGCCCGGATACATTCCCTCTTTTACCTCCATCGATACTTTACACCATGTACTGGTCACCCTGTAGATTTGAATGTATTGAAAAATATTTTAAACGTATGCTGATCTGTCAGCAGATAAAATATCGGATACAGTGAAGGAATTATTGTTTTTTGAGACTTAAATCCTTACTCAGCAGTTATAAATGTTGATATGGAATATTGCACAGGGCTGGATTCCTTCTCTTTAATTTTGTTTTTTTTTATTAAAAAGAAAAAATGTTTTTATTTGTTTATACCACGTTTTATTTAGTTTAAAGCTGTATAAACACTTATTTGAATTATGAAAAAAAATTGTTATAAAAAAATATTTTAAAAGTATGCTGATCTGTCAGCAGATAAAATATCGGATACAGTGATGGAATTATTGTTTTTTGAGACTTAAATCCTTACTCAGCAGTTATAAATGTTGATATGGAATATTGCACAGGGCTGGATTCCTTCTCTTTAATTTTGTTTTTTTATTAAAAAGAAAAAATGTTTTTATTTGTTTATACCACGTTTTATTTAGTTTATAGCTGTATAAACACTTATTTGAATTATGAAAAAAAAAGCTATAAAAAAATATTTTAAACGTATGCTGATCTGTCAGCAGATAAAATATCGGATACAGTGAAGGAATTATTGTTTTTTGAGACTTAAATCCTTACTCAGCAGTTATAAATGTTGAAATGGAATATTGCACAAGGTTGGATTCCTTCTCTTTAATTATGTTTTTTTACTAAAAAGAAAAAATGTTTTTATTTGTTTATACAACGTTTTATTTAGTTTATAGCTGTATAAACACTTATTTGAATTATGAAGAAAAAAATTGCTATAAAAAAAAAACAAAAATAACGTATCTTTTCTTCCTTGATCTTTTAACGTTCATCAACAGTATGAAAATATAAGTATTACTTTAATTAATGTTAAAATATTTGAATCTTAAAAATTTCAATAATAAATAACAGAAAAATTACAATTGTCATTAAATCAATGTTATGGAATAGGAAAGAGGAAGTGTTATGGAATAGGAGGAAATTAAAATGTAAACTGGTACTTTGTTCAATTCATCCCAACCAATTTCATTTTTACTTGACTCTTGAAAGAAGTCAACACATATGAAAATTCACACAACATCCATACTGATTACACAGTATTTTAAGTCTTATTATGCAAGCATTGTGCAAATAATAAGTGGGAACTGCACATATATGTGGGATTTAATAATATTCTAAGTGGGCCAACAAAGAACGTATAGCCTGAAGCTGAGTTATTTCAAGAATATTTATTTATTTATTTTCTCAACGCTGGAAATATACAAAAAATGTTAACATTAAAGAACAAAAGCATATAAAAATAAAATTGAATATATCATATGCATACATGTTTATTTTATTTAATTAACGACACAGCAGTGTCTTTATATACGAGGTGGTACTCGTATTAGATGTTAACATAAGTTGTGTACGTTTTTTTTTCAATTTAAAAATGAGCATCAAAAGTAAAACAAAATGATAAATGTTATACGTCATTCAAAAGAAAATTTTCTGTTCTACAAGATATTGTATTTGCTTTTACGCTTGATATATTATTTTTTTTGAGTACAAACCTTCAAAATGGAATGTCAAGTAGACGAAAGGGAGAATTTTCGACACCTCCTTCTGTTCGCGTTCAATCGAGGGAATAAAGCTGCTCGCGATGTAATGAAAGGATAGCTCGCCGATGGTTTTTGCGTTTCAAAGATGGTAATTTCGACCTGAAAGACATGGAGCGTTCCGGACGACCAGTGGACTTCGATGAAGACCGCTTAAACTATATTATTCATGAAGATCCCTTTTAAACATTTTTCATCACCATTTTTTTTATCACCATTTTCAAACCATTTTTAATCACCAGTAATGATGCGGTAAAGGAACCTTTGCTTGTGGCCATGCGTAGCTCGATGACGCGCGAGAAAACCAGCAGAAATTGTCGAACGTTGATTTTTGTACACTTCGCAAATATCGCGAGCAGCTTTGGCAGCTTTATTCCCTCGATCGAACGCGAACAGAAGGAAATGTTGAAAATGCTCACTTTCGTCTACTTGACATTCCATTTTGAAGGCTTGTAATCAAATAAAATAATATATGTAACGTAAAAGCCAATACAATATCTTGTAGAGCAGAAAATTTTCTTTCGAATGACGTATAACATTTACCATTGTGTTTTACTTTTGATGCTCATTTTTAAATTGAAAAAAAAAACAAATGAACTTGTGACAGGTTTTAAATACACATACACACATATATTCAGTCACTTAAATACTTAAGTGCTTTCTAGCGCCCCTTATTTTAGAACAAAATTTTCTTGTGCTTTTGGTAATGTGATATGAAATATGTCAACATCCGAAGCCGTCCCGTTCAAAAGAATTAAGGCCCTTCCCACAGGCATAGCAGCTGGAAGCCCTGTTGATTGAGAACAGTTCTTGCCGGCGTAGACTATAGAATAATTAGGCTTGTTTGGATACACGTTCCTTCTATACGAGTACACAATCCTTAAGAAAGTTGTGAGGTCAATCATTATTCATCTGACGGACATGGTTGTGAAAATCATTATTTTTATGTACAAGCAGTTGCCGAAATCAGCACTTGTAATCAGCCCTTTAGGATGCGTTGTTCAATTCGATTGGCTGATTCAAAGAGTATTAATATATTAATCAAATTTTAACGTTGATGTTTCAAAAATCTATCTGACACAAAGACAAATCGGTGAAATGACGCCATTGGTCTTTAACAAAAACCGCAGAGCTTAAAGGATTTGACGCATGATTGTTCAATAAAAAAATGATGGAATGATATTTTTTGAGTATGTTTTATTTAATTTTTGCTAAATCCCATCGTTTTTCTTTACTACATACTCTAAAAAATATTTTAGATATGACGAGATTTTTTTTATCTGAACCGGTTACATGTATGGAAACAAACATATTCATGTAAAGATTCCCAAAAAAACACAATTGTTGGATCTTACATATGTAAAATGAAAATTCCTTTACTGTATGCCAAATTATGTTTTTAATGTACATTGTGTAATAATAAAACAACCTTGAGTCGAACCGATCACACAATCGTAGATCCAGTATTTTCCATTATTTTTAAATAAAACTACAGTATGTCTGTGCTTTTATCAAAAACCTTCACATATTTTGATATTTAAGTGATTTATAACTTAAAGTAGATTTCTTCCAAAAAATAAATTTCTATACCATTAAATTACATATACTGGAACATTTGTCTGAGAATATTCTCGCTTTAGAGCTTTTACGAGAGAAAAAAAGAAATCATAACAAAAATCTAGGCATTAATATTCGAAAAGAGATAAGGGATGAGAAAAAATCATAAGTCAAGTTTGTTTACAAAAACCTTAACATAAATATACGTTTCTCGATATGCTAAACAGTTCATTTCGTTGCACTTGTGTATTTCTTATTTTTTTTTTTTTTTTAAAGGATTTTCGTAAAGCATGATCTTTATCAAATTATATTTGATGCAATGAAATTTTAAGGACATTTTTAGATTTTTGATATTTATATAATGGTTATGAACCATAACTTTGATATTATAACATGGCAATTAATTAAGTTGTATTGTATACAACGCATCTGGTTACCACCAAGAATTGAACCCAAAGTACCAGGGCAAGAAAACAACCTTACCAACAAAGTCATTGAGTTCTTCTAAAAATTTTGTCTTGCGTACAAAATCACCCTTAAATACTACAATAAACCTTCATTCTAGATGTGGTAGATGTTCCATGTTTGTTTGAAAAAAATCCCTTTAAAGCATTATGCTCGAAAGGTGTATCATGAATAATCAAGCATAAACAAAAAATAATTAAAAAAATAAGCATGACGTTACATAGTTACGAAGCACCTCAGAAAGACGTTATTATTTCTTTCTTGAAATATGCTTAAGCAGCCTTAAGTAATAGTCATATTGGAATTCTTTTTTAAAAAAGTCAGTAACCACCAGGAATCAAAGCCGAAGTCCCTAGATTGGAAGACGGCCTTATCAACAACGCCATCGAGGTTTTCTAAAATTTGCTCTTCAGTTTATAATCACCCTCAAACTCTACAATAAACCCTCATTCTACGCAATTTTTGGTACATGTTCTGTATTTGTTTGAAGGAATTTCCTCTATAGTATTAAACTCAAGAGATGTATCACGTATAACAAATCAACAAAAAAATGTAAAAAAAAATAAGCATGACGTCAAACAATTTCAGAGCACTCCAGAAAAGTACTATTATTTCTTTCTAGAAAGATGCTAAACGAGCCTTTAGGGAAAGCCATGCTGAAATCATTTTTTTTTAAGTCTGGCAACCAATTACGGAGCGTTCCAGAAATATAATCATCATCTCTAGCATTGAAACAACGTACTACGTCAAGGAAGAAGGAAATTAACTCACAGTGCAGCCAAAATAAGAGATTTAAAAATGGCCAAGCAACAGGGTTTCTTTAGCAAACAGCTGTCATTGCAGCTTAACTATCCATGACATTAATACGAAATTCAAAATCTTATATTGAAGCAATATAAAGAAATAAATTGAAATAGTTCCGCGCGCTCTACCGTTTGCCTATATTTGTACCGAACCTCCCACTTTAAATGTCCGCCGACAGCAGTTACTTTAAAAGCTCCCGTAAATCTTTTTTCTACAGCTAAATTGTCTACAGAGCGATTCCCTTACTTAAGAAAGGTTGGCTATAACTCAACATAAATAAGGAATTTTCTTAAATATTGTCCTTTGATACAGACTGGTATTGAGTTCCGAATTTTTACAGGAAAATAACATTGTTACCTTTTACAGGAAAATAACAACGTTATTTTGACACCGAGTCTATTAGGGGTTAATTTGAAAAAGTATGTTTAAATTTAAAAAAAAAATATGCTTCAATTTTGAAAAATGTTCTAATCCACCAAAAACCTTTAAATAACGATTAATAGTAAAATGCTTCGCTCAAAATTTTCAGCTTTCAATTGTTTCAGTTTTATTTAAATTACTTATGTTCGTATTTTATCCTTCAACGCGTTATAATTGGTGATTTGGACATAAAGTAGTAAAGAGTGCTGCCGGGATATACTCGTATATTATCTTTGGGATAATATTGCGATCGAGTCTTCGGCCTTAGAACCATTAGACAATGCACGCGCCTCGCTATCGTCACTGCACGTGTTGGCAACACAACTATAACTGAGGAGATGTACTCAACGCATATAAGTGTTTTCATTAGACGCATAGGGAAATATTTTTAAGTAGTTAGGTACCATCGGAAATTAAAGTCAAAACCCCTAGGTGAAAGTCAAGTCTCTTACCAACATTATTAAGGAAGTCGCCCCTTCGGTCATCAAGGGGGAATGTTTATAATACACATTATAGGTTTAATTATTTTAAATTATGAATATTGTCTGGAAATTATATAATTGACATTATTTTCGATTCAAAAATATTCTTACAAATTGACTTTCAGGACTCGATTCATTTTATTGTTTATTGTTCTGACACTGAGGGGTCTTCAGAAATAACTTTATATTGTAATAAATGGATCTTTGATTATTTTAGATTTTTTTTCCGGTGATCAAAACACATGCCAAAATGATTAAAATTATTTACGTTTTTTTTATTTTAAACAAACTTGTTGATGTAAATTATTAAAGCTTTCGGAGTCTAAAAGCCTTTTGCTGTAGAAACGCACGCATTGGAAATAATACAAGGGGCGAAAATAGAAGATTACAGAATGACGTGATTAGGGATGAATATGAAATTAAGTTTGATGTGCTGAGTAAGATAAATAAGAACACGCAGTAATGTTTAGCATGTAGTATATTCTAATGAAGAAAGACTAACCATGTCAAATATACAGTGGAAATATGAGTGGAAAGCGTGGTAGAAGACGATCAAGGAAAATATGGGTGGATGAATAGAAATATATTTGGAGGAAAGATGTAAAACGTCAAAATATCGTAATCGTTGAATTAAAAAGTGTAAGGATGTACTCGTAGTAAAAGCGAAGAATGTGGGTCCACATATAACATTTTGGCGTTCTCTTCTCGCTGCCTACCCCGACAAGGTAATGACGTGACAGTATTTTTATGGTCTCAATTACATTTTTAAAGAGTGCCAAATATATTTAAATATTAGTTTAAGCAATTTATTTTTTCAACGAGTGCAAAATTTTCTAAATGTTCCTAAATTGTTGATATTTAAAGTCAACCCACTAAGCAATTATAAAGTTACCTGCCAGCTTTTGCCAAGCGGTGTAGCCATATTTATGTAGAGTGGAGTTGAAACGAACATATGAGTAAACGCTTCCATTCTATTCACATAAATTTTCTCTTTAAATTAAGGTTATTAATATAAGTTATCGTACATTCATTTTTATTTGTTGAAAATTACTAAAGGCGTAAAGCACGAATGTGTGATATCACCTTGATTGTTTGATTTATACTCGTATATACGAATATATATTCATATGTGCGCGATCTAAAAGATGGTCAAAGAGGAGAAAAAAATGAGTAAAGTAAATGTATGAGGACTTATATATCCAGAAAATATGGTAATGTTTACTGTAAATGAAGGCAACTTAAGGCATATGATAAGTGAGCTATATGAGAGATGTCTAGTTTAAGGTTTGAATATGAATGTAGCGAAATCAAAGCTTACAATTACATAAAAAAAATGTGGAAACAGTGTGTGCGACGTATGGCTTAACTTAGAGAAACTGAAGCAGGCTGAAATTTTGTTATCTAGGCAATATGTTAACGTTATGTGTGAGTTTAAAGAGATATTGAAAGAAGGGTAGGGACAGGAAATAAGGTAAATAGAACACTTAATATTATATACAACAATCGCGCAATAACGACATAAACAAAAATGACAATATATAATAATGTGTTAGTGCCCACCTTGGTGGATGGAAGTTAAACTTTGACGTGGCGAAAGAAGAATAAGAGTTTAGGGACTTGTGTTTCGCATAGAAGGATGAGGTTGTTTGAATAAAAGTCGTCGAGATCGAGATAAGCAAAGAGAGAATGTTTATTGAAAGCGTCTGTATTTATAATGTATAGAACGGCGCAGAACATGTCGCTGTCTCGCTTCGCCGGACAAGATGTTATTGTTGCGCGTTCCATATACATTTCATACTACGGTCTGCAGGAGAGGCAAGAGATATGTCGGTGTCTCGCTCTCGCTGTTCGCTACTAGTGAGTTCAATGACCGCGCGGGCGATCTTCGCCCAGTGCTGTCTCGCATTCCTTACAGTGCGAGTTCAATGACCGAGCGGCCAAGGATCGCCTCAGTGGGTTCAGTGACCGCACGCACGGTGGCTACAAGAGTAAGATAAATACTATGGAAGTATGTGCACAAAGAAAATATTGTGGAGTGAAATGAAAACATCAGTAATTAATTCACGGATAAAATGTATGTCTTAAGTAAGACAAGGACAGAAGTTTTAAGATGTTTTGGACATGTGGAGAGAATCAATGGGGAAAGAATGACTAAACGAATACACAAGTTAGAAGTGAAAGGTGTGCGTGACACAGGTAGACCGAAGAAAACGTGGTTTGGTCAAGTGGACCAGATTTTGAAAATAAAATAAAATGTAGGAATGAATAATATAGGCAGATGTCCAAACTTTTCTGTATAATGATATGTAACACATCGATCAATAAGGCTCGGGACTAACTACTAAAACAGCATTTATTTGCAAAATTCTTCTTTATTCATCAACGTAGTCTGTTTCAAGAGCGATACATTAATTCCAACGCTTTCCTAACTTTTCTATGCCAGCCGTGTAGAACGATTTATCTTTAGTTCCAAATATGCGTTTGTTTCGGCAATCACTTCTTCATTGGAGCCACATCTCTTTCCCTGGAGCATCTTTTTGATAAATATTTATTAAATAAAAATAAAATAGCGACAATTTGAATAAATCAGCCCAATTCAGAATCCACATGGCATATAAAATCATTAATGTATAGCTCAACACAACACTGAAATTACAAAAAAAATAATATTTTAAGTATTGTGTTTCTAACACTTTCGTTGTATACAGCACAACCTGATTTTATTGTTACGTATCAATATCATTCAAATACCTTGAAAGGTTTTCCAAAAAGTCTTGAATGAAAACCAGACTGGCGCCCATTTACAAAAAAAACTGGGAACCAACGGAAATTGAACGGGGCTAGAAGACAGGAGTTTATATTATTGAGGTAGGAGAGGGCGTCACAGTGCACATTTAAACGTATTGGATGTTAACATAAGCTGTGTCCGTTTTTTCCATTTTTGATTTAAAATGGCGGTATACAGTCATGTGACTACAATTCATCTGCTCAGCAAATTCTACGGTGGTTTGAAGGTGATCTTCATGAATAATATGGTTTAAGCGGTCCTCATCGAAGTTCACTGGTCGTCCGGAACGCTCCATGTTTTTCAGGTCGAAATTACCGTCTTTGAAACGCAAAAACCGTCAACGAGCTGTCCTTTTATTCATAACAGCTTCACCGTACACTTTGCAAATATCGCGAGCAGCTTTGGTAGCTTTATTTCCTCGATTGAACGCGAACCGAAGGAGGTGTCGAAAATGCTCACTTTCGTCTACTTGACACTCCATTTTGAAGGCTTATAATCGAATAAAATAATATATGTAACGTAAAAGCAAGCACAATATCTTGTAAAGCAGAAAATTTTCTTGCAAATGACGTATAACATTTACCATTTTACTATACTTTTAGTGCTTATTTTTAAATGTGGAAAAAATATATTATAATAAAACGAATTTTACCTATTTTTGTATACCATTAGAAATAAGAGCATCCTAATATAACAAGTTTTGATATTTTAGCGCACATATAATCGACTTCAATAATATTATCACAATTCATCGAAAAATAGAATTTCATTGTCGTATTAAATATTTTAGACAGGAATAAAATGTCTTACGTGTCATCATGCATAGCTTGAAGCATATTTCTTTATTTTTTTAAACTTATAAAGAGAAGCAAATCAGAAAGACAGCTTTTTAACATTTAATTTAACATCGCTTCATTTTGCTTCTTTTATGAATCATCCGGTCTTTTACACAAAGCATCTGACTCGTGTAAAGTTAGTTTTCTGCTATTTTTCTACCATTTAGAAAGCATTCCTGGTGGACAGTTGCCAACGAGTCGCTTGTGGAGCAACATATTGGGAGATCTGAAGAAGTCTTTTCAAGAAACTTTCATATGGCACAGATATTATTTTTGTTTCTTACATCTTGTTGAGCATTTATCAGAGTTTAACTTTATGTATCCTCGTTCTCCTTTTTCAACGAAGTTTTAATCATATTAAACCATTTTTCGTATTTTTTTAGTTGAATTATTGCCTAAAAATATTTTTTGGTTTTATATACTAAATATACATATTAACCCTACAGTGCATTGGGATGCAAATTTGCATCATGAAATTAAAAAAAATATGATAAATGCAAGAAGAATATGATAAATGCAAAAAAATATGATAAATGCAACAATTTGGGAATAAAATACACTAACATCATATGGTACAACTATCTTTTTTGTTGACTATTTGCAAAAAAATAAAAAAAGGGGTTTGTGTATCAAACAATTATTTTTAATTCTGACAGTTAGATGAATAGTGAATTCAACTTTTTACTGCATTTCAAGAATTAATTAAACCACAATAAAAGTGTTTTAAAAGTTGAAAAATAAAAACAATTCAGGTATGTTTTATTTTCATGTAAAAACTTATCTGCATGGTAAAAATCAACAAAATATGTGTGAAGCAAAATTGTATAATCATGCATTTTTTCAATTAAAAAAAAAACACTAAAGATTGTTTTTGATTTTTTTCATTATTTTTCCCGTTTTATACATCACTTTTCCCATGCTGAGTATAAATTTCATCAAAATCCATGATATTATACATTGTAGGGTTAAAATAGTGTAATATTAATTGATGGTAAAGGCGGATTGATGTTGTGAAAATACGAGCACCTAGAAAATATTGTAGAATATCAATATATAATAGAAGCCGGAATAGAGGCATAAGAAATGAGTGCATGGATAAAAAGGATATTTTAAGAAAGGAGCTTTGACATGGTTTGAACATGTGGGGGAAAAAATGACGAAATAATTAATTAGCGAATATACGAGTCAGAAGTGTAAGATTGAGTGTGAAAAAGAAGGAACAAGGAAAACATAAATGGATAAAATAGAGCCGATTTTAAAATAATGTTAGTTGACGACAATTCCTACTTGGGTCATGTACTTAGATCAGCAAAGTACAAATTACTGCACCTGATCATCCAAGGCAAGATAGAGGGTCGATGAGGTGATGGCAAGAGGCAAATCACCTGGCTCTGCAATATACGTGATTGGACTGGTATAGTGAGCGTTTGGGGAGGTTTTTCGGGCTGTTGGGGACAAAAATGCCTACTCTCAGGTGATATTCAACGTCGGGGTGACCTGACATGACACTAGAAAAAAGAAGAAGAGGTCAATAAATAATAGAAGATTTGGCATGACTTGAACTTTGAATGTAGTGGATGCATAAGTTGTGTTCTTGGACAGAAAAGTATACAGATCTGTTCTCTCTGTCTGTCACACAAGGTTTCAATGGCGGAATAGTACACGTTCAATTAATTCATAAGAAAAAATGCAACGGAAAGACTTTTGAACGTGTTGCATTTTACTATTGTTGTATACAGAAAAATAATTGCGGAATTATTGCCTTATGACAATCTTTTAGAATTAGCCACAAAGATTTTTAAAAGGTAGTAAGTAAAATTTGTATCGTGATTGAGTAGGATCAGCCATCTTGTTAATGGTAGACACATCTATAGTTGTGTATTGGATAAGGGTGTGTAAGTTATTGCACTTGAATAAGTACACAGTATTGACGGTTGAAACCTTAAGTCTCGTTGATAAAAAGACGATCGCCATGTTTAATCTGCGGCAGCCTTTCGTCAAGCAGAGTTTTTTTCAAGTAATATTTATAGCATAGCTTAGTAGCAATATAGAAACCAATTATATACAGCATTGTCAGGACTGTGTTTGATAAATTACATAGTTCACGTCCCCAAGACTAAATTCCCACTATTTTCATGCTCCTGAAACAGGCTTCTCGAAACAAAATAATGTAGTATATTTCTAATACTGTCGCTAGGATTAAACCAATAAAAGAAGGGATTATTTTAAGTTCTCACCGCCTTGCAGTACAAGAGGATGTTATTTTAAGTGCTCACCGCCTTGCAGTACAGGATTATATCCTGGATTGTAAAGAGTCCCATGGTTATTGTTTGTTTAAGAAAAGGGGCCTATAATAAATGTTATTTTGTTTTGAAAAGATGGAAATTGTAAGGCCATCGGTAAACGACTGAGAAAACAAAAGCAGGGTCATAAAAATCCATTGTTCAAGGAAGCAATAAATTCTGTCTATAGACGATATACCCTTTTGAGTAATTCTAAGAGACACCGATCTCAATTGTCTTTTAAAAAAGATAAAGTAGAGTCTAGACATGGACCCTTTTTTCTTTTGCTTTGCTGAATTGTATAGAAATGCCGAAGTCAATTGTCCTTCCTTATAATCTCGGGTCTAACAGGCGGCTATAGTATTTTTTAAGTGAGAAGGAAGTCATGTAGCATCTCTTTCTCGCAAGTGGCTATAAAAGGCCCGAACTTCCACGAGGAGCTTCCTTCTGCCCTCAGATACGACACGGTTAGCACGTCTGTCCAGGAATAGTGTTTGTACCGAGGACAGCCAGACTAGTTTTCTTCGTGTATCACAGAAGTCCAGGACGCCATCTTAATTACGGGTGAATATTATTCCTCCTATTTTAATGTGGATATTCGTCGCCACGCTAAAAACCCACCGAGTAAAGTAATTTCAAATTGTTATTGAAATCTCCCTTGCTAAATACAACACATTCTTTCTTGCCAATTTTAAATTTTTTTCTTGAAATTCGTCAAGTTTTTTTATATATTTTTTTTTCTTTTTTTTTTTTTACAATATAATAAACTGTTTCATTCCAAATTATACTTGTTTAATTGTGTCGCCTTGTCCTTCTGAAAGTGAGAGAGAGTTATTCAGAGTTAAGGGAACCCAACAAACCCCTGAGATCTAAAGAGTTCCTGCCTCTTTAAGAAACCGGCTGACCTAAACGGGAGTGTCATACCTCATATGATGGTAATGTTTTATAATTAATTTATGTATTGTAATGTGTACAACCTAATATTGTTTTTAAATAGGAAAGAGGTGTGACATAATTGGCCCCCGAACGTGCGGCGTATTTTACTCTGGTATCTCTGATCTCTCGTTGGACAAGGTTTTTTTATTTATAATTTGTTTTGTGTGTTTTAAATAATAATTTATTTTCAGGAAAGTGTTTTATATATATATTTTTTGTGTGCGCCGTTTGTTTTCATTGTTCGCGACCGAGTGGTCATCCTTGTTCCCATGTGCTACGGGCTCCGAGTTGGAAAGGCCGTTTTTCGAGTCTTTTTGGAATAGATTTCTAGTTAACTTTTTCCAAATATTTTCTTGTTAAGAATTGTGTGTTCCTTATCAAATTTGATTTAAAAAGTCAGTGTGTTTGGAGATTTGAACCATGCTTCTCCCGCGTTTGTTTTCGCTGTTCGCGACCCCGTGGCCGTCTTTGTTGTCGCGTGTATACGGGCTCCGGTTTGGTAAAGAGCCGTTTTCGAGTTTTTTCATTATTTGAATTGTGAATAGAATTTTAGTTAATCGAGGGAAGAAAAAGAATAGATTTTCTAGTTAATGAGCGCTAAATATTCTGTTGTCAGGAGAATTGTGTTCCGAGTTATTTGAGACCGATCTCATATTGAGATGGTGCGTGGTTAGGCAAAACGCACGAAACGCCTATCTTTCGTGAAATAATTCGCTGTTCAGTTGGCCCAGTTTTTCGGGTTTTCTTTCAAGGATTAATCATTTCTTGGTGCTCGGTTTGTCGAAATATGGAGAATTTCAACGGTTTAATATTGCAAAAAGTAGAAGTTTCGCTTAAGTTAGATTCCTCTTTTACTTAAAAAGATTCCGCTGGAGCAAGTTATTTTTGGTTTCGATCTTGGGAAGCGATAATGGCCGAATCATGAATTGAATAGTTTCTTTCAGTAGTGGATCTATAAACGATATAGTTGTTTATAGAGATTGAATTACATTTTGGTCTATAGTTGTTTGTAAATTTGAACTACGTTGTTTAGAGAAACCTTGTTTGTTTAACAAAGCGATCGAGTTAGAATTGTTGTTTTGTTAGTAAGGTTTTGATTTGCTTCGGTTGGGCTTTTTGTCCTATTGTTTTATTGTTGCAATGTATCCAATTAAGGCCGAGGGAAGATCTCTTCATTCTGCTCCCCTGTTTTCAAGAAAAGAAGTGCGCGGTCAGAGAATTGTAAATAGGACTAGTGTGGTATTTTGTGTATAGTCAGGCTTAAAAAGAATTAAATTCCACGTGGATTAAGCTCCAGTTCGTCTTTGAAAGGAGATGGGCTAGGCAAAGTGTTATATGTGCCCTACTTTCGTAAGAAATATTCCAATCGCGTAAATGATCCAGTTTACGAATTTTGTTTAGGAGTAAATAATGATTAATATCTCAGTGGTCAGTTTAGTGATTTTTGCGAATTGTAGTAGATTGAAAAGGAGATAAAGGATAGGAGTTCAATGTTTAGAAAATTTAAATTATGGAATGGTCGTGCGTAATGGACGGACGCCATTTTGTTTTGCGGCTGGAAATACTGTCCGATGTTTTTCTTTGAGGAAGTTGATTCGCACGTGGTGTCGTACTTGAAATGGATTAAATTAATAAAATAATAGAGGAAGCGCGTGGTCATCATGACAATAATTAAGAAGTGTTGACTTTCGTAGAATATTCCAGTTGAATAAGAATTGGTTCCTGGTTAATTGAGATCAATCTCACCTTCGAAAGGAGAAAGAAACTTCCGTAAATAATGTTTCAATCGCGCTAGTGACCCGGTTTACGGATTTTGTTTAGGACTAAGTAATAGTTAAAATCACAGTGTTCGGTTTGGTAATTTTCAAAGTCAAAGGCAAAAGGAGGAATTGCATCGTAATTATGGATAGTTTATTTTGATAACGGTGTAGCAGGTCAGGCAGTAAATATTGTGAAAAAGAAAAAGAGTGGGAACTAGAAGAAGGCTCTAGATGTGAATAGTATTGCGTCATAGTTATATTTTTTTTTCGTGATAGCAGTGGCTGTTATTAAACAATATGTTGGAATAGAGAGAACTGGGATTGAGTTCTAGAAGGGTTCTTGTAATAGGATATTGCAAATTATTACGCGGAGCTACTGTTGTTATGGCGAATTTGTGTAGAAAGTATTGCGTCATAATTGATGTCGTTCGGTGATATTGGCTGTTCTTATTGACATAGGGATTGTTAGAAAGGGCTGTTGTATTTTATTGATAGTCAGCCAGTCGATGCTGAGTTTTCTTACATGCGCTGTTTTTAAACACTGAATGGGCTTACGTTTTAGATAAATTCATTTGTTCTCGTATCAATGTCTTTTGATAGAGAGGTTTGTCATTTGGTCTGAATTGAATTTCGGTTTGTTTTGAAATTCGAAAGGAATTTCGTCTTAAATAGATTCTTTTGTTTTGTATCGGTGCATTGGGTACAAAGGAGATGGCTTGTTTGTCCTTGAGGTAGAAGTAAATAGACTTCCTTCAACATGCCAAGGTTCCTGTGAGATGCAGCATTAACCTTCCTAGAATTAAGGTTAAGCAGGTAGTGATTGTCATTTAGTCAGTAGGGTTTGCCTAGAAAGGTTTAGGTCGGAAGACTTTAGGATAAAACACAGACTAGACATCAGAGCTTATGTATAGAGACAAATCGGGTCCCTTACAGATTATATTCCAAGAAAAGGGAATTTAAAATCATTCTTTGGAGCCACCCTTGTCGGATAACGGATTATCCCAGGTGTGTAGGAAAAGATAGCATAAAGATAGCTCAGAGATTATCTGTTTCCACCCGTCATCAGTCGAGGATTTGTAAAAACCCTGTTTAGTTTTCGAGTAAATAAATAAGGGAAGATAAAGGATCTCGCCTCGCTTCCTTTTACGTAAGAGCGTGGCCAGGTAATCGGTAGTAGAGTAAAGCACTCCATGTCATAAAAGTCAGGAGAGAATTAGTCCGGATTCTCGTAGTCAAAGCATATAAAAAGAGCGTGGTCAAGTGACCGGTATTTGAGTAAAGAATTGTTTCTCGTCGTGATAGGAAATCGTAGTTGAGTATTCTCTCACTAGAAACTAGAGAGCGTGGTCAGGAGACCACTACATAAGAATGGAACTCTTTGTCGGCGTAACAAAGAAATCGTAGTTGTGTTATCTCTTTTGAAGTTAGAGAACGTGGCCAGGCGACAAGAAGCCGATTATAGCACTCTTTTGTCGATTATAGCACTCTTTTGTCGTTGTAAAAACGAGAGAGTTAGTTTGTTGTCTCTTTTGAAATTAGAAAACGTGGCCAGGTGATTAGAAGTCGACCATAGCGCTCTTTGTCGTTGTAAAAACGAGAGAGTTAGTTTGTTATCTGTTTCGAAATTAGAGAACGTGGCTAGGTAACCAGAGTGCGAGTATAGCCTCTTTGTCGTTGTAGTAACAGGAGAGTTAATAGTGTATTCTCTCATTGTAGACTGGAAAGCGTGGCCAGGTGATAGCTGGAGATTATAAAATTCTGGTCGTTTTACCAGAAACGGAGTTGGGAACTCAGTTTGGAACTCGGCTGGAACTGGAAAGCGTGACCTAGAGTCAAATTATTTGATTTACCATTCTTGTCTTGTAAGAAGGAAGGAATACCGGGGTTATTCTCTTATTAGAAAACGATTGAAGTTTAGTAGTTGCATATACTATATAGATTGACTATTGAATACAGTATAGCTTAGAATAGACCTTATGCGGCGAGTCCGTCGTCACACGATAAGGACGCGAACATATGATATGGGTCCGGTCCTGAGCACAGCTTCTGTGCCCGGGTGGATTATAGATAAGCTGATAGTTGACAGTGCAGTGATGGGTTCGTCAGCGCCTAATTGGGAGTCATTCATGGTTAGGAAAATGGTTCTTAAAATAATTAAATTAAATATTTTGTTATATACCTTGAGGGTGTACAGTGTCGGATTCCTTGGCGAATGACAGTTAAGTATGTCATGTGACGTCACCGGTGCGAATTTATGATTGCACAAGGGTGAATGAATAAGTGAGCTGGCCGTGGGCAATCTCGTATGGATTCATTTCCATATGTTTTATGTATGGGCTGGTATTCAACCCGGTGACTTCACTTAAGAATACCTGGCGTTCAATGAACCTAAGCCTGGACCACGAGTGGCGGAATGCTGAGAGCCTAGAGTAGGATTATATGTATCTCAACGAAGGACTTAGGTCCTTCTGAAGTAAGAATTCATGTAATACATAGATGATTAGTACCGTTTGTAGAAGGTACACGTATTACATTCAGGATCAAATCGCTCTTGTGTAATGCGAGCTTAGGTATTGGGTTACCTAACAGCTGTTGTGGTTTATTTAGTGGTAATTGTTACCTTCTCATTAGATTCCCTATCGGAATTATTGGCTGCAGAAGTTAGGGCATTAAGTGAAGAAATTCTTGGAAGTCTTCAGAATTTCGTATTAGGGAAGGTTTGTCTCCCTAATTGTTATCTTATCTGGTAGGAATTCGTGAGGTATTCCGAACTTCTTGGTGGAGAGGTGTACCCTTCCCCCGGGAGTAGCGTTCCAAAGATTGTACTGAGGATTCAGTAGAGTATCCATCGTGGATAATTGCTTTGCGCAAATGCTATCGCTGGACGGTGATCCGCAAGTTTAATAGCAGTAGAATTGTTCAGTAGTGCTATGGAGTAGGTGTTGCTTTCCACCGAGTTGAATTTTGGAAAAGATTGTACAGATGGTACAGTGGAATATCCGTTTCGGATAGTTGCACGCAGTAAATGTTAGTTTTTGGACGGGGTTCCATGATGATAATAGCCGTTGATGTGTTCGGAGTTTTCTTGTTGGGGAAGTGTAGCATTCCACGGTGTTGAAGGGCTATAGTATTGAAGTAAGTCATCTTGTTGACGAGTCGACTCCTGTTGAGTGTGGAGTATATAATTTGAAATAAAAATGATTAATTTTTTTTTTTTGTTGTGTGTAAAATATTATAATATATTTTGTTCTGTCAAAGCACTCACCGAGTACGGGGTCGCAAGGTAGCCTGTGAGGCAGCGCGATGAAAGGTTTATGGGAAATGTGGAGGTTGTAGTGGTGCTGCTGGGAGGAATAAGGATAAGAGTATGGTGCGTTCTCGAATGAACTTTGACAGAATTTATGTAACTGTTACGGTAATTGCCGTTGTATTTTTGTTCTGTTTTTTGACTGATTTTATGTAACTGTTACGATGATTACCGTTGTATTGTTTGCTCTGTTTGAGTTTTGGGATAGGAGCTCTGGTTACTGTAGCGTTGGCAGCATGCGTCATGACTGGGGGCTGCGTTTCTTGGATAGTGAAATCTCGAAACGAACCCGTGCCCTTGTGGTCGGACGTATGGTGGGTGTCGCTCGGTAAATTGAATTCCCTGTCTTTGTTGTTTATTATTGTCTCCTTACTTTGGCTCGGTGTGAATAACCGAGAGGCCTTGGGCAGCCTTAAGAGTCCGGGTTGGGAGAAGCTAGCCTCCCAACCGATAAAAGTTTTGAAGATGGCCTGAGAATACATCTGGGATGGATTGCTGTGTGTCTCCATCACGGGCCTCATGAACCCACATTAGCGATTGCGATTACAGATGTGTTCTGTCATGTTCATGTTTCGGGCTAGGGTAGCTTCGGTTCGTGAGGGTCGCGTGTCTGTCGCTCGGATCCTAGATGACCAAAGTTGTGTATGTGGTATCACGTGATTCTTGGCTCTGTTCTGGGGGTCCGTAGACGCGTCCTGCTTTCAGCCGGGGCTACTCGCCAATTTTGTATTATGTTTTGTTTTTTTTTTTTTTTAGTGGACTAAGGGTCCATTTATACAGTTACCATTCTGTGTGGTGGTGAATTGTTGCTGCAACGGTTGTCCAGACCTTGGAGTCTGAGGAAACCTAAGATATGTGTAAAGTTCTGTGTGAATTTAAGGAGATATAAACCCTAGTTAAGTTCTGTGTGAACTATAGGATATTTGAAATTCGACGTGTAAAGTTCTGTGTGAACTCAAGGAGATTTAACCCCTAGTTAAGTTCTGTGTGAACTATAGGATATTTGAAACTCATCGTGTAAGGTTCTGTGTGAACCTCTTGAGATTTAAAAATGATAATATTGGCTTGCGAAATTTATTGTTATCTTTGTTGTTGTCATTTCGCCCGGAAGTGGCCGGAAGTTTGGACCGCCTTGTGCTGTGTGCCAGGGGCGGTCGTATTGTGGGAAGCGCCCGTGATAGGGGGCCGCTTTAAAATTTATCGGTTCCCGACTGTGCAGTATAGGGAAGGGCGAAGAAAGGATTGTGTTGTAAAGTATTGTCTTTGTTGTATCAAGGGAAGTGGGATTGTAATTTTGTGTTGAGCCATGTGGGTGGTTGGTTGGACGAGATCCACATTGAAAGGGGAGAATTTCAGGAATCACCTTTGAAGATCAGCTGGTTCATAGGTTGGCCCGTGACCTACAGTGAACCCACTAAAGTCAGCCTTTGGGAGAAGACTGCAGATTTGTTTTATTATTTTTGGTTAAGCTGTGTCCATTTCTCAGATTATTGTAATGAGAGAATGGCTTAACTGATTTGTTTCCCTCTTGGTCAACATTTGATTGTTAGTTGACCTTGCAGTTTGATATTTTATTAATTATATTACCCGATTGTATAGTATTATTTTAATTTCTTTGTGTGTGATTTGATTTTATTAATATTGTATCAATTTCCTGTGATCTTGTACCATTGTGCATTGTTTTGTTTTGTATCAATTTCCTGTAATCTTGTACAATTGTGTATTTTTTTTTTATGTGTAAGGAGTTGGGAAGGATTGTTTCCCGCTCCTGTGTAACCGGCTATGTGTTGATGTTAAATTGTTTAGGAGCCTAGTCAAGGAAAAGTTTTACATGGTTTCCTTCCTCGTGGTCGGTCTTACACCAATTAAGACTACACCTATGGCAAATGCTGACTAGAGATAAATCGGCCACGAAACCGTATCCGGTGAGGGGTACATACACCCCTCGCTCCTTAGAAACATCCCTCGGACTGATGCGTCTGTGATATACGGAGGATAATTTTTTTTTTGTTGTTTTTTTTTGTTCTTTCGCTAACTTAGGGTGGGGTGTCAGGACTGTGTTTGATAAATTACATAGTTCACGTCCCCAAGACTAAATTCCCACTATTTTCATGCTCCTGAAACAGGCTTCTCGAAACAAAATAATGTAGTATATTTCTAATACTGTCGCTAGGATTAAACCAATAAAAGAAGGGGTTATTTTAAGTGCTCACCGCCTTGCAGTACAAGAGGATGTTATTTTAAGTGCTCACCGCCTTGCAGTACAGGATTATATCCTGGATTGTAAAGAGTCCCATGGTTATTGTTTGTTTAAGAAAAGGGGCCTATAATAAATGTTATTTTGTTTTGAAAAGATGGAAATTGTAAGGCCATCGGTAAACGACTGAGAAAACAAAAGCAGGGTCATAAAAATCCATTGTTCAAGGAAGCAATAAATTCTGTCTATAGACGATATACCCTTTTGAGTAATTCTAAGAGACACCGATCTCAATTGTCTTTTAAAAAAGATAAAGTAGAGTCTAGACATGGACCCTTTTTTCTTTTGCTTTGCTGAATTGTATAGAAATGCCGAAGTCAATTGTCCTTCCTTATAATCTCGGGTCTAACAGGCGGCTATAGTATTTTTTAAGTGAGAAGGAAGTCATGTAGCATCTCTTTCTCGCAAGTGGCTATAAAAGGCCCGAACTTCCACGAGGAGCTTCCTTCTGCCCTCAGATACGACACGGTTAGCACGTCTGTCCAGGAATAGTGTTTGTACCGAGGACAGCCAGACTAGTTTTCTTCGTGTATCACAGAAGTCCAGGACGCCATCTTAATTACGGGTGAATATTATTCCTCCTATTTTAATGTGGATATTCGTCGCCACGCTAAAAACCCACCGAGTAAAGTAATTTCAAATTGTTATTGAAATCTCCCTTGCTAAATACAACACATTCTTTCTTGCCAATTTTAAATTTTTTTCTTGAAATTCGTCAAGTTTTTTTTATATATTTTTTTTTCTTTTTTTTTTTTTTACAATATAATAAACTGTTTCATTCCAAATTATACTTGTTTAATTGTGTCGCCTTGTCCTTCTGAAAGTGAGAGAGAGTTATTCAGAGTTAAGGGAACCCAACAAACCCCTGAGATCTAAAGAGTTCCTGCCTCTTTAAGAAACCGGCTGACCTAAACGGGAGTGTCATACCTCATATGATGGTAATGTTTTATAATTAATTTATGTATTGTAATGTGTACAACCTAATATTGTTTTTAAATAGGAAAGAGGTGTGACATAATTGGCCCCCGAACGTGCGGCGTATTTTACTCTGGTATCTCTGATCTCTCGTTGGACAAGGTTTTTTTATTTATAATTTGTTTTGTGTGTTTTAAATAATAATTTATTTTCAGGAAAGTGTTTTATATATATATTTTTTGTGTGCGCCGTTTGTTTTCATTGTTCGCGACCGAGTGGTCATCCTTGTTCCCATGTGCTACGGGCTCCGAGTTGGAAAGGCCGTTTTTCGAGTCTTTTTGGAATAGATTTCTAGTTAACTTTTTCCAAATATTTTCTTGTTAAGAATTGTGTGTTCCTTATCAAATTTGATTTAAAAAGTCAGTGTGTTTGGAGATTTGAACCATGCTTCTCCCGCGTTTGTTTTCGCTGTTCGCGACCCCGTGGCCGTCTTTGTTGTCGCGTGTATACGGGCTCCGGTTTGGTAAAGAGCCGTTTTCGAGTTTTTTCATTATTTGAATTGTGAATAGAATTTTAGTTAATCGAGGGAAGAAAAAGAATAGATTTTCTAGTTAATGAGCGCTAAATATTCTGTTGTCAGGAGAATTGTGTTCCGAGTTATTTGAGACCGATCTCATATTGAGATGGTGCGTGGTTAGGCAAAACGCACGAAACGCCTATCTTTCGTGAAATAATTCGCTGTTCAGTTGGCCCAGTTTTTCGGGTTTTCTTTCAAGGATTAATCATTTCTTGGTGCTCGGTTTGTCGAAATATGGAGAATTTCAACGGTTTAATATTGCAAAAAGTAGAAGTTTCGCTTAAGTTAGATTCCTCTTTTACTTAAAAAGATTCCGCTGGAGCAAGTTATTTTTGGTTTCGATCTTGGGAAGCGATAATGGCCGAATCATGAATTGAATAGTTTCTTTCAGTAGTGGATCTATAAACGATATAGTTGTTTATAGAGATTGAATTACATTTTGGTCTATAGTTGTTTGTAAATTTGAACTACGTTGTTTAGAGAAACCTTGTTTGTTTAACAAAGCGATCGAGTTAGAATTGTTGTTTTGTTAGTAAGGTTTTGATTTGCTTCGGTTGGGCTTTTTGTCCTATTGTTTTATTGTTGCAATGTATCCAATTAAGGCCGAGGGAAGATCTCTTCATTCTGCTCCCCTGTTTTCAAGAAAAGAAGTGCGCGGTCAGAGAATTGTAAATAGGACTAGTGTGGTATTTTGTGTATAGTCAGGCTTAAAAAGAATTAAATTCCACGTGGATTAAGCTCCAGTTCGTCTTTGAAAGGAGATGGGCTAGGCAAAGTGTTATATGTGCCCTACTTTCGTAAGAAATATTCCAATCGCGTAAATGATCCAGTTTACGAATTTTGTTTAGGAGTAAATAATGATTAATATCTCAGTGGTCAGTTTAGTGATTTTTGCGAATTGTAGTAGATTGAAAAGGAGATAAAGGATAGGAGTTCAATGTTTAGAAAATTTAAATTATGGAATGGTCGTGCGTAATGGACGGACGCCATTTTGTTTTGCGGCTGGAAATACTGTCCGATGTTTTTCTTTGAGGAAGTTGATTCGCACGTGGTGTCGTACTTGAAATGGATTAAATTAATAAAATAATAGAGGAAGCGCGTGGTCATCATGACAATAATTAAGAAGTGTTGACTTTCGTAGAATATTCCAGTTGAATAAGAATTGGTTCCTGGTTAATTGAGATCAATCTCACCTTCGAAAGGAGAAAGAAACTTCCGTAAATAATGTTTCAATCGCGCTAGTGACCCGGTTTACGGATTTTGTTTAGGACTAAGTAATAGTTAAAATCACAGTGTTCGGTTTGGTAATTTTCAAAGTCAAAGGCAAAAGGAGGAATTGCATCGTAATTATGGATAGTTTATTTTGATAACGGTGTAGCAGGTCAGGCAGTAAATATTGTGAAAAAGAAAAAGAGTGGGAACTAGAAGAAGGCTCTAGATGTGAATAGTATTGCGTCATAGTTATATTTTTTTTTCGTGATAGCAGTGGCTGTTATTAAACAATATGTTGGAATAGAGAGAACTGGGATTGAGTTCTAGAAGGGTTCTTGTAATAGGATATTGCAAATTATTACGCGGAGCTACTGTTGTTATGGCGAATTTGTGTAGAAAGTATTGCGTCATAATTGATGTCGTTCGGTGATATTGGCTGTTCTTATTGACATAGGGATTGTTAGAAAGGGCTGTTGTATTTTATTGATAGTCAGCCAGTCGATGCTGAGTTTTCTTACATGCGCTGTTTTTAAACACTGAATGGGCTTACGTTTTAGATAAATTCATTTGTTCTCGTATCAATGTCTTTTGATAGAGAGGTTTGTCATTTGGTCTGAATTGAATTTCGGTTTGTTTTGAAATTCGAAAGGAATTTCGTCTTAAATAGATTCTTTTGTTTTGTATCGGTGCATTGGGTACAAAGGAGATGGCTTGTTTGTCCTTGAGGTAGAAGTAAATAGACTTCCTTCAACATGCCAAGGTTCCTGTGAGATGCAGCATTAACCTTCCTAGAATTAAGGTTAAGCAGGTAGTGATTGTCATTTAGTCAGTAGGGTTTGCCTAGAAAGGTTTAGGTCGGAAGACTTTAGGATAAAACACAGACTAGACATCAGAGCTTATGTATAGAGACAAATCGGGTCCCTTACAGATTATATTCCAAGAAAAGGGAATTTAAAATCATTCTTTGGAGCCACCCTTGTCGGATAACGGATTATCCCAGGTGTGTAGGAAAAGATAGCATAAAGATAGCTCAGAGATTATCTGTTTCCACCCGTCATCAGTCGAGGATTTGTAAAAACCCTGTTTAGTTTTCGAGTAAATAAATAAGGGAAGATAAAGGATCTCGCCTCGCTTCCTTTTACGTAAGAGCGTGGCCAGGTAATCGGTAGTAGAGTAAAGCACTCCATGTCATAAAAGTCAGGAGAGAATTAGTCCGGATTCTCGTAGTCAAAGCATATAAAAAGAGCGTGGTCAAGTGACCGGTATTTGAGTAAAGAATTGTTTCTCGTCGTGATAGGAAATCGTAGTTGAGTATTCTCTCACTAGAAACTAGAGAGCGTGGTCAGGAGACCACTACATAAGAATGGAACTCTTTGTCGGCGTAACAAAGAAATCGTAGTTGTGTTATCTCTTTTGAAGTTAGAGAACGTGGCCAGGCGACAAGAAGCCGATTATAGCACTCTTTTGTCGATTATAGCACTCTTTTGTCGTTGTAAAAACGAGAGAGTTAGTTTGTTGTCTCTTTTGAAATTAGAAAACGTGGCCAGGTGATTAGAAGTCGACCATAGCGCTCTTTGTCGTTGTAAAAACGAGAGAGTTAGTTTGTTATCTGTTTCGAAATTAGAGAACGTGGCTAGGTAACCAGAGTGCGAGTATAGCCTCTTTGTCGTTGTAGTAACAGGAGAGTTAATAGTGTATTCTCTCATTGTAGACTGGAAAGCGTGGCCAGGTGATAGCTGGAGATTATAAAATTCTGGTCGTTTTACCAGAAACGGAGTTGGGAACTCAGTTTGGAACTCGGCTGGAACTGGAAAGCGTGACCTAGAGTCAAATTATTTGATTTACCATTCTTGTCTTGTAAGAAGGAAGGAATACCGGGGTTATTCTCTTATTAGAAAACGATTGAAGTTTAGTAGTTGCATATACTATATAGATTGACTATTGAATACAGTATAGCTTAGAATAGACCTTATGCGGCGAGTCCGTCGTCACACGATAAGGACGCGAACATATGATATGGGTCCGGTCCTGAGCACAGCTTCTGTGCCCGGGTGGATTATAGATAAGCTGATAGTTGACAGTGCAGTGATGGGTTCGTCAGCGCCTAATTGGGAGTCATTCATGGTTAGGAAAATGGTTCTTAAAATAATTAAATTAAATATTTTGTTATATACCTTGAGGGTGTACAGTGTCGGATTCCTTGGCGAATGACAGTTAAGTATGTCATGTGACGTCACCGGTGCGAATTTATGATTGCACAAGGGTGAATGAATAAGTGAGCTGGCCGTGGGCAATCTCGTATGGATTCATTTCCATATGTTTTATGTATGGGCTGGTATTCAACCCGGTGACTTCACTTAAGAATACCTGGCGTTCAATGAACCTAAGCCTGGACCACGAGTGGCGGAATGCTGAGAGCCTAGAGTAGGATTATATGTATCTCAACGAAGGACTTAGGTCCTTCTGAAGTAAGAATTCATGTAATACATAGATGATTAGTACCGTTTGTAGAAGGTACACGTATTACATTCAGGATCAAATCGCTCTTGTGTAATGCGAGCTTAGGTATTGGGTTACCTAACAGCTGTTGTGGTTTATTTAGTGGTAATTGTTACCTTCTCATTAGATTCCCTATCGGAATTATTGGCTGCAGAAGTTAGGGCATTAAGTGAAGAAATTCTTGGAAGTCTTCAGAATTTCGTATTAGGGAAGGTTTGTCTCCCTAATTGTTATCTTATCTGGTAGGAATTCGTGAGGTATTCCGAACTTCTTGGTGGAGAGGTGTACCCTTCCCCCGGGAGTAGCGTTCCAAAGATTGTACTGAGGATTCAGTAGAGTATCCATCGTGGATAATTGCTTTGCGCAAATGCTATCGCTGGACGGTGATCCGCAAGTTTAATAGCAGTAGAATTGTTCAGTAGTGCTATGGAGTAGGTGTTGCTTTCCACCGAGTTGAATTTTGGAAAAGATTGTACAGATGGTACAGTGGAATATCCGTTTCGGATAGTTGCACGCAGTAAATGTTAGTTTTTGGACGGGGTTCCATGATGATAATAGCCGTTGATGTGTTCGGAGTTTTCTTGTTGGGGAAGTGTAGCATTCCACGGTGTTGAAGGGCTATAGTATTGAAGTAAGTCATCTTGTTGACGAGTCGACTCCTGTTGAGTGTGGAGTATATAATTTGAAATAAAAATGATTAATTTTTTTTTTTTGTTGTGTGTAAAATATTATAATATATTTTGTTCTGTCAAAGCACTCACCGAGTACGGGGTCGCAAGGTAGCCTGTGAGGCAGCGCGATGAAAGGTTTATGGGAAATGTGGAGGTTGTAGTGGTGCTGCTGGGAGGAATAAGGATAAGAGTATGGTGCGTTCTCGAATGAACTTTGACAGAATTTATGTAACTGTTACGGTAATTGCCGTTGTATTTTTGTTCTGTTTTTTGACTGATTTTATGTAACTGTTACGATGATTACCGTTGTATTGTTTGCTCTGTTTGAGTTTTGGGATAGGAGCTCTGGTTACTGTAGCGTTGGCAGCATGCGTCATGACTGGGGGCTGCGTTTCTTGGATAGTGAAATCTCGAAACGAACCCGTGCCCTTGTGGTCGGACGTATGGTGGGTGTCGCTCGGTAAATTGAATTCCCTGTCTTTGTTGTTTATTATTGTCTCCTTACTTTGGCTCGGTGTGAATAACCGAGAGGCCTTGGGCAGCCTTAAGAGTCCGGGTTGGGAGAAGCTAGCCTCCCAACCGATAAAAGTTTTGAAGATGGCCTGAGAATACATCTGGGATGGATTGCTGTGTGTCTCCATCACGGGCCTCATGAACCCACATTAGCGATTGCGATTACAGATGTGTTCTGTCATGTTCATGTTTCGGGCTAGGGTAGCTTCGGTTCGTGAGGGTCGCGTGTCTGTCGCTCGGATCCTAGATGACCAAAGTTGTGTATGTGGTATCACGTGATTCTTGGCTCTGTTCTGGGGGTCCGTAGACGCGTCCTGCTTTCAGCCGGGGCTACTCGCCAATTTTGTATTATGTTTTGTTTTTTTTTTTTTTTAGTGGACTAAGGGTCCATTTATACAGTTACCATTCTGTGTGGTGGTGAATTGTTGCTGCAACGGTTGTCCAGACCTTGGAGTCTGAGGAAACCTAAGATATGTGTAAAGTTCTGTGTGAATTTAAGGAGATATAAACCCTAGTTAAGTTCTGTGTGAACTATAGGATATTTGAAATTCGACGTGTAAAGTTCTGTGTGAACTCAAGGAGATTTAACCCCTAGTTAAGTTCTGTGTGAACTATAGGATATTTGAAACTCATCGTGTAAGGTTCTGTGTGAACCTCTTGAGATTTAAAAATGATAATATTGGCTTGCGAAATTTATTGTTATCTTTGTTGTTGTCATTTCGCCCGGAAGTGGCCGGAAGTTTGGACCGCCTTGTGCTGTGTGCCAGGGGCGGTCGTATTGTGGGAAGCGCCCGTGATAGGGGGCCGCTTTAAAATTTATCGGTTCCCGACTGTGCAGTATAGGGAAGGGCGAAGAAAGGATTGTGTTGTAAAGTATTGTCTTTGTTGTATCAAGGGAAGTGGGATTGTAATTTTGTGTTGAGCCATGTGGGTGGTTGGTTGGACGAGATCCACATTGAAAGGGGAGAATTTCAGGAATCACCTTTGAAGATCAGCTGGTTCATAGGTTGGCCCGTGACCTACAGTGAACCCACTAAAGTCAGCCTTTGGGAGAAGACTGCAGATTTGTTTTATTATTTTTGGTTAAGCTGTGTCCATTTCTCAGATTATTGTAATGAGAGAATGGCTTAACTGATTTGTTTCCCTCTTGGTCAACATTTGATTGTTAGTTGACCTTGCAGTTTGATATTTTATTAATTATATTACCCGATTGTATAGTATTATTTTAATTTCTTTGTGTGTGATTTGATTTTATTAATATTGTATCAATTTCCTGTGATCTTGTACCATTGTGCATTGTTTTGTTTTGTATCAATTTCCTGTAATCTTGTACAATTGTGTATTTTTTTTTTATGTGTAAGGAGTTGGGAAGGATTGTTTCCCGCTCCTGTGTAACCGGCTATGTGTTGATGTTAAATTGTTTAGGAGCCTAGTCAAGGAAAAGTTTTACATGGTTTCCTTCCTCGTGGTCGGTCTTACACCAATTAAGACTACACCTATGGCAAATGCTGACTAGAGATAAATCGGCCACGAAACCGTATCCGGTGAGGGGTACATACACCCCTCGCTCCTTAGAAACATCCCTCGGACTGATGCGTCTGTGATATACGGAGGATAATTTTTTTTTTGTTGTTTTTTTTTGTTCTTTCGCTAACTTAGGGTGGGGTGTCAGGACTGTGTTTGATAAATTACATAGTTCACGTCCCCAAGACTAAATTCCCACTATTTTCATGCTCCTGAAACAGGCTTCTCGAAACAAAATAATGTAGTATATTTCTAATACTGTCGCTAGGATTAAACCAATAAAAGAAGGGGTTATTTTAAGTGCTCACCGCCTTGCAGTACAAGAGGATGTTATTTTAAGTGCTCACCGCCTTGCAGTACAGGATTATATCCTGGATTGTAAAGAGTCCCATGGTTATTGTTTGTTTAAGAAAAGGGGCCTATAATAAATGTTATTTTGTTTTGAAAAGATGGAAATTGTAAGGCCATCGGTAAACGACTGAGAAAACAAAAGCAGGGTCATAAAAATCCATTGTTCAAGGAAGCAATAAATTCTGTCTATAGACGATATACCCTTTTGAGTAATTCTAAGAGACACCGATCTCAATTGTCTTTTAAAAAAGATAAAGTAGAGTCTAGACATGGACCCTTTTTTCTTTTGCTTTGCTAAATTGTATAGAAATGCCGAAGTCAATTGTCCTTCCTTATAATCTCGGGTCTAACAGGCGGCTATAGTATTTTTTAAGTGAGAAGGAAGTCATGTAGCATCTCTTTCTCGCAAGTGGCTATAAAAGGCCCGAACTTCCACGAGGAGCTTCCTTCTGCCCTCAGATACGACACGGTTAGCACGTCTGTCCAGGAATAGTGTTTGTACCGAGGACAGCCAGACTAGTTTTCTTCGTGTATCACAGAAGTCCAGGACGCCATCTTAATTACGGGTGAATATTATTCCTCCTATTTTAATGTGGATATTCGTCGCCACGCTAAAAACCCACCGAGTAAAGTAATTTCAAATTGTTATTGAAATCTCCCTTGCTAAATACAACACATTCTTTCTTGCCAATTTTAAATTTTTTTCTTGAAATTCGTCAAGTTTTTTTTATATATTTTTTTTTTTTTTTTTTTTACAATATAATAAACTGTTTCATTCCAAATTATACTTGTTTAATTGTGTCGCCTTGTCCTTCTGAAAGTGAGAGAGAGTTATTCAGAGTTAAGGGAACCCAACAAACCCCTGAGATCTAAAGAAAGAGTTCCTGCCTCTTTAAGAAACCGGCTGACCTAAACGGGAGTGTCATACCTCATATGATGGTAATGTTTTATAATTAATTTATGTATTGTAATGTGTACAACCTAATATTGTTTTTAAATAGGAAAGAGGTGTGACATAATTGGCCCCCGAACGTGCGGCGTATTTTACTCTGGTATCTCTGATCTCTCGTTGGACAAGGTTTTTTTATTTATAATTTGTTTTGTGTGTTTTAAATAATAATTTATTTTCAGGAAAGTGTTTTATATATATATTTTTTGTGTGCGCCGTTTGTTTTCATTGTTCGCGACCGAGTGGTCATCCTTGTTCCCATGTGCTACGGGCTCCGAGTTGGAAAGGCCGTTTTTCGAGTCTTTTTGGAATAGATTTCTAGTTAACTTTTTCCAAATATTTTCTTGTTAAGAATTGTGTGTTCCTTATCAAATTTGATTTAAAAAGTCAGTGTGTTTGGAGATTTGAACCATGCTTCTCCCGCGTTTGTTTTCGCTGTTCGCGACCCCGTGGCCGTCTTTGTTGTCGCGTGTATACGGGCTCCGGTTTGGTAAAGAGCCGTTTTCGAGTTTTTTCATTATTTGAATTGTGAATAGAATTTTAGTTAATCGAGGGAAGAAAAAGAATAGATTTTCTAGTTAATGAGCGCTAAATATTCTGTTGTCAGGAGAATTGTGTTCCGAGTTATTTGAGACCGATCTCATATTGAGATGGTGCGTGGTTAGGCAAAACGCACGAAACGCCTATCTTTCGTGAAATAATTCGCTGTTCAGTTGGCCCAGTTTTTCGGGTTTTCTTTCAAGGATTAATCATTTCTTGGTGCTCGGTTTGTCGAAATATGGAGAATTTCAACGGTTTAATATTGCAAAAAGTAGAAGTTTCGCTTAAGTTAGATTCCTCTTTTACTTAAAAAGATTCCGCTGGAGCAAGTTATTTTTGGTTTCGATCTTGGGAAGCGATAATGGCCGAATCATGAATTGAATAGTTTCTTTCAGTAGTGGATCTATAAACGATATAGTTGTTTATAGAGATTGAATTACATTTTGGTCTATAGTTGTTTGTAAATTTGAACTACGTTGTTTAGAGAAACCTTGTTTGTTTAACAAAGCGATCGAGTTAGAATTGTTGTTTTGTTAGTAAGGTTTTGATTTGCTTCGGTTGGGCTTTTTGTCCTATTGTTTTATTGTTGCAATGTATCCAATTAAGGCCGAGGGAAGATCTCTTCATTCTGCTCCCCTGTTTTCAAGAAAAGAAGTGCGCGGTCAGAGAATTGTAAATAGGACTAGTGTGGTATTTTGTGTATAGTCAGGCTTAAAAAGAATTAAATTCCACGTGGATTAAGCTCCAGTTCGTCTTTGAAAGGAGATGGGCTAGGCAAAGTGTTATATGTGCCCTACTTTCGTAAGAAATATTCCAATCGCGTAAATGATCCAGTTTACGAATTTTGTTTAGGAGTAAATAATGATTAATATCTCAGTGGTCAGTTTAGTGATTTTTGCGAATTGTAGTAGATTGAAAAGGAGATAAAGGATAGGAGTTCAATGTTTAGAAAATTTAAATTATGGAATGGTCGTGCGTAATGGACGGACGCCATTTTGTTTTGCGGCTGGAAATACTGTCCGATGTTTTTCTTTGAGGAAGTTGATTCGCACGTGGTGTCGTACTTGAAATGGATTAAATTAATAAAATAATAGAGGAAGCGCGTGGTCATCATGACAATAATTAAGAAGTGTTGACTTTCGTAGAATATTCCAGTTGAATAAGAATTGGTTCCTGGTTAATTGAGATCAATCTCACCTTCGAAAGGAGAAAGAAACTTCCGTAAATAATGTTTCAATCGCGCTAGTGACCCGGTTTACGGATTTTGTTTAGGACTAAGTAATAGTTAAAATCACAGTGTTCGGTTTGGTAATTTTCAAAGTCAAAGGCAAAAGGAGGAATTGCATCGTAATTATGGATAGTTTATTTTGATAACGGTGTAGCAGGTCAGGCAGTAAATATTGTGAAAAAGAAAAAGAGTGGGAACTAGAAGAAGGCTCTAGATGTGAATAGTATTGCGTCATAGTTATATTTTTTTTTCGTGATAGCAGTGGCTGTTATTAAACAATATGTTGGAATAGAGAGAACTGGGATTGAGTTCTAGAAGGGTTCTTGTAATAGGATATTGCAAATTATTACGCGGAGCTACTGTTGTTATGGCGAATTTGTGTAGAAAGTATTGCGTCATAATTGATGTCGTTCGGTGATATTGGCTGTTCTTATTGACATAGGGATTGTTAGAAAGGGCTGTTGTATTTTATTGATAGTCAGCCAGTCGATGCTGAGTTTTCTTACATGCGCTGTTTTTAAACACTGAATGGGCTTACGTTTTAGATAAATTCATTTGTTCTCGTATCAATGTCTTTTGATAGAGAGGTTTGTCATTTGGTCTGAATTGAATTTCGGTTTGTTTTGAAATTCGAAAGGAATTTCGTCTTAAATAGATTCTTTTGTTTTGTATCGGTGCATTGGGTACAAAGGAGATGGCTTGTTTGTCCTTGAGGTAGAAGTAAATAGACTTCCTTCAACATGCCAAGGTTCCTGTGAGATGCAGCATTAACCTTCCTAGAATTAAGGTTAAGCAGGTAGTGATTGTCATTTAGTCAGTAGGGTTTGCCTAGAAAGGTTTAGGTCGGAAGACTTTAGGATAAAACACAGACTAGACATCAGAGCTTATGTATAGAGACAAATCGGGTCCCTTACAGATTATATTCCAAGAAAAGGGAATTTAAAATCATTCTTTGGAGCCACCCTTGTCGGATAACGGATTATCCCAGGTGTGTAGGAAAAGATAGCATAAAGATAGCTCAGAGATTATCTGTTTCCACCCGTCATCAGTCGAGGATTTGTAAAAACCCTGTTTAGTTTTCGAGTAAATAAATAAGGGAAGATAAAGGATCTCGCCTCGCTTCCTTTTACGTAAGAGCGTGGCCAGGTAATCGGTAGTAGAGTAAAGCACTCCATGTCATAAAAGTCAGGAGAGAATTAGTCCGGATTCTCGTAGTCAAAGCATATAAAAAGAGCGTGGTCAAGTGACCGGTATTTGAGTAAAGAATTGTTTCTCGTCGTGATAGGAAATCGTAGTTGAGTATTCTCTCACTAGAAACTAGAGAGCGTGGTCAGGAGACCACTACATAAAAATGGAACTCTTTGTCGGCGTAACAAAGAAATCGTAGTTGTGTTATCTCTTTTGAAGTTAGAGAACGTGGCCAGGCGACAAGAAGCCGATTATAGCACTCTTTTGTCGATTATAGCACTCTTTTGTCGTTGTAAAAACGAGAGAGTTAGTTTGTTGTCTCTTTTGAAATTAGAAAACGTGGCCAGGTGATTAGAAGTCGACCATAGCGCTCTTTGTCGTTGTAAAAACGAGAGAGTTAGTTTGTTATCTTTTTGAAATTAGAGAACGTGGCTAGGTAACCAGAGTGCGAGTATAGCCTCTTTGTCGTTGTAGTAACAGGAGAGTTAATAGTGTATTCTCTCATTGTAGACTGGAAAGCGTGGCCAGGTGATAGCTGGAGATTATAAAATTCTGGTCGTTTTACCAGAAACGGAGTTGGGAACTCAGTTTGGAACTCGGCTGGAACTGGAAAGCGTGACCTAGAGTCAAATTATTTGATTTACCATTCTTGTCTTGTAAGAAGGAAGGAATACCGGGGTTATTCTCTTATTAGAAAACGATTGAAGTTTAGTAGTTGCATATACTATATAGATTGACTATTGAATACAGTATAGCTTAGAATAGACCTTATGCGGCGAGTCCGTCGTCACACGATAAGGACGCGAACATATGATATGGGTCCGGTCCTGAGCACAGCTTCTGTGCCCGGGTGGATTATAGATAAGCTGATAGTTGACAGTGCAGTGATGGGTTCGTCAGCGCCTAATTGGGAGTCATTCATGGTTAGGAAAATGGTTCTTAAAATAATTAAATTAAATATTTTGTTATATACCTTGAGGGTGTACAGTGTCGGATTCCTTGGCGAATGACAGTTAAGTATGTCATGTGACGTCACCGGTGCGAATTTATGATTGCACAAGGGTGAATGAATAAGTGAGCTGGCCGTGGGCAATCTCGTATGGATTCATTTCCATATGTTTTATGTATGGGCTGGTATTCAACCCGGTGACTTCACTTAAGAATACCTGGCGTTCAATGAACCTAAGCCTGGACCACGAGTGGCGGAATGCTGAGAGCCTAGAGTAGGATTATATGTATCTCAACGAAGGACTTAGGTCCTTCTGAAGTAAGAATTCATGTAATACATAGATGATTAGTACCGTTTGTAGAAGGTACACGTATTACATTCAGGATCAAATCGCTCTTGTGTAATGCGAGCTTAGGTATTGGGTTACCTAACAGCTGTTGTGGTTTATTTAGTGGTAATTGTTACCTTCTCATTAGATTCCCTATCGGAATTATTGGCTGCAGAAGTTAGGGCATTAAGTGAAGAAATTCTTGGAAGTCTTCAGAATTTCGTATTAGGGAAGGTTTGTCTCCCTAATTGTTATCTTATCTGGTAGGAATTCGTGAGGTATTCCGAACTTCTTGGTGGAGAGGTGTACCCTTCCCCCGGGAGTAGCGTTCCAAAGATTGTACTGAGGATTCAGTAGAGTATCCATCGTGGATAATTGCTTTGCGCAAATGCTATCGCTGGACGGTGATCCGCAAGTTTAATAGCAGTAGAATTGTTCAGTAGTGCTATGGAGTAGGTGTTGCTTTCCACCGAGTTGAATTTTGGAAAAGATTGTACAGATGGTACAGTGGAATATCCGTTTCGGATAGTTGCACGCAGTAAATGTTAGTTTTTGGACGGGGTTCCATGATGATAATAGCCGTTGATGTGTTCGGAGTTTTCTTGTTGGGGAAGTGTAGCATTCCACGGTGTTGAAGGGCTATAGTATTGAAGTAAGTCATCTTGTTGACGAGTCGACTCCTGTTGAGTGTGGAGTATATAATTTGAAATAAAAATGATTAATTTTTTTTTTTTGTTGTGTGTAAAATATTATAATATATTTTGTTCTGTCAAAGCACTCACCGAGTACGGGGTCGCAAGGTAGCCTGTGAGGCAGCGCGATGAAAGGTTTATGGGAAATGTGGAGGTTGTAGTGGTGCTGCTGGGAGGAATAAGGATAAGAGTATGGTGCGTTCTCGAATGAACTTTGACAGAATTTATGTAACTGTTACGGTAATTGCCGTTGTATTTTTGTTCTGTTTTTGACTGATTTTATGTAACTGTTACGATGATTACCGTTGTATTGTTTGCTCTGTTTGAGTTTTGGGATAGGAGCTCTGGTTACTGTAGCGTTGGCAGCATGCGTCATGACTGGGGGCTGCGTTTCTTGGATAGTGAAATCTCGAAACGAACCCGTGCCCTTGTGGTCGGACGTATGGTGGGTGTCGCTCGGTAAATTGAATTCCCTGTCTTTGTTGTTTATTATTGTCTCCTTACTTTGGCTCGGTGTGAATAACCGAGAGGCCTTGGGCAGCCTTAAGAGTCCGGGTTGGGAGAAGCTAGCCTCCCAACCGATAAAAGTTTTGAAGATGGCCTGAGAATACATCTGGGATGGATTGCTGTGTGTCTCCATCACGGGCCTCATGAACCCACATTAGCGATTGCGATTACAGATGTGTTCTGTCATGTTCATGTTTCGGGCTAGGGTAGCTTCGGTTCGTGAGGGTCGCGTGTCTGTCGCTCGGATCCTAGATGACCAAAGTTGTGTATGTGGTATCACGTGATTCTTGGCTCTGTTCTGGGGGTCCGTAGACGCGTCCTGCTTTCAGCCGGGGCTACTCGCCAATTTTGTATTATGTTTTGTTTTTTTTTTTTTTTAGTGGACTAAGGGTCCATTTATACAGTTACCATTCTGTGTGGTGGTGAATTGTTGCTGCAACGGTTGTCCAGACCTTGGAGTCTGAGGAAACCTAAGATATGTGTAAAGTTCTGTGTGAATTTAAGGAGATATAAACCCTAGTTAAGTTCTGTGTGAACTATAGGATATTTGAAATTCGACGTGTAAAGTTCTGTGTGAACTCAAGGAGATTTAACCCCTAGTTAAGTTCTGTGTGAACTATAGGATATTTGAAACTCATCGTGTAAGGTTCTGTGTGAACCTCTTGAGATTTAAAAATGATAATATTGGCTTGCGAAATTTATTGTTATCTTTGTTGTTGTCATTTCGCCCGGAAGTGGCCGGAAGTTTGGACCGCCTTGTGCTGTGTGCCAGGGGCGGTCGTATTGTGGGAAGCGCCCGTGATAGGGGGCCGCTTTAAAATTTATCGGTTCCCGACTGTGCAGTATAGGGAAGGGCGAAGAAAGGATTGTGTTGTAAAGTATTGTCTTTGTTGTATCAAGGGAAGTGGGATTGTAATTTTGTGTTGAGCCATGTGGGTGGTTGGTTGGACGAGATCCACATTGAAAGGGGAGAATTTCAGGAATCACCTTTGAAGATCAGCTGGTTCATAGGTTGGCCCGTGACCTACAGTGAACCCACTAAAGTCAGCCTTTGGGAGAAGACTGCAGATTTGTTTTATTATTTTTGGTTAAGCTGTGTCCATTTCTCAGATTATTGTAATGAGAGAATGGCTTAACTGATTTGTTTCCCTCTTGGTCAACATTTGATTGTTAGTTGACCTTGCAGTTTGATATTTTATTAATTATATTACCCGATTGTATAGTATTATTTTAATTTCTTTGTGTGTGATTTGATTTTATTAATATTGTATCAATTTCCTGTGATCTTGTACCATTGTGCATTGTTTTGTTTTGTATCAATTTCCTGTAATCTTGTACAATTGTGTATTTTTTTTTTATGTGTAAGGAGTTGGGAAGGATTGTTTCCCGCTCCTGTGTAACCGGCTATGTGTTGATGTTAAATTGTTTAGGAGCCTAGTCAAGGAAAAGTTTTACATGGTTTCCTTCCTCGTGGTCGGTCTTACACCAATTAAGACTACACCTATGGCAAATGCTGACTAGAGATAAATCGGCCACGAAACCGTATCCGGTGAGGGGTACATACACCCCTCGCTCCTTAGAAACATCCCTCGGACTGATGCGTCTGTGATATACGGAGGATAATTTTTTTTTTGTTGTTTTTTTTTGTTCTTTCGCTAACTTAGGGTGGGGTGTCAGGACTGTGTTTGATAAATTACATAGTTCACGTCCCCAAGACTAAATTCCCACTATTTTCATGCTCCTGAAACAGGCTTCTCGAAACAAAATAATGTAGTATATTTCTAATACTGTCGCTAGGATTAAACCAATAAAAGAAGGGGTTATTTTAAGTGCTCACCGCCTTGCAGTACAAGAGGATGTTATTTTAAGTGCTCACCGCCTTGCAGTACAGGATTATATCCTGGATTGTAAAGAGTCCCATGGTTATTGTTTGTTTAAGAAAAGGGGCCTATAATAAATGTTATTTTGTTTTGAAAAGATGGAAATTGTAAGGCCATCGGTAAACGACTGAGAAAACAAAAGCAGGGTCATAAAAATCCATTGTTCAAGGAAGCAATAAATTCTGTCTATAGACGATATACCCTTTTGAGTAATTCTAAGAGACACCGATCTCAATTGTCTTTTAAAAAAGATAAAGTAGAGTCTAGACATGGACCCTTTTTTCTTTTGCTTTGCTAAATTGTATAGAAATGCCGAAGTCAATTGTCCTTCCTTATAATCTCGGGTCTAACAGGCGGCTATAGTATTTTTTAAGTGAGAAGGAAGTCATGTAGCATCTCTTTCTCGCAAGTGGCTATAAAAGGCCCGAACTTCCACGAGGAGCTTCCTTCTGCCCTCAGATACGACACGGTTAGCACGTCTGTCCAGGAATAGTGTTTGTACCGAGGACAGCCAGACTAGTTTTCTTCGTGTATCACAGAAGTCCAGGACGCCATCTTAATTACGGGTGAATATTATTCCTCCTATTTTAATGTGGATATTCGTCGCCACGCTAAAAACCCACCGAGTAAAGTAATTTCAAATTGTTATTGAAATCTCCCTTGCTAAATACAACACATTCTTTCTTGCCAATTTTAAATTTTTTTCTTGAAATTCGTCAAGTTTTTTTTATATATTTTTTTTTTTTTTTTTTTTACAATATAATAAACTGTTTCATTCCAAATTATACTTGTTTAATTGTGTCGCCTTGTCCTTCTGAAAGTGAGAGAGAGTTATTCAGAGTTAAGGGAACCCAACAAACCCCTGAGATCTAAAGAGTTCATGCCTCTTTAAGAAACCGGCTGACCTAAACGGGAGTGTCATACCTCATATGATGGTAATGTTTTATAATTAATTTATGTATTGTAATGTGTACAACCTAATATTGTTTTTAAATAGGAAAGAGGTGTGACAGCATATAAGCTACAAACCAAATCTTTATTCAGTTGTTAAATGACCTTCGACTTAAATCAGTCCAGAAGTAAATGCCCAAGGGTCGAATCTATGGCGCCACCTTCCTTGAGATAATGCCAAGGATTAGAATACGGCCATCGACAAAGCTTTTTATTTTAGTCTCGGCTATTACTTTGAAAACTCCATATTATAGTGCATAATAAGAAATAACTTTATTAATAGAATAAATTTCTTCATTTAAATATCTTGGTTTCAGAGCCATAATTATGAACCCTTTAACTTTTTAACAACCATGATAAAAATATGGGTACGAATATAAACTAAAAAATATTTTTCAGGCATGGGTAACCTCATTAGCTAGTTATTTTCTCTAGTGTGAGTTTTAATCAAATAGTTTATACTCTTTTATTTTTTTCTCATTAAGTAAATTACATTAAATATTATTTTTAAAGTATTATTAAAACGAAGAATACTTTATGATGTCTAGGAGGCAGAATTTTGCAATGAATGAATTATGTATAATAGTTTTGAAAAGATAATTTATTTTATGCTTTGCCTACTGCCGTGACCCGAAAAATTAAACAAAACATAATGTGAGCGTGAAGTGGCTATGCGTAACGAGAGTATACCAATTTTTAAATGCTTGATATCGAAGGAAAACGAGTCGACAATGGGAAAGTAGGTACTCGTATATTTTATAAGTTTTGTACTTTTTTTGCAATTTAACATTTGTTTTTTTTTTTCTCTTTTGTAATTAAACATTTGTTTTGTACTCTTTTGCAAAAAACTGATAATACATCAATATTCATAAAATGAAGAACACAACTTACTAGCTGAAAATCAGCTGGTAAAAATATAATCATTAAGACTTATTCGTAAAATTTATCACGTAATATTGGATTGTTTTTAATTCAGCTAACAGGACGTATTTTTCTGTATACCCAACATTGTTTAAGAATTAAACTTTTTGGTCATTGTCCTGTTATTATTAAAGCTTTAAAACCTAACAATAGAGTATAAGATAGATCGTCTCAATATTCTCAAACAAAAACCAAGATTAACACAATATCGTTAGTGAATGCTCGTACATACCGCTCTTTTTTTAAATGCAATATTGATTAACTAACACTTTGTGTATTATGCAATCCGATCTTTGAAGCTTATGTGTTAATGTATAGTTCTTCTATATAAATGTGGATCGTGTGGTCTTCTGTGAGAGAACAGCCCGATCCTGGATGCACACTCCCTCCCGCAAATGCTACAGACATATGGACCCTGCTGAGCCGCCTGGCCATGTTTACGCATGTTCGCAGCGCGCAGACTGTTTCTCGCACGTCTAGCCGCTGAGACGCCATCAGCCCGAGAACATACGGCTCTCCACCCCTCACGGTCCCAAGCCACCTGCTCCCAGTCCTTAGGCGCCCCGCACAAAGTAAGCAACTCTCACAAACTGTCCTTATAGCGCTTCCTCTGCCCACCATATCTTCGCTTGCCCACCACTTCCCCGTACTAGACGCGTTTTGGGAGTCTGTGATCGCACATGCGTATCACATGCCCGGTCCACCGCAATTTCCCCTTTACAACCATATCCTCTATAGGTTTACAGTTGGAGCTTTACAGGATTGAAACATTTGTGACATGATCACTCCAATGGATCCGAAGAATTCGGCAAAGGAAACGCTGGTGGAACATTTCAAGGCGTTGAATGTGCGTTCTATAAAGAACCCAAGTCTCAGACCCATAGATAAGCGTGGGGAGGACAACAGCCTTGCAAACTGATATTTTTGTAGACTGGGAGATGTCTCTGCTGTAAAGCACTGTTAAACAACTCTGTATAATAGTATACACTTGTTATTGGAAAAGGTTTACTTGCCTTAAAAAGAGAGAAAATTTGAAATGGACGTAGCAAAAACAAAGATTATGATTGTCAGTAAAAATAAAGAACGTACAAGGGATGCTATTTGATATACATATCAAAATTATTTAGCGATTTAAACAATATTCATCACTGTCAAGATATCATCATCGTTTTCAATCCATGAGATTCATCGATAGCACCACATTTTTAAATCAATTTGGGATGTTAGCTGAATTATCTATTGCAGCGGTCGGCAGCCCGCGAGGCGTTTTCGTGCGGCCCGAAAGATTCTCGCCGCAACGCACGTGACGGACGATAAAATACACACTTAAAAAGGCTTTTTAGGAAAAAACTAACTTGGCAGATTTCTATGGGCATTTGCCTTCTGAAAACTACCAGGATTTCAAAAAGGTTTGCTCAGCAAACAATTACTATGTTTCGTAGTACATATATTCGTGAGCAAACTTTTTCAATTCTGAATTACCGAAAGAACAAACACTGTTCTCTGTTATCAGATTCACATTTAGACGCAACGTGTAACTACGGGTCTCTACTTCAAAAATTCAAGCTAATATAAAAAAAATTGCAAGTCAAATGCAGCCAGCAAAATCTCATTGGTTTTATTCTTCTTCCTCTTGGTTTAGGTCATATGATCTGTTTGTGACGATGGGCTGTCCTGAGATGATGACGTCCAGCTGTTCTTCCACCTTTTCGACGACCTTCCTGGTAATCTCCTGCTGTTAGGGGTTTCAGTCTAAGCGATTCTTGCCAGTATTATATCCTCCATGCGGTCCACATGATCCCTTCAGAAGCGCCTTCTACTTCTTCACTTAGGTATAGGGGAAATAATTATGGAGAAACCAAAACACACAAAGAATCCTCCAAAACTGATAGAAAAGTTTAATATCGATCTCCAACGAAATAATGAAATATGCAGGTTAGGAGCTAATTATGGAAATTGGGAAAGTATTCAATAAAATATTGGCGCATCGTAAGACTCTAGTAGAATGGTGCACTAGCATCACAGTACCGATATTAAAGAAAGGAAAAAAAAGAAAAAAAAAAATAACCCAGAAAATTACCGTGGTTTTACTAACTACAATAAATTTCGTAAAAATATAGAATCAGCGTCTTATTTTTAAAATTAAAATATTTGTACACAAATATTGAAGGTTCATAGGTCTGTCAATATGAAACCGGATTTTTTATATAGAAAATACACATTTATTGTATGAAAATGGTAAAAAATATTTTATTCCATGTATTGCCCATCGCTAGCTACACATTTTCCCCATCTCTCTGGTAATTTGTGGATGCCACGTCAAAAAAACTGTTGCTCTTTTGAGGCAAGTCAATCATCGAGCCATTTTCGTAAGAAGTGAAGCGTTGCTCAGCAAGTGCGCGTCCCATCGATGCAAATAAGTAGTAATCGGATGAAGCCAAGTCTGGTGAGTAAGTCACGTGTGAAAGTATTTGCCAACTAAACGCCTCAATCGTTTCCTTGACCAGTTTTGCTGTGTGCGATGCTGCGTCATCATGAAGCAAAATCCCTTTGTGTTGCCTCTTTTGATATCACACATTACACTTGTTAAATGTCACAAGATTCAGGCAAGTTCGTGACACCATCTGTGTTTTATTCAAGAATTAAAAAAACTGCTCAATTTGAAAGACCCTTTACTTAGTTTACAAAGGAAAACATCCGCATGGTTATTACCCAACATTTTATTACTTTTTAATATAATTATTGTAAATTCATAAAATGGACCGATTAGTTAAAAGTAAATTAATAAACTTAACAAAGCTCCAACTATAAAGGTACAAAGGTAAAAATGAGTACTTTATTTATATCCCAAAGTAATTTATTATTCATCGCGGGTCTCAACACCTCAAAGTGTTAATTCCTTCGTCGGTTAAATACTGGTAAACTTAACAGCGCCCCCGCATCACGGGGCTTTGATCATTCTTGTGGAAAATCTTCTGCGTTTATCTAATGCTACCTGGAACTCTTGTTCGAAGCTTTAATCCAAGGTTTCGCTTTTAAAAACATTGCATCTGATGAATATTTATTTGTTTTGTTTATTCATTTTATATCAACAAGTAATAACATTGAAACGTTATATTATGAGATTTAAATCATTGCTCTTTTCTGTTATGTGATAATACTAAGAATAATGAAAATACAATATATACAATAGTTTTTAGAAAGCAGACTCTCATTAGCGTGATCCAACTTATGACTCGGACTAACTTTTATTGACAGATTAAAAATATTACATAATAAATATATCTAAGTTAAGTGTTAGAATAGGTAAATAGTGGCTGCGGCCATTATGTACTTCCCCGTGTCTACTTTATTTACAAAAACCAAATTGGCAAGAAAACCGTAGAAAATTTACCGAGGGAAGACGTACTACAATTGAATATTTGTAGATCTTCCGATACGTTATACGAGTATAATAGTATCACATTCGGTAGTGAATATGTTTAGTGTTTATAAAAAATATATAGTTTTTTGGACTGAGGAATTATAAAGCCCTTTTTATAAAACTTTCAGGTCGGTCTGTAGCCCGGCACTCAGACCAACCGATCTGAATAGAGGGTTTTTCTGGGAGCTGTGTAAACCTGGTGAAACGTGTTTAGTTATTAGATTATGTAACATAAAGATGGAGTGACAGCACCCCATGAGCGCTTCAAGGGTTAATGTTTAGCAGTTAATAAGCGCAAGTATAAATATCGCATATAGATGGCAAAATGGTTTAACGTAAAATGCGTCTAATTATACCTAAAACTGTTTAAATATATTTATTAATTTGTGTGAACTCCACTTACAAAGCAAAATTGGTGATATTTACTTGTTTCATAAAGGCGTCGCCGGAAACATTAATGTCGTCGGTCCCAATAATCGAGCCTTCTGGTTAAAAGCACTGAAGTGGGCAGATAAGTCACATGCTTATAAATGTTTTTAAAATACTTACAACCTTACGCGGAGAGGCAACAACTCAGGCACACGTCTAGTGCGTGTGAGTATTGTTATAAAATTGAACCCGAAACTCTCGGGTGCCAGTCAAATGTCTTACCAAACCACGGAGGTCGTTTGAATAATAAAAAAGACACCTCGGTGGTCAAATTGATATGGCGCTGGTCGGTCAATCGATTTTTCGAGTTTTGTCAAGTTACGAGTTTGTCTTTGGCAGGTCAAGGAACTTTTTTCATTACTTTAAATGTAAATTCAGATGATTTACGAAAGTAATAGAAAAATTTGTTGAGAAATGAAACCTACCAGTTATTGAACTTAGCACTATTTGATGTTCACGCTAGTTTTTGTCGACTTCCATAGCTTGTTTGTTAGACGTTTATCTTCCAATCTGGAAATTTCCATTAGTTTTTATTAGGGTATCTTTTCGTCTGGTATCAATACTCTTGATGTACAGTAGTATTACCAACACGTATGGTAACGAACTTAGAGCTCCGTGCCTATTCCAGTGATTCTAAACACAAAGAATCGATTAATGGGGTGGAAAACAAGATTGTATCGTGAACACGCTCTTTATAATATTCTCATCGTTAATTAGGACGTGTTGAAGGGTACTACACGATGTAAAGAAAAACACATGTGGTGATATCGGGAACGACAGAATAATAATAATAACTAATTTTAAATAAAAATATCTTAGATTGTCCTTTAAAATTAAAAAATAAATATGAAAGCTTAAAAACCACTCTAATGTAATAAATTGTTAAAAAATTAAAAGCATAAATTTCTAAAAAAAAAAAAAACGAATTCCGTCAAACGTTAAAAACGAGTCGGAACGTGAATGGAAAATCCGTAAATTTTATATTACAAAGATAATTTCAATGAAATAGCTTTATTGGTATCTGGCTATATGACTCGTTGAATCATTTTACAAAAGGGCTGACCTTTGACGTCGCGACCGTAAAATATAATGATTAACCTTTGATTAAGGGTCGTTATTTTACTTTCCTCGCAGGGGGCTAATTATTTAACTGAAACTTAATCGTTCAAAAGCTTAATCGTTCAACCGATCCCGCTAACCGTTATCTATTTAATGGCTTTCCTCGTGAATGAGATTTATTTATCATTTCCAAACATTTAATTTTATTCTCCACCATTGTAAAAACTACTCATCATTACTGGCTTTGGTCGGATTTTGTGGAATTTTCTTTTTCTACGAATGAAATATTATTCGTTTGTTTGGTCATTACAGAGCAATTAATTCAGAATAAATCTAAATTCGGGGATTAATTGGATTACTGCGACATTTTAAACTTTCCTGAATTGTTGTTATTTTAAGCATTACATTTTGATGAATCCGTATGCTCAACTTAAACATTTTTGTAATTTTCAAAATATAAACAGAATCAAATTAAATTGTAAATAACGAGGCTGGGCTGTTAGATTTTTATAAATTTACATTCAAAGTTTGAAAATAGGGCTATTGAATAATAACGTAAAACTGGCTATGGCTACCATGATTGGTTTTAAGAAACGAAATCGTTACACAGTAAAAAAATAAAATATTATTATTCAACATTTTAAATAAAATACAGCGCAGACCTATAAAATTCATATGTATTTTTTTAACACTTTTATGCAAATATATTTAATTGTAATCTAAATTTGTGCAATATATTGCATAAAAGTAATTTCTTTCAATCAATCTACTATTGTTCAAATATTATTATTGGTATACATAAATGTGTCTTTATTGTAGTCCATAAAATGTTACAATATATACATAAACCTTAAGCACTGACTTAAATTAAGGTTGTACACATATGAAAAATTGAGAAGTAAGAAAAATAAAGACAAATTGATTTGCAATACATCAACTTACACTACACATTGACGAGAAAAAGTTTGGATAATTAACCATCGTTCGTTCAGCTTCGGTACTTTATGGAGGAAAGGATATTGGGTCACCTAGCTGGTACCACATGTATCCTCTGTCTCATTCTTTGTTCGATGCTTCATCAAGACCATAAACCCATGCATACTGCCTTCATGACAGATGCGCTGCAGTAACATGAATGACTTATGATATATGATTCGGCACGCGTTTTTATACTGCATTCTGAGTTATTATATCGAAACAGATTTATAATTGACCCATAATTCACATACGTTTATAATCATATTATATAAGGAATCTTAATACAAAATTATTTCTTTTAAAACGAATTGAAATATTGGTTGTGTATACAAATATTTGGTCATCTCGTTAGATTTGAAAATAATATTTTTAAAACAATGCATATTTTATTGATATGCTTTAAGATTTCAAATTTACCCTTTGTAACTTATTGAATTATGAATAAATCTTTGAATTTATTATATATTTTTCAACTGATTGCTGCAAATTAAGAATATTTACTAGACTTATTAATAAGTTAATTAAAAGATAACACAATTATGAAAATAATATGGTGACAGTATTGTATTGTGTTACACTTTCGTTTTATACCTGGCGGGCTAATTGCCATGTGGTAATATCTTCCAATCAATCAGAAAGCTATAAAAGAGTCTTCAGGCAAAAACCAAACTGATTTTGAAAAAATCTGGGTTCCAACTGGAATCGAACCCACCACCTCCAGGCTGGGAGACAAGCGTCTTACCAATTAGGCCATGGAGGTGGTCATTGACAATTATTAAGCAATTTTATTAAGCAGAAACACAATTATTAAGCAGAAACCAGTTCAATGGCGAACGTTGTACTGTTTTTGACAAAAAATTCAATTGCAAAACCTTCTGGAGATCTGCCCTCCCTGTCTACCCGGAAATAAACATGATCTGATAGTATGTACGAGTATGTGAGATGATTTAAGTATGAATGAAGAAATACAAATGTGAGTAAAAGGGGTGGTAAAAAAACGCTTAGGACAAGTGTAAGTAAACAAATATTTTGAAAATAAGAAATTGTTTGAAAGTCGTAGTAATTAAGAGATTATTATTGACAATTGTCCGGTATTTTGTTAGTTTTGCCTGCTTCTTCAAAAACTCATTTGGTATGTTAACCAAATGCAATAAAGTCAGATAAACATTAAGTTTATGTGAATATAAACTAAGCATATGCGCCGTTTTTTATCAGCCTCGAAACTTTTTGATACAGGATTAAGAAAAAAATACTGTGCAACTTTAGGCTTACAGTGTTTTATTAACACCGAATTGAGTTGAATAGTGTTAAAGAGTTCGTGCCAGTAAAAAGTTTTAACAAAGGATTTTGAAAGCATCAAAACTTTTTCAGCTATAAGGAGTATCTTTGGAAGACAATGTTGGGCGAAAAGCACTGCACATTAACATGTTGCTACTAAATCTCACGTTTATCAGTATTTTTGTGATTTTGAAAACATATCTAAGATTATGTTTCTGAGGGGGAAAGAGAAGAGAGATGTGCGAGAAAAAGTGAGAGAGAATTAGAGAGGGGGGGGGGTGAAGGGGTATGGGGTGAACAGAGAGAGAGAAATGACGAATAGCTAAAAAGTATTACCTTTTATTAATGGATGTAAAATATATATATGCAAAATAAAATGTTTTAAAATTCAGTTTACTAGTACCGAATTAGTAAATGTAAATTCTATTTGAATGTGCGAAAAAAATATTGTATTTAAATGGGGGATAAAACAAATACATCGTGTGGAAGTGATAGGCCAGAACATAAATAAAAAAGTTTTGACCAACTTTATAAAATATGGAAATCGAAGGCGCTATATGAGAAATGTGAATATAAAAAGGAGTCGAAGGAAGGGTTTCGAGATAGGATCAGATGGCACACCGAAGTGAGTAGACCGACACGTTTTTTTTTTTAAGAATATATATGACGGAAGTCATATGTATTCTTATACCCCAAATACTAGACGTAAAAAATGACTGTTATTCGAGTGAAATAGCACAGCGTGAGATTCAAACTGGCGACCTTCCGCACGGAAGTTCAGTGCGTTACCGCGCGGTCATGCACCTCACCACGTCATGAAATTTCAAAGGCGCTGTATGGAAAGAATTATGGATATAAAAGAGGCTTCGAAGCAAAGGCTTCGAGATGGAAACTGTTATACTCTGTCGTATCTGTCTACCCAACAGTAAAACAGCATGATAAAATTCCATGCAAGTCCATACTGATTGATGTTGCGTTTTCTCAGAGGGTTTTCAAATTTTTTCAGTATTGACATTTGAAAGGGCCAAGAATTTTTTTCTTAGATATATTATTTTTCGTCTTTTTCAACCATGAAAATATTATGTTATATACCCGCCTTCTTCAACCATGAAAATATTATGTTATATTTGATTAGATGTTTCCATATCAGGTTATTTATTTATTTGTCGACATAATGGACCGTGTTGCTGGCATGAAATGGCAGTAGGCGGGTCACGTTGCAAGACCACAAAATGAGAGATGGGCACCCAGAGTCCTGAAATGGAGGCCGTGGGATACGAAAAGACCGATGGGACGGCCCCAGAAGAGGTGGGCTAACGACATTATACCTGTCGCCGGTAGAAAATGGACGAGAAAGCCCAAGACAGGGAAGTGTGGAAGGTTTTAGAAGAGGCCTACATCCAGCAGTGGAGAGACGGCTGAAGAAGAAAAAGGTTATTTATAATATCGTTAAAAACTCCGATACATTGGCTTCATTTCTTCCACATTCTACTGCTTAAAACACACAAGTCTTTTAACAGTTCAAATGTGTCAATAGTAATTTGCTAATGACATTAGCGCGTTATAATTCATCAATCGTGACAATGCAACAAATTACTGATCACATGTCAATTTAGTGGATAGTTTAAGTAAAGATATTATTGAGTGCAAGGGGGCCCTTTTCCGGTATTACCTCAATCTTAGGTCTTGACAGGAATACTGTTTTTCTCCCTTTTGTTTTAAGTTTTTTTTTTGTAATTTTTTATTTTCGCTGCTCTTGAGAAATATATAATTTTTTTGCTTCTCAAATCTTCAATTTTTTTCGAATTCAATTAAAAGTACTAAAAATTGATGCATCATATTTTGTACAGTATTTTATATTACTTACATTTGCCGAAAGCTATACCTTTATATAAATGTTTATCTTAAGAACTTATCTAATTTATATCTTATAACAATGAACTTGCGGAATTTTAATTTCCAACAAATGATTATATTTTAAATAATCTTAAACTTTCATTTCTAAGAAACAGTTAACACTTTCGTACAAATTTATAACTAGAATTGTATGTTTTTTTTGGAAGATGTGAAAAGGTTTTCTTTTATTTTATAAATATAACTACGGGTTTTTTATATTTAAAATGTTTACTGAAATATTGGGTGGCATTTGGCCCACTATCTGTTATAAAACAAGTATATTTTATTACAGACAAATTAAAAAATAAATAGATTAAATATAATTAAAATAATTAAACGTCTTACGAAGGAACTTACCACTATTAAAGCAGAATGAATATCTTCGAATGAGTGTTTTGCAGATTGGTTCATGATTTACGTCTATCTTGCGGAAACCATTGAGTAATATACAGAATCCAGTAGCGGGCTGACTGCCACTCCAATTGTCCTCATTTAATAACACAAAGGCAACGTGCCTTTTCAGATATTAACCAATTTACTCTTCCGTCAGGCTGAGGTTTTGCTATTGAATGATCAGGTGATCACAAATTGTGTATTTCGCAAGAATTCGATGGAAATATTTACATAAACAATGCCATTTATTATTGGAAACTTTGCGATTGTAAACATATATTCTGTCGCCATTTCTTGAAAGGGGCTTTCAATCAATATAATTGACACTATACGTGTACTTACACCTTAGCTGTATACATAAAATTTGATTAGTTTTTACCATATGGCAATCTCTTCTAAATACCCTAACGGATACTAAAAAATGTGTGACTATCACATATGGCAATTTCTTCTAAAGACCCTAACAGATACTGAAAAATGTGTAACTATCATTAAATATGTTTACAATGGCTATTTTCTGTCAATTATAGTGGATTCGAGTCCAGAGCTAGAACATCCTTTAGGATACGAGTATTTTGCTCTATAAATGTCATTATATAAATTGTCCTTTGAGTATCATTATTATTAACAGGCTTTCAGTAATAACCAGATAAGAACCCTTTGAAAATTATAAAATAGGTAACAGCAAAAATTGAACCCAAAGAATTGAATGACAGTCATCTTACCCACAAGACCAATGAGGTCATCAAATAGAAAAACGAAAAATGTATTGTCCTTTTAGTAAAAATTTTCTGAATGACACAACATTTATGCCGCGATTCTCGTAAGTACTTAAAATGTATAAAAAAGTGTTCCGGTTTGATTATTACTTAACGTCTCTTTGATTGGTATCAAAAGATTGGCCCGTGGAAATAAACCCACCAGGTTTTACTGCGTATTACGAAAGTTTAATATAATATATTACAACGTTTAATCATACTCGTATTAATTCACGTCATCACAACCCAGCACGAGTTTTCACCTGATTGGCAGCACCTTTCCTCCGGTTTCTCTCTCCTGTCAGCCTCATATAATTTTCAGCTCCGAGTGTTCACCAACTCTTTTCATATATTTATGTATATTTTACGCGGTTCAACTTTTCTTGTTTTGAGAAGTACTTTTTATATCTGATTATTACAATATATCATCATTTCTCTCAGGGTATTTTATTTAACAATCTTGCTTGTGTTTAATTTAGACTAGAGATTCTATAAAAATTTGACAGTTTCATAAAAAAATCTTTGTGCTGAACAAAAGCTCCCGATGTCGCACATATCTTAAAATATGCGAAAGATTTTTTCTTCTTCTCAAGTATGTTGTATTTTTTTAAGCATTGTCAGTGGTGATGTGAACATATTTAATAATGTGGTCCGGAAGCAATATTATACATGGCCCCATAAAGTCAGCCAACGTGTTCAAAACCATTATGTTTACACGCACCATTATTTTACGCGCTTAAAGGTTATATTTTAAACTTCTTTGCATCAATTCTTTATAATTGATGTTTTAACATTTTTGAGGGTATCTACACAGACATGTCAATGAATGACTGTTACGAATGAAGGACGTGTGCTCAATTAATTATAGGACATACTTTTAATTACAGCATAGGATAACTTTGTAAAAAACGAATGGTAATTGTATATGTTTCAGTTGAGTGTTTAAGTCTTTGGGGCAAACATATGAAAATTGCGAGTAAACAATGACATTACTTTGTCACAAGCTTTGCCTAGTAAACTGATTATCTATATTCACAAAAATGCGTATTATGTTTTGTTAAATATTATTAAATTGTTATAAAAAATAACTTGAAAACTAATATCAGTCACCATCTCCGTTTAGTTTATTTAAGTTAAGTCATATTTAGCAGTAAACAAGTGAAAACATGACAAATTTGTTATGGGATACTAAAGTAAGCACTACGAAAATCAGTCTTCAATTTTTACGAGATAATTATATTCAGCGAAGCTTATTTCGAACTCAACTGTTATACTAGCAAACAAAATAGCCGTTATCGAGGTACTCAAAACACATAACTTTCAGAAATCATAACCTTTGGGACTGTGGTGGGTAATTTAGTTATTGGACTTTATTTCTGTGAGTAAGAGTATAACTGTGAACGTCGTCAGTTACCGTGTCATGATCGAAAACTTTCTGTTAAGCCAATCGGATGAACAAGTGTGGCAAGTATGTAATTACCGCAAAATGGTGCTATAGTATATTACACATCATGAACCACAGTCGTAATTTAGAAAATAATGCTTTTAGACCGATCCATCTCCAGAAGGGGTGACATCGACACGCCACCAAAATCTTTTGTACTTACCATTCCAGTCTTGTTTCTGTGAGGTTATCTTAAAAACTGAGTTCATGTTTATAAGAAAACGAAGATTCGACCCCTAAAGAAAAATATTTGAGCATCAATAGATAAAATTTCACCTGAAATTTGTATAAATGTTATAAGAAATGCTTTTGAAAAATCCCACAATTATCTATCTGGCAGCGAAATCACATTCTACCAATAATTGTATGAAAGCATTTTTTTTAATATTTCTTGTAGTATTTATTGTTTTACATAAATTATTTGAATTGAAAATTCTTAAGTCAATTTTAACCATCCTGTACATGTAATTTACGGTTCGCCATTGATTAAAACGAGGGAAATTGTTAATTTTGTATTTCGAAAAATAAAAAGCATTAAATAATGCAATAAAATATGTTTTCCATAAAACGGAATGAGGATCTCACATACAAAGATGTAAATCTTCATTAAAAGATTATGATTTTGTTTCCTAAATAACAAGATCTTTATTTAAATAAATTAATGTGAGATAAACGTTTTATCAAAAACCTAACCATATAGATATAAACCACCCCTATTTCAACTATATAATAAATTATGTTACTAGCATTTTTCTTTAAATTATTTATTATTAATTGTATTGAGAGATTGTTCTCTAAATGATTGCATTTATTAATGAAATCTCGAAAACATTGCATTTCTAATAAAAATGACATATATTTGCAAAAAATGTCAGACCGCTATAGTGAAATTGAAAAGAAGGCATCCCTTCAAGATGTCAGCGCTAACAGAAAGATTAATTATCCCTCGTGCATGCTTTGTCATTAGAATTAATAAAAAGGGCTGTAGGGGGATAGGGAAGGAATTGTTGTGAGATTAAAAGTGTCTTATGGCTGAAATTAATGGTCTGACGAAACGCATTTTTATTTTAGCCAAAAACGACAGTAACGTAGTGCATTTTTTTAATATATTAAATATGAAAGCTAACTAGTATTTAATACGATAAAGTTGAATTTCTCATATAAATTGAAGTGCTAATATAAAAGCTAAATGGTATTTGATGAGATAAAGTTGAATTTCTAATATAAAAGCTAAATGATATTTGATGCGATAAAGTTGAATTTCTAATATAAATTGAAGTGCTAATAAAAAATCTAAATGGTATTTGATGCGATAACGTTGAATATCTAATATAAATTGAAGTGCTAATATAAAAGCTAAATGGTATTTGATGCGATAAAGTTGAATTTCTAATAAAAAATTGAAGTGCTAATATAAAAGCTAAACGGTATTTAATGCGATAAAGTCGAATTTCTAATATAAATTGAAGTGCTAATATAAAAGTTAAATGGTATTTGATGCGATAAAGTCGAATTTCTAATATAAATTGAAGTGCTAATATAAAAGCTAAATTATACTTGATGCGATATTCTGAAGAAAATTTAACATACGACCAATATAAGCCAAACAGAAAAAATTAACATGAAATAAATTCCAGCCCTCTGTTTTCTATCCCTCAAAATATAATCAAATAAAAAAGGGGTCTATTATGAGTTATTATGGTAACAACCCCCTTACGTGGTATACTTATGCAAGTGTTGTTGCCTCTTCACGAGTGGTTGTATTACCAACACGTGCGTAGACGAATTGCAAATTCCGTGCCTACTCTAGTGGTTTGCAATCTGAAGGATTGAATAAGGGGTCGTAAGACAATTTTTTCTTCTTGTCCCGCTGTTTAACATATCATGTCACCTCTTCGTAAATATATATAAGCTATATGAACGAATAAAAAATCAATATATTCTGCGATTTTTTTACCAAATATATTTTATATAAACATAATTCTATGGCTACAGCCACCACCTTCCTATTCCTACACTTAATTTATATATATTTGTAATGTAATATTTATAACCTGTAAATCATAATGGGTATCCCGAGTTAGATGAGAATTTTTGCTATCAGTTTTTTTATTATTATTGATTTTATTAATTTAGTGCTATCAGGAATTGAACCTTAAATTCCCAGATGGAAATTGAGTATCTTACTAACTAGGCCACCAAAGTAGTAGTTTTACGAAGTAAACACGATAAAAATTGCGTGACGTGCTGTACATTTTTTTATTATTTAGTATCATCCAACTTTTCTGGTTTATAAAGTTGCTGAATGAATTATGTGATCTATGATTTATGTGGGATATTTCATGAGAAAGCTTGATTAAGGCTTTTATACTGAATGGTTATAAATATTCATAGCCCTTTTTGCTTCTATTGATCATCTGTTACTTCCTTCCATATATTATTTTCATTCTTCGACAAATTCTCTATGGTTAATTAAAAATATTTGTTTTACTTACTTTTGTTATAATTTGCTCACTGATAAACCTAACAGAACAATGTTTACAACGCAAAAATCATATTTGTTTGAAAACACCGTTTCAATGCGAACTTACTAAAATTTTGTGTGTAAAGTGATCAAATTAAAATATCTAGGGATCTTTATTTTCTCTGTACATAATTTGATCACCTGCTTAATGAGTATTTATTCAGAATACCTATAAAAGGAAACTAAATGGCCTATCTTCTGAAACATTCAAAGAGCTTATTTTCTGAAACACTTAATAAAATTAATATGATTTTTAGCACACGATTTTTTTTAGTATAAATAGATTTGAACTATTGGATATGAAAGACTTTTGAATAAAAAATCTTGATTTTTTATATGAAATACTTCTCAGTTTTATAAACATTTTTTTTAAAATACTCTTGAATAAAAATTAATATGAAAAATAATAGTTTTAAGATTGAAGAAGATTGACAGAAGTAAAAGGACGCCCGCGCAAAGGTTAAAAAAATATGTGTTTATATTATTTCCTTCAACAAGGACACTGTTTTTACTGTATTACATTGTTTTAAATAGTACAACCTGGCAAGCTTATTGTCATGTGGCATTTTTTTTTACCAAACGGTAAAGTGTTTCATAAGTGTTGTTAAAATCAAACTTTAAATTCTAGAAAAAATTTAGTTCTGAAAAAAAAAACATAAATAAATTTCAATCAAACCTCCGTTTTAAACCCAACTACCCGGAGATCGCGAATTCGATCTCCGTTGACAGACATTTTTTTCAAAAAGTTTTATGTGTCTGGTTTTTACTTCAGGCATATTTTACTCGAAAAGTAACGGCAAAGCTAGGTTAAGTTTTATATGAACATTCATGCTAAGCAAGTGGGTGACCCAGGTTTGATTACTATCGGATTAATCTCTGGTTTAGCTCTTAATTTTACATATGAATTTACGTGTTTGAACTACTTATTTTAAATCTAGCCTTCGTGGCCTAGTTGGTAAGACAGTCTCCCAACCCAGAGTTTGTGGGTTCAAATCCCGCTGGAACGCAGATCTTTTAAAAAAGGATTCCAGTCTAGTTTACACTTAAGGTCTCCTTAACATATTTCTGGTTAGTTGAAAGAAATTGCCGCATTGGGCAATAAGTCCACCAGGTGGTACAACGAAAGTGTAAAATGAGTACAATACTGTGGTGTAAACTATGTTTATACAGTGTAAAGTGTAAAATGAGAACAATACTCTATGGTGTTAGCTATGTTTATACATATTTTATACTTATTTATTAATACATTTTGTATATTATATAGTTGTCAAAACCAAACAGTGAGTCTTGTTTTTCTCCATCTACATGGATCCACAATTTCATTTGGTAGCACTAAATAGGTTTGGGCCTTCCGTAAATCAGCGTCCGACGTGTGTCTAACTTGATTGACGAGAGGCAATATGTAATTGTTTTAAAAGCGATTCTCACTCCCTTGTTATTACACACTTGTTTTATTGCCGAGTCATATGAGAAGTATTGCTTACTCCCTAAACTGGTCCATGGAGTTCAACAAATATTAACTGAATGATATGCTTTTACGTGAAATGTGTAGAAATTGGGGTTGGTTGTTAAAAGGTTAAATATTTCCGAGACCTACTTTATTATTTTTTCTGTTTCAAATGGTAACAGCTTTTTAACTTTTCATTTAATTTTAACGACCATTATTTTTAATTGATAGTTAAATAATTTCCTAAAATAAAGGCTAGCAGAAAATAAATAAATACAGGTTTATTGATAAAAACGTAGCATGTTTATATATATACGTACATACTGAAAATACATATATATATTTAAGAACAATGCCGAAAAAATACATTTAAGTGCACCTCATAAACTCCCTCTAGTCGAGATACACAAATATAATAAAGGTATCGGTTTTTATTGAATAAATATATTTTAATGAAGGTTTTTGTGGATTTGGTACATTATAATTAAGATATTGTTTTTGTTGAATTGGTACATTATAATTAAGGTGTCGTTATTGTAGAATAAGGGCATTATAATTAAGTTATTATTGTTGTAGAATAAATACAGTATAATTAAAATTTTGTTTTTGTTGAATTGGTGCATTATAATAAAGGTTTTGCTATAGTTAAATTGGTGCATTATAATTAAGGTTTTGTTGTTTTTGGATTGGTTTAAAGTAGTTTAGTTATTTGTTATTAAATAAATAAATAAATACAGGTTTATTGATAGCAACATAGTATGTACATAATACATTTAGACACATTTCAAGAACACATTAAAAAGATAATACATTAAAAAACAGCAGCTATCAAAAGGTCTGGGCTCATCTAATAACATCCCCCCGGCCAAGATACACCCCACCAAGATAGGGCGAGCCCAGCCACAGGGACACCAGATGTTTTTCAGCCCACACCCTTGAACACGTATTGTTGAATTGGTACAGTAAACTAAAAGTCTTTGATTTTGTTAAATTTTTACATTGCTACTAAGACATTTGTAATATACTAAAATAAAATAACGTAAATAAAATTCATTGTTTACTTATTTTTTTCAAAATAGGGCAACTTTTCAATAAATTTTAAATGATTGATGTACGATATATTTCTTTTAATTTCCGTTTCCTTGTTATGGACACTTTAATAATTGTTTTGAGTAAAATAAGACGCACTGTCAATTATTATAAAAAAAAGCGTTATAGGTCAGACCACGTAGAAAGAATCAATAATGAGAGATTCACGGAAATAATATATATACGAGTAGTCGGTAATTAATGGTAAGAAAGACATTGACTAATGTGGTTTGGCCGAATTCTGAAAGAAGGAAGAGTTTAACCCTTTACAATATGAGAGTTTTCTCATTGAGTTTTATAAACATGTCAAAAGCAAACGGTTATAAGAATAAACAAAGTATAATTTGTATGACGCCGTTTAGAGAGCATGCATTATCTGACTTGGGACTCGAACCCAATAGGTTCAAAATATTTCAAAATTAACAAATTTGAAATACTACAAAATAATTATATATGTGTCAATATGTAATTAATATTTGCGTATGTTCAGAAAAAGAATGTCAGGAAAACCGAAGAAAACATTCCTAGAGAAGATGAACTACAAAAACAATTTTGTAGATCTTTCGATAATTGACATTAAGACATGCGACTTTATTTATTTTGTACGTGTGTAAAGATGTATGGTATGTAAGGATATTTACTATCTATTTACTCCTTTTAGAGACATGGTGTAATGAAGACGATGTATTTTTTAACGTCATTTCCTCAATTTTCCAACATTAACATTTGAACTTTAAACAGGATGGTATATAAACATTGGACGTGTTAAATTAATGACTGATGAAAGACTAAGTAAAAATATTATAATCAAGGGTCTTCCAAATTGAGCGGTTTTTTTCAATTCTTGAATAAAACACAGATGACTTCTCGAACTTGCCTATGTCTTGTGACATTTGAGAAGTGTAATATATGACATTTATAAAAATGGAGTCGTATACAAAACAGCAACGCGTTCAAATTGTTGATTTATTTTATGTATTGTAATCTCCGGAAACGGTGATGCTAATTGGCCACCAAGATCATGTGATCTGACACCGTTGGACTATTTTCTCTGGGGTTACGTGAAAAGTCAGGTCTACATGAATGACCCCCGATCAATTCCTGAACTGAAAGACGAAATTATTCGCGTTGTTGGTGAGTTAGAACCGCTATTATGCCAAAATGTCATCGAAATTTTTGACAAAAGAGTGGACATCTGTGGAGCTGCAAGAGGTGGACATTTGGCGGATATTGTTTTTTTTTTGTGTTTAAATTTCATACAGTATACTTCAATGAACAATAAAAAGTTTTTTGAAAACTAGCCAATTTTTTTTGAAATAAAAGCAAATTGTGTGTTTTATTCTAGAATTTAAAAAATTGAATTAAAAAACCGCTCAATTTGAAAGACCCTTTACAATCAGACAAATCTATGAGATGACCAAGATACGTATAGGTAGACGAAGTGAATGATATTAAGAAAGAATGACATGTTAATAGGAGAAATTCGAAAGCATATTTGAGAAGATTTAAAGATGTGGAGAAGGTGATAGGAAAATTGGCCCTTAGTCCTCTATACTTTCGTAAACAGGAAAATGGCAGGATGGTTTGTTTGCATTTCCGATTTGTTAATATCATAAATAATTTGTATGCTTCAAATTGATATTTTTTATTTCTCCAATGTTTGAACTTGGAAAAAAAAATTACACAAGTATGTTATCTCTAAAGAAAATTAGATTAATCGTACATAATGAAGAATAAAATTACCCCCTTTTTTCTCAGGAGCGCTTTGTTTTTAAGTTTATATGCGCGACTTAAATTCACGTGGAACTAGATCTGAAAATGAGATTAAAACAGGCATTTTAACGGTGGTTTTAGCATACTATTACCATAAACTATGCAGCATCCGATCAACACCATCAAGGAACAGTCGTAAGATGGAATGATGCGTCTCATTGAGACAATCTTATCCCTTGAATTCAAGAAAAAAGCTTAACCGAAAAAGTTCCAAAACATTTTTTTCTAGTTCTTTTTTATAGAAAAATTAATCATGATTAATGATTCTTCGAAAAATTAATCATGACTAATGGATCTTTTTAAATCATTTATAGTAACCAAGATAAGGTTTAAGTATTTTCATTTAAACATAATTTTTTTTAACGTACGATATATTTTTTTTGCGTTTGACTTTTACACTTTTTCAAGACGTGTAGAGCAATTTTTTGCGTCTAGTGTCTACCTTCACTTTATATCAGTTTTTATCAATCAACTATCTACCATCGCTTGAGAGTTTCATATCTGTCTAATTTAAACTAACAATCAATATATTTCGGGATATTTCATTTCATATCTGTTAAATTTCTTGGACCTAACATTCTCTCGGAAAAATGGCACATTTGACTTTGATATATATAGGAAAAATACTTATTCAGACTCTATAATTCCAACAACTTCCAACCATCCTAATAATCCTAAATTCGCTGCATTTAACTGTATGCTTCATAGATTGCTCAGTGTCCCATTAACCAACGACAATTTTAAAAAGGAATTAATAACCATAAAAAAAATGCTACAAATAATGGCTATCCTGGAATTGATTGATTCACTTTCAAAAAACGAAACAAAAAAGAAACTTATATAGGATTATATATTTAACGACACCTATAAGCATACATATAAATGGAGCAAAGTCCTATTTATAAAAAAAACATATCATATGAAATTACCAAAAATATTCCAAGTCACATAAAGCCAGCTTTTTACATTAATTTTAATCTCCGGAAACTCTTATTTAATGGGAAAGGCAAAAATGGAATACTTAGCAACAGTGGTGTGTATAAACTTTTATGTGCTGACTGTGATAATTTCTATATAGGAAAGACAGGAAGATCACAAATCCGCCTTAACAAATCCTCTAATCTATTCTGAAATGGCTAATCATTGTCACCGTGAAAACCATGCTTTTTCTATCGATGATGCCAAATTCTTACATATCAGTAGTAACGGAAATAAATTGGACAGATTAGAGGCCCTAGAAATTTCTAAGTCAGTACACCGATCCGAACATCTGTTGAACAGTTATTTCCCAAAAATCTCTCCGCTCTTGGCTGAAATTGTCCCATGCCTCCCTCATCCGTCAGCCCCCAACCGTTGAAACGTGTATATCGGTACCAGTTCGAACAGTAGTTAGTCTTGTTTGCGCTCTCCTGAAGATGAGATGAAAGCTTAGAAACCGGTAGGGTTATACCGTCACAAAAATAAATTACAATGTCCAATTTGGACCATCGCTTAGGAGGTTCAGTTCTTGTCTATCTACTATCGCTTTGTAGTTTCAGTTTTTGTCAACAACCTATTATCCCCTTTGGATGAAAACGACAAACTTTTTCGTGTTGAATGATCTATGAAAACGTAATGTTACTCTTTTTTTAATAATACGATTTAAAATTGATAAGTTAAAACAATATTTCTCTCAACTGAATCATGCACATTAATGGAAAACTAGGTAATGTTTTACTTTAAATTCTCAGCTAAGCAACAGATCTATGAGGGAAAAGTTTTCCATTGTGGATCATATTCGCCGTGAGTATAAGGTTTACCCCTGCTGGGTATTATTGTCTGTTTGTCTACTCCATTCTTAACAGAATTGCGCATCTTTCATATTGTCCCTCCTAGTAAGACAGAAAACAACATCCATCTACCTAATGATGAACGGTGAACAAATTATAGGAGAGGCATAGAAAACAGTCATTAATTTATTTAACTTTCTTTGTTAAAAAATTATTTAGGTAATTTATTTAAAATAACATGAATGGCAAACGTATTATAATTTCATACAACCAATAAGAGAAGATAAATTTAGAGAATTATTAATTAAATTATTTATTTATTTTATTTCATTATTTTTTGTACATTGTAAAACATGATACATTTGGCGGGCTGTTACTAAACAGCAATTTCTTCCATCCAACAAGGCTACAACGTTGTTGAAAAAAAACTTTAACGTATCTATAGAATAAAAAAACAAATAAATAAAAACAGTTAAACGATATATTTACAAACGTTATCAAATACTGAGGTAGGAAAAATTAAATGACAAGAAAAATATTCTTGAATAAACACGTTTCTTCATTGAAGAGGTGTAATATTTTGTTAGTCGCTGTTCGAATTTTGCCAACGTGAGGAATCCCGTTTTCATAATTAATTTTACCTATACCATAAATGTTCATTATTTTTCAGTCTGTAAAATACTAAAACAGAATCCAATATTTTCCTAATATGGTATACGAGTATGTAAGACGCATGTTCGAAAAAATAATAAACATTGATTTTAAAGACTCAAATGTAAATTAATGTTTTCTTTGCGCATTGGAAAGTTTTCTTCGTAAACTGTTTCGAACAGATCACAGCTTTTTTGTCTGTTGTCTAAAAGTTTTCCCTTAAAGACCTTGAAGTGTCAGTGAGCGCTACTGACCGAGTTTTTTCAAGTAATCTAATACATATTTACTGAAAAAGTGTAATTTTATTTAGACGAAGACTTTATAAGGCGTCCCAAGCAAAATTCCCGAAAAAAAAATACTATCCATTCAATAATTCATTATGAGACATTTCTTTATTCTAGGAATGATCTATGAAAAAAATAGAGAAGCACTTCTTTCTGAAAAAAAAAACGTAAAAAAAGTTCTGGTTATACAAAACCTAATTTAAAAAAAAAGTGTTAAACTTGTATAAAACTTTGAAACTAAATAAATATATAACAATTTATAATTTAATGCAAAATTCAAAGAATAATGTTTAAATCGATTATATTAAGTGAACGTTTTTTTAGTTATGAGAGAAAAAGTGAGGAGAAGAAATTTATTTAAAAATAAATGTTGTCATGAAGTTTAAAATGTTTTTCAGAGTTGTTATCGTGTTGAGTTAGCTTATACGATGACCCACATTTTGAAGGTATTGCAGCTTTTATCATCTACTCCAATCTAGTAGCATCAAAGGACAGTTTTCTTGCATTTCAAATTGTCTGTGAAATGAATGGCTACTTGCTGGGATGTTAGAACTCGAGACCACTTTATAAGAAAAAAAATCTGCATTGCGAGACATTATCCTTTTCCCATGATGTTCGTTCCACGTGTTCTAACTATCTCATGGTGTTCTTCTTTATCTTATTCGATACACCCGCATTTAGTTCACGTATTTTTTAAATTTGAATTATTTTGGTATCACAAGTTTATTTTTGCATCAAGAAATATTA